>JANAVB010027598.1:31803201-31850701 GCA_029216955.1 Iris pallida
GCAAAAGTTGGGTTTGAGTTGTTCGAGTTTAAGTCAGGAATTGCCGCAAGGCAAGTTGGTCAAGTGACACAAGTTCACAATTCTCGATTGGGTCAGTTGATGATCAAAGTAGCAAGGGCCGCAAGGCGGCGATATGGTTTAGTCTCACTGAGTTGCGAGGCACGGCCTCAGCAAGGGTTTGTAGCACGGTCACACGAAAATGGAGTCTCATCGCGTAGTTGCGTCTCTGATTTTAAGCCGTAAGACAAACACGACTCGATTGGTTAACGTTGTTGGCACGAGAAGGGTCTTGAGGCAAGGTATGAGTTAACGTTCTTGTTGCAAGCACGAGATGGTCTAGAGACAGAATAGGCCAAGGCGTCGGTCCTAAAACTGATCCTAAGGCAAGAGTAGAAAGACAATCATAAAGGGGACTAAGTTGCACAAAGTAAATCAAACGTGTCGGTTTTGTATGGGTGGACGAGGAGCTCATTCCACCAGTACAGTTGAGTACTGACACCCACATAGTTGTCATGTGCAGGCACAGGTAGAAGCTCGTGGCACAGAGCTCGCTTGGATGCGTCGAGGCACGAAGTTCCTTGGCGAGTCGAAGTGTGCGGCCGCATGGAGTCAAGACTTATACGAGACATAATGTATGGACGTCGCCTTCCGAAGCTTCCGCTGGTTCAAGACATGTATTGAGAGATGAGAGAGAGCTGAGTGACATGTAAAATGTGAGAAGAGTGAGCTTGAGAGACTTGTAATCTTGGCCTTGCGTCCCATTGTAACCATTGTTTTCAATATCAATAAAGAGCTTCTTTTGAGTAACTTGTGTTTGCTTTAAATTTTCGCTGCTATTATTCAATGTCTCTGCTTGGGACTTCCGTGCGACGATCCCGTCGCAGCCGCTGGAATCGGCCGTTATGGAAACCGCCTTGCACGAGCGCAATCTAGGCTCGTGCGACATCACGCCTTAGCGAGGACGATCGCTCCTACGGAAACAGGACGTGACAATAATGGTATCAGAGCACGGCTTTATGTCCTTGGACTACCTATTGAATTCTTTAACTCCGTTGTTTCCGCAAACTCGAATTGTTGCTTCCGCAAAGTAGATATCCTTGGTGCGCTCTCTCTCAATTGTCCTACGGGATGTCCATACAATAAGTCTAAATAATTTGCAAAACGTAGAAAAACAGTTTTTGACAAAAAAACAAAAAGATGGTTTGCGTAAGCACGGTTAGCTAAGTCGGGCTGGGCATATACACCAAAGTTGCGTCGACCTTAGAAAAGTCGAGCGCGAGATTCAAATTGTGTCGGACGAGAATGAGTTGAACTCGATTGAGTAAAATGAGATGACTATCGATAGGGGTGCTATCGAGCGACGATATCGTCGGTGCGATATAGATGAGCCTGCTTGGAAATAGAGGAATGGTTCGAACGGGATTCGAAGAAGTCGATTTTGATTCGAATGATAGTTTTGAGGATTTGTAGAATGACTTCATCCCCGAGTGGTGTATGCGATAGTCTCAGGGATGTCGATCGATCGATTGAGGATATGGGGTGTCAATGAGTCTATCAGCAAGCGTCGTACATATGCAAAGCCTTAGATTGAGTGAGTTGTTGTCATGAAGTTTGATAAGTGGATTCGAACAACCTAGAAATTGACGCGCACGAAACGTGCACGGGATTGAGGATGATGCGAGTATGAAACGCGAAGATGATTGAGTGGATAAATCAAATCGAGAAAAAGCTAAGGTGTAGCGAATGGATGACTTGATCGAGGAAATTGATACAGATTGTATATAAAAAGTTAGCACGACAAGTAGATAGCATGCATGAAAGGTTTGATTTTGAAGTTACGCGAATGACTCTAAGGATTGGATTGAATGTTGCTCGATGATTTGAGTTAGCAAAGAATGATGCGAATTGAGGAAATACGTTGGTCGATGACTTAAGATAAAGGGATAAGGATCGAACTTGAATTGAATGTTGAGGAGATTTATCCAGTCGGACGATAGCATCATTCGCACGACTCGAAATTTGGTTGCAAAGGAAGATCGTTTCGTATATCGTCGATGGTATTGAGACGTATCAAAGATGATATGCGATAACTCGGGGGTACTCTGACTCGGTGAATGACAATCGTACAAGTGCTATTATTCTGTTGGATGCTATACTTAGGATTTTGATTGAGATGAATGTTGGATGAAAATGATTGTGTCTTGAGGGTTACGCGGATAGCCACAGCGTCGACGGTCTTGTCTTGCGAGAGCGCAACTCTAGCCTCGCACATGCGTTGCGTCGGATTCGGGGCGATCGTTCCGGGTGAGCGCTGACATGGTGATTCATGTCGCAGGAATGACCAAACTCGAAAAATCAGGATGCGGCAACTTTGATTGTCTCGACTTGTCGGCTTGATGCGAAGGTGAATTTGAGGATTTGTAGGACTTGCGATTGATGAATGAAATAAACTTGAGGATTGAGTAAGTCCAATCCGCACATCGAGAATGAATTAGTCTAGACACAAAACAAGAGTTACGTCCTGATGAGAATGATTATCTCGCGGGAGCGTGCATGGTAATTCGTGCCCACCGTGGATAATCTGACTCGCGTGAGATCGGGGCGCAACGTATTGTTAAGTCAGATGACCTTGTGATCGATTTCGTGAATTGGGATAAATGACTTAGGGAGTATGAAATGTGACTTATGGTTTAGCAATGAATCGTGTAGTAGCGTGCTCGACTTGGAAGGATTGATAGGCGGACTATGTCGAACATTGGGATGTGTATAGGGAATCGATGCTCGATGTTTAGAAATCGGAGTGATGCAAGCTTGGGTAGAAAATCCCGTACTATCAACTTGGTTTGACCTTAGGATGGGGTCAGTGTTGATATTGTTATTTGGGAGCTATGATTCCAATACTGACGGATTGACTATAGCCTAAAAGACATAGCCTAACGGTTAGGCAGACGTTCCGGTACGGAGCGATAGGAATTGTGGAGGCACCACTCATGAGGCTCGATTGACATGCACGTATATCAGGGACGCTCGAATATGTGCACTATCCGACTCGAGTGGTGATGGTAGAATTTGCTATCACAAGGCTTGGCTGAAATGCATGTATTTTGGGGACGCCTGGAATATATGCACGATCCAACCAAGTGATACGTTGAATTCAAGTGAGATTTGAGGAACGAGAAAGTGTCGAGAATTTTGAGATTGTAAGTTTTGAAGAAAAGATTGTGGGTACCACGAGCGTGGCTCGAATTTGAGGGAACGCATAGGAGAAGTGTGCGCGAGAGTCGTTGAACGTTCGAGTGGTAAGTCAAGGAGTAAGTACTCAGTTAGTTTCGAGGACGAAACTTTTTCTGATTGGTGTATGATGTAGTGTCCCGTCTCGCTCAGTCAATCGGAGGAATCGAAATGCCGACGGCGTTCGGACTTGGCCTTACAACGGTGACTCGAAGACATCACTCGGTCGAGGTGATCGCACGCTCAGGTGGGATAGTTTCGGTGAACTCGCCTCATCTTTACCTTCACATAATAAATCGCATGTTTTCAACTTGCACAAGTAGGCTTAATAATAAAAGAGATGAATCCACATAGCTAAATGGAGTAATCCCGACGGGTCGAATTGAGATAGAATACGGAAAGGTCCAACGGTCGGCTTAGAGTTGGTGCACGACGTGCTTTGAAAATGACACTCAGTCTTTCGTCCCGTAGCTTGGGAGAAGGAAAGTTGGTCTTCGATACAAAACTATGAACTTGCCTAAGTCATAGGCGTCGCCCGCGTAAATGCTTGATAAAGCATGCACGCTTCCACTGCGTAAGGCTTGGCATAGCCTTTGCTCGTCCCTCGGGTTAAGTTGTAGGCTTGAGTAAGTTAGGCAAAAGTTATGCCGGTCGACCTAAGTCATTCCAAGTGCTGTCCCGCTCATTCTGCGGTTGTCAAGTTAAGTAGCCCCATGATCTCAAGGCCCGTCGACTTGGGCAGGAGTGTAGCGTAGAACACGGTTGGCTTAAGGCACAAGGCACGGACTTAGTGTTTAAGGCACGAGCTACAGTTGGTTTCAAGTCGAGTTTAGAAAAAGGGCTATCAAATGGGCATTCCTAAGTTGAGTAAAAAGGATATGGCATCAAAGGAGAAGGCTCGCGATCGTGGGTCGTCGAGGGATCTCAAGGATAGAAGTCTTGAACATGGTTTTGGGAAGAGAGGGTAACACTGAAAGAAGGATGACTATGTGAGACGTCAGTTTGAGTCGAGTCTTGCATGGTCATGGACAACTTGTCGACAAGGGCGAAGTTTTCTCGAGCGTCAACCCTGGGCCATGGGACCGACTCGGCCTAGGAGGAAACAGGGTATATTCGTGCATAAGGTTTTAGCACAGGGTTAAAGCGGGGGCTTACAACGGAGCTAGCTACTTGCGTTGAAAGGTCTCCGATTTAACCAAGCTATACGTCTCAGGATAGCTTGTGATGCTAGTGGCCAAGTTCATATAGACGTCGACAAATAGCGGCTATCCGCGTGTTTGTCCTTTGGATTGAGTCGAGTTAAAGGTGTGTACAGTTAAAACACAAAGTTTGGGCCTAAGATTGGGTTTCAATATAGGCGTCGTGCTTTAGCACGAGATATGGCGTCGAGTCTCAAGTGTCGACATGTGAGTTACAAAAGTTGGGTTTGAGTTGTTCGAGTTTAAGTCAGGAATCGTCACAAGGCAAGTTGGTCAAGTGACACAAGTTTACAAGTCTCGATTGGGTCAGTTGATGATCAAAGTAGCAAGGGCCGCAAGGCGGCGATATGGTTAAGTCTCACTGAGTTGCGAGGCCACGACCTCAGCAAGGGTTTGTAGCACGGTCACACGGAAATGGAGTCTCATCGCGTAGTTGCGTCTCTGATTTTAAGCTGTAAGGCAAACACGACTCGATAGGTTAACATTGTTGGCACGAAAAGGGTCTTGAAGCAAGGTATAAGTTAACGTTCTTGTTGCAAGCACGAGATGGTCTAGAGATACATAATAGGCCAAGACGTCGGTACTAAAACTGATCCTAAGGCAAGAGTAGAAAGACAATCATAAAGGGGACTAAGTTGCACAAAGTAAATCAAACGTGTCGATTTTGTATGGGTGGGCGAGTAGCTCATTCCACCAGTACAGTTGAGTACTGACACCCACATAGTTTTCATGTGCAGGCACAGGTAGAAGCTTGTGGCACGGAGCTCGCTTGGATGCATCGAGGCACGGAGTTCCTTGGCGAGTCGAATCGTGTGGCCGCATGGAGTCAAGACTTATACGGGACATAATGTATGGACGTCGCCTTCCGAAGCTTCCGCTGGTTCAAGACATGTATTGAGAGATGAGAGAGAGCTGAGTGACTTGTAAAATGTGAGAAGAATGAGCTTGAGAGACTTGTAATCTTGGCCTTGCGCCCCATTGTAACCGTTGTTTTCAATATCAATAAAGAGCTTCTTTTGAGTAACTTGTGTTTGCTTCAAATTTTTGCTGCTATTATTCAATGTCTCTGCTTGGGACTTCCGTGCGATGACCCCGTCGCAGCCGCTGGAATCGGCCGTTTGGAAACCGCCTTGCACGAGCGCAATCTAGGCTCGTGCGGCATCACGCCTTAGCGAGGACGATCGCTCCTACGGGAGCGGGATGTGACAAAAATCACGGAGAATGACAATTCTTCGTTATTTTAACACAAAGAATGATCATTCTTCGTTATTTTAACACGAAGAATGATCATTCTCCGTGTTAAAATTACGGAGAATTGTTATTCTTCGTGTTAAAATGACGAAAAACGGTCACTTTCGTGTTAAAATAAAGGAGAATGGTCATTCTCCGTGTTAAAATCACAGAGAATGACTATTCTTCATTGTTAAAATCACGGAGAATGAACATTTCTCGTGTTAAAATACAGGAGAACGGTCATTCTCCGTGTTAAAATCACGGGAAATGGCCATTTTCGTGTTAAAATAACGAAGAACAGTTGACGGAAACCTAATTTTTTATTATTTTTTGTAGAAATTTTTTTTTCCAGTAATAATGATTTAAGAGTTTTTCGTTCTTCTTTCAAAACGATGCTAACTCTTATGGAGAAGAAGAAAAGATCTTCTCTCCACAATTGACCGAATCGTCGAAAAACTTTAAATCTCTCCATGAAGATGATGATGATGAGCGATAATTGGAGTTCGACTGAAAAAAAGCACAGTGAACTACGAACGATCTTTGCGATCTTTGCTGAAGATGAGAGCAATTGAATTTAGATCTCTCGTGAAGAAGAAGAAGACGAAAATCGTAATCCAAATTCGAGTTTGTGAATTCAAATACATATATATGACCAAATTTGTGCGAAGGGGTAGTTATGGTATTATCAAAATGACAATTTTGTAAATACGGAGCATCTAAAGGGAATGTTGGAATATTTAACGTGAAAATATATAATATGGGCATTTTATAAAACCCTACCATGCGGGTGAATTTATCATAAAAACCAACCCCAAAATTGGATATCTCAGCAATTTGCATATATATATATATATATATATATATATATATATATATATATATATATATATATAGGGTCGTTCTACCATACATCCCCTGGAAAAGGATGTATCGATACATCCGAAATTTGGACCGTTGGATGTTGATCCAATGGTTCAGATTGAATAATAGTGTAAAAACATCATTTAATGCTGATTTAGACTTTTGACCTGTTGGTAACTTGCTTTAGCAGGTCATTCTTCACTTTAATTTTTTCAATGAACACCCTAAATTAACTCATATTTACTCTCTCTTTCGTCCATCCAATTTAATATTTCGTAATTTTTTTTGGTTACAGGCCGTGTTGGTGGTGGTGTTGGTGGTGGTGGTGGAAAGAGAAACGGAGATGAAGAAGGAAATAAGAATCGGTCCGGATCGCGTCGAACGTCGTCGAGCCCTCCTAGAACAACGAGGAGTATCGGCTACGCCGAGAAGAATCGGTCCGGTTCGCGTCGGACGTCGTCGAAACCTCCTCGAACAAGAAGAAGTACCAGCAGCGTCGCTCTAATTTTACTGTCCATGCCATTGTCAGAAATCTTATTTTTTATCTAATAATTTAATATTTTGTTAATAAAGCTACATGTCATGGTGGTGGTGGTGAACTGAGGAAACCTGCTTCTGAGGTCGGGCGGATCATCTGCTCACATATTTAAAGAAAATCTGTATTGATCGGACGAAATATTTTTTACTTTTCTAATGATATTCGAAGAGAATATTTTTTTTGGACGGTGAATGGTCATTCTCTTTGCTTTTAACACGGAGAATGGTCATTCTCTTTGCTTTTAACACGGCGAATGGACGGAGAATGGCCGTTCTCTTTGCTTTTAACACGGAGAATGGCCATTCTCAAGGAGAATGGCCATTCTCCGTTCCTTTAACATGGAGAATGGCCATTCTTCGTTCTTTGAAAACGGAGAATGGATACTCTTTGTGCTTTTAACAAAGTATGGTACATTTAGGACTGAAAATGTTAAGTATCTCATATTTTTTTCACCAAATATTTACAGTATTTTTAATATCATTTACCATAGTACATTCATTTAATATTAAATCATTTTCAAGAAAATTTGAATATTATTTTATCAGGCTTCCACTGTATGGCTGCACAAAATTTCTTGCGAGTGTTTGAATATAATTAACCTACTATCAAAGATAATTTTTCTTACATTACATTATGCATTACACTGGCATCGACTTCATACTGATGGCATCGATGTACTGATGGCAATAACAAAGGATGAACAGGCAGGATTACAATTATGCCTTCAACAATAACAAGGGATGAACATGCAGGATTACAATTTTGCTTCAGCAATAACAAGGGATGAACAGGCACTGGCAACGAATTCATACTGATAGCATCGATGTAATAATTTTTTACAGAAAGCAAAACACATTACAATCAAATAAAGTTTTAGTGATCCCAGGAATGCATCCGTAATGAGGTCACCTGTAAACCTAGGAATGCACCCAGGACTCATGAAATCTGTGATGGGCATCTGCAAATCAAAGAAATACACCAAAATATCAATATCATCTATGAAGGCCAACTGCCAACCAAATAAACGCTTCAACCAAAAAATCATAATCAAATTAAGTATACTTCATTCCAAGTCCAATAAACTGCATAATTTACGTTACAGTAATCTGCCCAATCCACGTTAGTAATTCAACATAGAACCTGCATAATTCACAATACAATAATCCAAATAAATATCAGACCTACTCTAAATTCAAGACCATATTACATTTTCAAAACAAATTATGAACTATGCACTTAGTACAAGCGAAAAGTTTAGTCTTACAATATTTCAAACACAAAATTTAGTTTGACCGCCATGACCAACAAATATTCAGAACCATATTACAAGTCAGATATTACTTCCAAATTGAAATAAAAGATTCAAAACTCAAAAGATGAATCTTCATAGCCATCTCCATCTTCTTCTTCTTGTTTCTTTTTTTTCCTTCTTCTTCTTCTTCTCAAAATATCCTTCACCTACACCTTGAGGGACGGATTAAGAAAAATTATAGTCAGTATGGACTCACTGTATATGTAGAAATGACATCCAGAAACATAAATAGAAGTATCAAAGTGATGGCTAGCATTAAAGTGTCAATGTGCACAATGTGTATTTTTACATAAGAGGTTGGGCTAGCCCCATTTACCTTCTTCACGAGGAAAGAAAAATCTTATTCTTGGTCAGCAAATTCAACCTCTATCTGGTTAATCTTATCAAGAATCAATTTCTGGTTGTCGGATATAGTCTTCATCTCTTTGAAGACATTCTCAAAGTTTGCAGCAACAAAATTGTATAGAACATCAACCCTGTCCTTAGTGTTTTTGATTCCATAAGTTGATGATTTTCCAGATGTTGATGGTTTGCTTGCAGCTGCTGCCCGTTTTTCAAACATTCGAGTGAATATTAGTTTTCTCATGGGACCTTTGTTATTAATATAAACATCCCCTGCTAAGCTTGGGACAGAATGCTTATTAGCCATCGAGCATACAAATCCTCCGAAAGGGAGAGCTGTCCTTGCAGTTGGTTTTTCCACGAGATGCATCATTCTACTGAACATGTAGGAACCTATATCCATCCTTTTTTTCTTCCCCATATAATAAAGAAATTTTACTCTCTCGGGATGTATGAAAAACTCATGTCCAGTAGGGTTGAGTGTTTGAGATACGTAGGCATGCAACAATTTATTCAAAGTTTGTAATTGATCTTTGTATACATTTTGAGGGGTCTTGGCACCCATTGAAACACCTGTAATCTCATGAATTGCATCCGTCATGGAAACATTATCAATATCTTTCATATCAAACTCAGGAACTGGATCAAATCCATAAAATAAGTTGATGACAGCAGCATTTACCCTAATCAGTTTCCCTCTCAGAAATACCAGTTGTTGATCCGATTCTTTTTCTTTAATTTCAGCCGGAAGATTTGAGTAAAATTCTCTTACTATTGTTTGGAAGATTTTCTCAAGACAGGATTTGTTCAGTTTCTCCAATTGATAGAATTTCAATATATCCAGGAAAGCTTCGTCTTCGACATCATCCATCTTAATTGATCTTTCAGGCATAACAGTCTTTTTCTTGAAATATTTAATGTTAATCTTCCTAGATTTAGAGTCTTTAAATTTTTTTACCTCCTCTCCAGCCTGGGACTTATTTGATGATTGCTCTTCCTCTTTATTTTCCTCTTCTGATGAGGATTCAAAATCCTCAGAGTACGCTGATGACTCTGTATCCGTTGCCACCTTAGCCTTCGCTTGAGTACGCCTTCGATCTTCATAAGTTGAGTCTTCCGACGACTCTGTATCGAAGATAGATTTTCCGGTCTTTGTCGAGCAATGAGTTTTTTAGCCTTTTTTGCACGTGGCTTGGCTGCCGTCCTCCGCTTTCATCGTCGCTGCCGCCGCCGCTGCTTCCGCCGCTGCCCTTTCGGCCTCTGCCCTAGCGACCATAATCTTGGTGTTTGCCGCCCTTGCAAGTTCTGCCCTTCGGGCATGTATCGCATCCCTTTGTGGATTCTTCTCCTTCGACGACGGTCGTTGTTTCTTCGGCGGCATTTTTATTAGAAGAGGGTTTGGGAGAGGGTTTGGGAAAAGGAAGAGGGTTTGAGAGAAGAAGAGGGAAAATTCGACCGTCTTATATGACCTTGGAAAGTGAAAAAAATAAAAATAGTTTTGAGTCTTAAATTAAATTTATTACTATTATTACTAGTATAAGACGGTCGAATTTATTACTATTAAATTTAAAAAACTACTTTCCGAAATTAAATTTATTACTATTATTACTAGTATATATCCATGTGAAATCACTACATAAACATTTGAGATTTTGAGACCCTAATTTTAAAAACTAATTTCCAAAATTAAATTTATTACTATTATTACTAGTATATATCCACGTGTTCCGTATAAATTATTGAAAAATTTGGCAGAAAAAACGTGGTGGAAACATGTTTATTTAAAAAAATTTGATAACATATTTAAGAATGTGAAGTTTAATCTCAATATTTCATTTTTCGAATATTTGATTAAATTTTGAAAATAAGAAGACTATGTACTTGAAAAGGGTAAAATTGAAACGCTCAAAGTTGTCCTCTATTTTATTTTGTAATCATATTTAAGATGGATTTGACGGCAAGATTGACGCTGGCAGCATAATCAATTCTATGACGTAACAAGTCATTGATGGGGATATCGTCGCTGATATATGATTTGACGTAACAAGATTTGTTAATTGAAAAATATATAAAGAGCAATGCTATAGTTAGCAAATGGGTGTAAGTTGTAAGAAGGATGTAAAAGTTTGATTGTAGCCGAAACCAAATTGAATTAACAAAATATTATATTTCATTAAATTCCAGCTTCATCGTCGGAACATTCTCCGGCGAAGTATACAAAAAGAGGACAAAAAACTGTAAAAAACAAAAAAAATAATAAAAAATAAGAGGTCTACCCCTCACTGGCCTCGCAGAGGATCTCCGTAAAGTCCTGCAGGGTGCACACACCCGCCCTATGGCACAGGCGGCGAAACACTTCCCTCTTCTCCAGAGAATCCCGTTCCTCCGGAGTGATCGACAACAGGTCAAAGTTGGGCACCGGATGAAGAGGTCGAGCGATGACCTCCAGTGACAACCCACAGGAGGTCAGGAAGTCCGCAGCCGCTGCCAGCCAGTCATGGGCCAGAGGCGGCGCAGAGGGTGCTCCATGCGGAGAGGCTCGACGACGACTGGAAGAAGACTCTGGCAATGGTTTCCCAACCAGATGATCTTTTTGGAGCCATGTTAAATGTGCAACCTACTCAGATGAATGGGGACCCCTATGTATATACACGTTCCTAACCGACTCTTCTTATTCCTTATTGGAAGTTGGGGATATTCAATTTCTTATTCCTTATTCGAAGTTGGGGATATAATGCTACAGTTACAACCAAATTCTTACAACACTCTTACAACCTTCACCCATTGCTGACATGTGGGCCATGGCCCACATGTCAGCAACGGGTGAAGGTTGTAAGAGTGTTGTAAGCATTTGGTAGTAGACTTAGCATTATTGATGTCTTATTCCAAGCTTAGTTGGTTGTGCTGTTTGGCTTTTACATGGAAGGCCTAGGTTCGAGTCTGGTGTTTGGGTTATGTAAAAATTTCTATTGTTAACATTTTTTGGGTGCTATTATATGCTTTTAACTTAGTATGGAACAATTTTTGGGACTGTTAATGGCCATTCTCCGTTCCTCTAACACGGAGAATGGTACATTTAGGACGGCGAATGGTACATTTAGGACGGAGAATGGTACATTTAGGACGGAGAATGGTATTGATATAATGGAGAATGGTACATTTAGGACGGCGAATGGTACATTTAGGACGGAGGTAGGACGGAGAATGATATATGTAGGACGGAGAATGGTACATATAAGACGGAGAATGGTACATTTGAGACTGTTCTGTAGGGTTGTGAATTTTAAATATTTTGGCTGTTTAGTTTTGTTTTGAATCTATATAAATTGGTTTTGAAGGCTGGTGAAGATGAATTAGTTTGGCTGTTTTGCTGTATAAATAGATTTTAAAGGGTTGTGAAAAAGAAACCAATGTTTTCGTTTCGATCACAATTATGGTGAATTGGCACTGATACCACTAATATGAGTGGAATTTGCACCGCCAGAATTCATTTTGAATAAGGTAAAATCTGTGTTAAAAAATGTCGAAATCTCTTGGATATGATTACACTGAGATGTTGTATTAATGGTAAAATCTGTGTTGAGAAATGTCAAAATCTCAGAAATGAGCCGTCTTAGGCGTCATTATATCACAGTCCATTTTATTTATAAAAAAATTAATCATGTAAAAAATTATTGACAAAAGTAAAATTGTCAAAATGGAGAATCGAACTCATAAAAAATATCTTGTATGTAGAATAGTAAAAAATATAAAGAAATGCATGCATGCATGCATGCTAATGTTTTTACCATTCACCCCAGGAATGATTGATGGTATCTAAATCATTATACATCTCGTATCCAGGTTCCCCTGGGACTGGGATTACATCATCAAAGGGTTTTTAAACGTCTGTATTGAATAACAAATTTTCCAGAGTTCGTCGTCGAAGTGCACGTTGAAGCACCCACGTATGTCGAGCACGCGAAGACCCTTGCAGTTGCATATGATAGATCGCAGCGTGTCTCCATTGAACATGCCGAATCCCATATGTAGGTGCTCGAGACGCGACATCGAATCAGCCACGGCCTTTTCCTCCGTCTCGTTTTTCGTGTCCAGTACGAATCTGTTCCTGAGTATGAAATCTGGAGGGGGCATGTTCCTACCCAGCTTGACCAGACGGTGGCAATACTTTTCGGCGAAAATATTCCAGTCGATGTGATATAGAGGCAGTAGCTAATGTCGAGTTCTTCCAGCACCGGAAGAAACTCCAAGTGTCTCACGAAAGTTTCATCACTCACGTCGCACTTCGGAATGCGCATCACCCTTAGAAATTTCCACTGTATTATAAAAATGGGAAAACATCAATAGAAATTAACAAAAGTATACGTAAAATTTTGTAATAGAAAAAATAAAGTATTAGAATAAGACCAAATAAAATTTTGCACTGGCCTTAAACATGCAAAACAGAAGGCTGCTTCGTCGAGCTTGTACGCGGAGAAGGACCCTAGATATCCCCCACTGCGAGCCACGAGCTTCATTACGGTCAAACTAATCTCAGCGGTTTGCTGGGTCCTCCGGCACCACTGTACCAAGTCGACGTTAGACCAATAGTCTAAGGGACCGTTGAGCGCCTTCCACCACGAACGGCAAACTGGGGCCACGTTGCACATTACCTCGTCCGCCGGCATCCCCGACAGTACCAGTATCATCGAGAGAATCTTGGTAGGGATGACGGCCCATCCGCTGCAGTTGATCTTGCTCATCTCCATTGCGACTGCTCTTCTTCTTCTCTCCTTTGTTTCTCTCTAGTCGGATGGGTTCTCTTCTTTGGAAAAGGCTATTTAACCCCTCGTTTAGGGGGGTGTAACCCACTCGTGGAGGGGTGTGACCGAACAAGGCACGAATCTATTGGAAAATAACGGTAATGCCACCGTATTAATATTAGCAATTATTCGTTTGGGCTCCCAACATATTTGGGTGATGCCATCTCCCATTATGTGGCATCTGACATGGCAGATGACATGGCAAATTTTAACCCCAAAAATTAATTATCCAAATTTTTTAATGTTAATGTTAATTTCAATATTAATATTAATGTTAATGTTAATGTTAATGCTAATGCTAATGCTAATGTTAATGTTAATATTAATATTAATATTAATATTAATGTTAATGTTAATATTAATTAATGTTAATTTAATATTAAATTATTTATTTACTATTAATGTTAATTTTAATATTAATTTTATTGTTAAATTTTGCCATGTCAGCTGTCATGTTAGCAACCATGTCATATGCCACATAATGGAAGATGGTATCACCCAAATTTTTTGGAAGCAAATAGCATTTTCGTAATATTAGTTTTAATTATATTATAAATTTTAAATTAACAGAAAAGCCAATGTAGATTTAATATTAATGCTACTGTTAAATTTTTCCGATCATACCTCGATACTTACGATTGTCGATCGAGTTACCGTCTTCATCATTATCAAATTTTCACCCGAATCATCGTCCTCGCTTGGGCGTGATGCCGCACGAGCCGGAAGTTACGCTCGTACAAGGCAAGATAACAGATTCACAATAGTGTTTATAGCTCAAATTGATAACATAAGCAGCAGAAGGAAAACGTAGTATACAACAAGAATCTCTTTTATTGATAATGAACTGAAGGTTACAATGGCTCTGAATAGCCCAACTTAACATGCCAATTGGCTACAATGCTCATGATCTCTCTAGCTCACAAAGGAGTACATTGTTCCATACATTATGCCTCTTTATAGCCAACAAGTAGTCTTCGGCTGAACATTTCCATGTCGTAAGTCCGAACGCCAATGCGGTAGCTCCTCTTGAACGTTAAGGACTCCATGCCTCGGCACGTCCAAGCCGAGCCCCGCCTCGAGCTGAACATATCCTGAACTTGTCCACTACCGTGTCCCTGCGGTAGATACAGTTAGACATAATCTTAACATAAATATAGTGATCGTGCTCATCTATGTCCCATTTCGCCTAGCCTGCAAGGTTAGAACTTTACATAAGAAATCATATCATTTCACTCAACCAACCAACCGTAAACTTAAACATATGTATAAGGGTGGCAGGCCCAGCGCCTGCACCCAGCGCTAATCTCAGCCCACCGGCCCTATCTATATGAAGGTCACGGTGTTTCGCACCGTAATGCATCTTTGGCATCCTTATGTGTTAGACTATGATCGCTTCGATACGGGTTGCTAGCCCAATATCCGAAGGATCCAAAACTTACTGATATCATAGCTTATCACAACACTGGACGGTCGCAACCCGTCCTAATGATGTGCACCATAAATACCATACATAATTCCCTCATTTGAACTACTCGGTTGAATTAAGATGATAAGTACCATAAATACCATAAATAAATACCAACACTGGACGGTCGCAACAATATCATAGCTTATTGAGCATATTATATTGTCATTGCTTGTCCTCCATTCGGAGTTACCGTTCTCGACAGGTTTTGATATTATAACTGTTGTTAGATAGTAGAACTACGCGTTTCGTTTCTGCGGTGTAGGCTGGGACGCTGTCACGCACTCATGCCCTTACTCCGGGTGCGGGTCGTGATAGGGTGCGCGAGAAAGGAACAATGTCGCTACCGATTCGGTTGGGACCGATAGGTCGGAATCGGCCGGGTCGATCGAACGAGGAACGGTTGAATTAAGATCCATTCCACGTTATGGAATGGCTTCTCTGGAACAAAGTCCCATATTCAGCGGGTTGCAGGTAATCGCGTAGGCGACGTCAGCGCAGCCAACCAGTCGCTCGCTTGAAGCAAGTCTAAGGCGAGTGGCTGACCTCCTTCGCCTCGTCCCTCTTCGACGTCACTGGCATCACAAGCCATCCTGGACGTATAGCTTTGTTAATCGGGGTCCTTTTCAACGCAAGTAGCTAGTTCCGATGCAAGTCCCCGCTTAACCTGTGCTGAAACCTTATGCACAACTATACCCTATTTCCTTCTAGGCCGAAACGGTCCTGTGGCCCCGGGTTGCTGATCGAGGAAACTACCGTCTTGTCGACAAGTTGTCCATAACCGTACGAAGACATATTTTCCTTTTAGTTATTAAGACATAGCCTACATTATCTTTGAAAACTTAATCCCTTTCCCGTGTTTGTGCCCTTGTATTTATCCTTTCATTCGCAACAACATTATCGATTTACCTAGGAAGGGGGTCGAGAAGAGGAGGGTCAGCCACTCACCTTGAGTTTACTTCAGGCGAGAGAATGGATCTTAATTCAACCGTTCCCGTTCGATTGAGTCAATCGATCCCGACTTATCGGTCCCGACCGAATCGATAGCGACAGTGTTCCTTTTTCGCGTACCCCGTGGACGGAGTACGGGACACGATGTAGAGACGGGGCACTACAGCTATAGACTAAGATGTCGTCTATGAACACTATCACGAACTGATCCAAATAGTGCATGAAGATACGATTCATGGGGTCCATGAATACGGCTGGCACACTGGTCGCTCCAAATGACATAACAAGGAAATCCCAATGTCCATACCTCGATCTGAATGATGTCTTCGGGATGACTTGCTCTCTGACTCGGATCTGATGGTACCCTCATGACCGCAAGTCAATATTCGAGAATACAGCCGCTCCCTTGAGCTGATCAAATAAGACATCAATGTACGATAATCAACACATAATCTTGACGTACCATCCTTCTTCTTCACAAGAAGCATCGGTGCTCCCCAAGGCGATCCACTAGCACGAATGAATCCTTTGGTTCTGAGTTCTTCAATCATCTTGTACAAGATTTCCAACTTTGAAGGTGCCATCCTGGAATCAAGATTATGTGAAAACTCTTTTCTAATGAGTTCTTCAATCATCTTGTACAAGATACGGTGCTCCCCAAGGCGATCCTGGTGCCGTCCTTGGAATCAAGTCGATGGTGAAAACTCTGCCTCACCGGAAAATGAAAAACTCTGCCTCACCGGGAATACCAAAAATAATCCTGCCAATATGGCAGTATATTCTTGTGTATTGGTCCTTCAACCAATCCATTCCTAGGCCAAGGGACCGATTCGGCCCGCCGCAATAGGGTCGTCGTTTAACCCAGCTATAGTCCGTGATGGCTTGACATCGCTAGTGGCCTTCACAGCTTTTCACTGCTTAACAAATGCACGTGACACGGGACGGTGCTTGCTATACTTCGATAGCCCAACAAAACTCTTTTCTAATGTGTTCGTGCAACGACTTGACAAGCAAGGGCTACGTCAAGCCTTGTATCGAGGGAACGTGCTGTGCACGCGTTCGACTTGAACAATCAAGTTCTTTGGGTGTATAGACTTAAGCAAGAAGCAGTAAAATACGACTTAAACTACGGGACAAGCGAATGTTAATATTAATTGTAGTTCCAATTACATTTTAAATAAAAAAGAATGCAATTTTAACTTTAACTAGTTTGAAGTAAATGTTAAATAAAAAACTATTTTAAATTTTAGTATTAATATTAGTTTCAATATTATTGTAAATTTTAAATTAACAGGAATGCCACGGTATTAGAAACCTAGCTAGCTGATGTCACGTTGCTCGGGGCTCGGTTAGTGTTCGTCTAAACTCGGACGTGCGAACTAGTTATTAGTAATGATAACCAAAAATTAAATTTTAAGTTTAAAATCTAGTCGAGCTCGATCCTTCCTCTTTATCCCATCTCCCACACTCTCTTTTCTCTCTCTCTCTCTCTCTCTCGGGTTCTCTCACAGGTTGTGTTCCTTACACAACAGATCCCGTAGCATTAAATGATCTGCATGCGTTATCCTACACAATTTAATAATAAGCATTGATACCATATCATTAGAAGAGTAAAAGTTGTCTTGGAAGTTGTAAAAATTACTTTGTATTGTCTTCTCAATACTTTTTTGCATTGGAGATGACTTTTTAAACTTATTGTCATTTGTGAATATAGTCGCCTATGCAAGATGTTGTCTTCTGCCTCATGCCACATAGGATACACAACACTTAACAAGACAATAGGGTTTCGTAGCATTAAATGCTGCTGCATGCGTTATCCTACAGAAGAGGGCCACGTGGAGAATGCTGTTGCATGTTTCCTCATGCGTTATTAGCTACACAATTTAATAATACATGTACCCAGAAGACGAGAAAGTTGTGTTGTTGGAAGTTGTTTCCTTAAAATTATGCTTGCTCCTAGAATCACTCAAGATTTTTCATAAGCCATCAAAAGAGGGCCACGTGGCGGAGTTACAAGGAAGACGAAAAGGTTGTGTTGTTGCCTTGCTGGAAGTTGTTTCTTCCTGAATAATGCTTTTTGTACCTCCAAATTGTACTTTCAAACTGACCATCCTTACGTGGCAGCTGACGTGATATGTTGATCTGGCAGCTGACGTGGCAAATTTTTTTTTTAAATAAAACTAAAAATAAAAATTAACATTAAAGTTAATGTTGACATTAACATTAATATTAATATTATCGTTAACAGTAACAATAATATTAATATTAATATTAACATTAACATTAACATTAATATTAACATAATTTAATATTAACATTAAATTAATATTGATATTAACGTTAAATTATTATGGAGAAAATTGGGTAGTTAACTTTTTGGATTAAAATTTGCCATGTCATCAGTCATGTCAGATGACACACACTATTATTTAACATGCCACATCAGATGGGAGGGCTATATATTAGAGGGACAATTTGGAGGTACGAATATATCATTACTCTTTCTTCTTGTATTGTTTCTTGTCCTTCGTTTCTTCTGCTGGTTTCTAACACACTCTATTTTCTTCAATGTCGACGTCACATGAAACTAATCGTCGTGTGGAAGATTTAGTCGATGAAGAAAGCTTCCTTTCAAGAGGACTGTCAGATGATTTGGATGATGAGCAAAGTTTGGAAGATGTTAACTTAGGAGACAGTAAAGAACAAGATGAAGAAAAGAATGGAAGAATGTATCATAATGACGACGACGACATCAACGCAAACAACGAAATATTATTTCGCATCACCTTTTCTAATGGATTTAAGAAATGCATTATATTTTTACATTTATTTCTCATGTTTATTTTGTTTTATTCTGTTCTTAGGGACGACGGCGAATCTCCATTGGATTTCGATGCAGCGACGATGAAAAAAATATTACAGTCTGCCAACATTAACAAAGATCCAAAACATCTCTTAGAAGAAGATATTGTTGGCCTACAGTTCAACTCTATTGAAGAAGCAGAGACATTCTACCAGATATATTCAAAAGCATATGGTTTCAGTATTAGAAAGAACGAGGTAAAGAAAAACAAATCTGGGATGGTGATGGTCCGTAGTTGGTGTTGTTCGAATGCGGGATTCAGACACAAGAAATACAAGGAAGCTCCTAACAGGGTTCGTGAGCGAAGAAGTGAAAGCAGAAGTGGTTGTAAAGCAATTTTTCGTATTGGGTACACCGATAAAACAAAGATGTGGTTCGTCAAAAAATTTTATGTACATCACAACCATATCCTGGCGAATGATTATGAAACAATTTTTTTGAGATCTTATCGTACGATATCACCCGCAGAGTTGGAAGAAATTAAGCTTATGAAGCAATCAGGGATGGGGACTGGACAGATATGGAATTTAATTGTCCAGAAGAAAGGTGGCTGGGATAAGGTTGGATGGACGAGAAATGATTTATACAACGCTCTAGCTCAAGATAGTAGAGCACTAGACGATGTTCATGCTACGACAACACTTACATTTCTTCAAACTAAGGAGGACAGTGACCCAGATTTCTTCTACGCGTACAAGGTAGACGAAGATTCCAGATTGACCCATCTCTTTTGGGCTGACGGTGCATGTCGATTCGATTACGAATTATTTGGAAATTCACTAGCATTCGATTCTACATATAAAACAAATAGAAGTCAAATGCCGTTGGTGGTTCTAGTGGGTACAAACAATCATGCGATGACTTGTGTGTTTGGGTTTGCAATGATCCATAATGAGACTGCAGAGACATATTCTTGGGTTCTAGAAAAATTCCTAGAGTGTATGAATGGCAAATTACCAGTGACAGTTCTCACGGATGGTTGTAGATCCATGAATAAAGCAATTGAGGATTTAATGCCCAGCGTAGTTCATCGAACGTGCTCATGGCATATCCTAAACAATGCTGCCAAACATGTACACCGAGAGGGTTTTCACAATAAACCGAGTCTTCTGATTAAAAGGTACATCGCACACTTGCTACTTTACTTTGAAGTATGTTGTTGTTACAATATCACTACTTTAGTTACTGTCCATATTTTCTAAACAGGTACTATTCAGTCGAAGAATTTGAAAACCGTTGGCAGCAGATGCTAACATATTATAATGTAGAGAACAATGAGTGGACCACTGCATTGTACAGAACGAGGGAGCGATGGGCGGACACATTCCTACGTGAAAATTATTTTGGCGGTTCTACTGCAACAAATAGATGTGAATCTATGAACGCATTTCTGAAAAGATTTTTGAATGAGAAGCTGCCACTATGGAAGGCCCTTCAAAATTGTGACTACGGTTTGGCGGTCTTACGTTACGGCCAGATGAGTAAGCATGTCACTGATAAACTCTCAACACCAGTTGTGAATCAAACTAGCATGGCCGTAATAGAAGGTAAATTTGCCGCAATTTACACTAAAACGGTGTTTATAGATGTAAGGAAAGAAATCACACGTTCTGATGCATATACTATTCTCCATCATCACATCATAAGAGAGGCAGAAGTTTGCATTGTCCAGAAGTATATGTCGCCAAACAGTGTCAATCGGAAGATTACATTTGATCTGGCTGACAACATCCTAAATTGTGAATGCTTGTGGATGGAGACCAAGGGGATTCCTTGTAGGCATATTTTTTCAGCAATGAAGAGATTGCAAATTGGAGATATTCCAAAGAACTTGATAAAATCTCGTTGGCTCAAGGATTGCAAAGAGAGTTATCTCTCCGGACCTGGCTCAGAAAGAAGATTCATCCACCCCGACAGTATTAAGAGCATAAGGTATGGCGGTATTAATGAACAAGTTAATCTGTTTACATACTATTGTAAAAAATTAAGCAAAATTCAAGAGAGGGGAACAGAGTTGATGTCGTCTGTTCTGATGGAGTTGAAAGAAATGGTGACCGATATTGGTGAAGAAGAACAAATGGTAGCTGATGCAGTTCATGGAGTGCATGAAGCTTTAAAAGTGCCAAATCCGGTAGCAACAAAAGGAAGGCCTTCTCAAGGTAAATCAAGCCAGCCTACAGAAAGTCAGCCTATCCCGAAGCCTAGAATTTGTAGAGTTTGTAAAAAATCGGGTCACGATTTTCGTAATTGTAAAGTACGAAAGCGAAATAGCAACAAAGAGCAAATGGAATAAAATGAAACGTCGTTGACTTAAGACAATGTCTTTCTTATGTGGCAAGATGTCATTCACACGAGACAATCAGATAAAAAATATGTTCTCCAATGCAAAAGTTTGATAAGACAATTAGATAAAATTGGAAAATATCAAATTCCAAGTTCAAAACGGAGAATATCAAAAATGGAGAAAATATGTTCTCCGTGCAGTTCAAAACGGAGAATATCATTCTCCGTTTCAAATGACACGGAGAATATCATTCTACGTTTCAAATTAAAACGGAGAATGAACATTCTAATGTGTTTTTAACACTGGGAATCTTATTCTCCGTTTCAAATTAAACGGAGAATGCCGTTCTCCATTCCAAATTAAACGGCGAATAGAATCCTCAATCGTTTTAATACTGGGAACGGCATTCTCCGTGCAGTTCAAAACGGAGAATATAATTCTCCGTTACAAATGAAACGGAGAATATCATTCTCCGTTTCAAATTAAAACGAAGAATGAACATTCTAATGTGTTTTTAGCACTGGGAATGCTATTCTCCGTGTAATTCAAAATAGAGAATGCTATTCTCCGTTTAATAAAACACGGAGAATGCTATTGTGGTGTCGTGGTTACAATGCTAGACTTGTATTTAAGAGGTCATTGGTTCAAATCTTGACTGTAACAAAATTTTGTTTTATTTATACTTTTTTTGTAAGTTATGTATGGGGCCCATTTAAAAGGGAAAAAACTTTGATACAGTAGGGGGTATCAAAGTTTTGATACCCCCTATGTATGACATGTGGGCCCTTCCTGCTTTATAAAATGTGTACACACACACACACACACACACACACACACACACACACACATATATATATATATATACACATAAATTTTGAGAGGGCCCACATGTCATACATAGGGGGTATCAAAACTTTGATACCCCCTACTGTTTCAAAGTTTTGATACCCCCTATGTATGACATGTGGGCCCCTTCTGCTTTGTAAAACTTGTAAACATATATATATACACATAAATTTTGAGATGGCCCACATGTCATACATAGGGGGTATCAAAACTTTGATACCCCCTACTGTATCAAAGTCTCTCATTTAAAAGTTAAGTAAAATTGAGAAAAAAACTTTGATACAGTAGGGGGTATCAAAGTTTTGATACCCCCTATGTATGACATGAGGGCCCCTCCTGCTTTGTAAAACGTGTAAACATATATATATATATATAAATTTTGAGATGACCCAGGCAATAATCCCGGCAATCGTAATGTGAAAGGAAAAGATACTCTTATGGTCAATCTTTCCAAGAGCAAGACGACATCAAGCAATCAAGAATCTTTCAAGCCAAAGCAAGAATACTCCTTTGACGAAAGCGATATCCCAGGGATATTCCAATGTCTGGTCAAAAGTGGTAAACTTCAGATTCCAGAGCCAAAAAGGCCTAATGAGGTAAATTTGACTGACAATCCCAAGTATTGTATCTATCATAGATACATTAATCATCCTACCAGTGCTTGCTATGTCTTGAAAAAGACAAGGACTGAAGCAGTGCTTGCTATGTCTCTAGAGGGAGAGACAAGGCTAATTGTATTACGCCTAAGCAGATTGATCTTTTTATGCTTGGGTCTACACCGGTGATTTTACGCCAAGGACTGAAGCAGCCTCTTTCACGCTGGACAAAAGCCATCAAATCTCGCATTTAAAGCTGAATTTGACATGAAGATATCAATGATGGCATTTACCACAGAGTTCAATGGAATTTGTCTCATACAAAGACCATTGTTGTCGTTTATAGAGATCGAGCTACTTTACGCTCACTGAATGGTTTCTTTTACGCACGGGGTTTTACATGAGTCTTTACGCTCATAAAAAATAATGTGTGCGTGAAGTCTATTTGAGCCATTTTACGCTCAAGGTTATTCGATAACCGCTTTACGCTGGAAACCCATGACAGAGCTAGTTTACGCTCATCTTTTTACGCCCGATTCGTTCTGGCCAGTCTGGAACGTGGTGTGCCTACGTGGTCTTCATGCCACCTATTTCGAAGAACGTGTGTACATGTATCCTATTCTTACTGAAATGATGGGACACGTGTCAGCAGATACAGAGGATGATTCTGATCATGGAGGGCAGTTGTTAGCGTAAAGATAGATGTTGATACTCTTTTACGCACGAAAGCCCCAGTCTATAAATAGACTTATTTTTTCTCATACAACAGACACACACAGAGGGAGAGACATGAGAGAATACAGAGATCAGAGCTTCGAGATTTTGATTCTCTAGAGCATCCTTCTTCAACTTTTCTTCCAGAACAAAGTGAAGCAAAGCAGGAAAGCATTCGGCCTCGCCATCAGTGCCCAAGTGCGTCGATACCTTTCTGGTGCATTAGTTCTTCCAAATTGTTCTACTTCAAGCAGTGATCTTCATCATCATCATATGGTCCAAGGAACAAAGTGATCGTTTACGAATCAGACTTTCATAGCAATACTTTCCCAGAATCAAATTTGTACTTATCGTACTTTTCTTCTTGTTTTTGTTTTCAAAAGCCAATTCCTCCAAGGCATTTTGTTAATCAAAACAAAAATGACGACTCTGCTGGGGACGACCTTCTCCTCTGACGAGGAGGCGATTGCTCAATATGATGATGTTTCGGTCGGTTCGACCAAGAAGACTCTGGTGGTACACTTCGACCAGACTGCCTATGAAGAGATGCTCCGAACTGGGGGTGGTTCTCGCCATTCCAATGTTCAAAAGTCTCGCAAAGCACGAAAAGTTTGGATTCCCAAATCCAAAGTGATTTCTGATCTCTCTGCTGCTTCTGTTGACAAGTGGGTTCTTCCCACTCCTGTCGTAGGGGCTCCCGTTCATAACGAGGCAGTCCCTACTTCAAAGTTGCACTCGAAGTGTGACGATTTGTCTCCCATTTGTAACGATGAAGATAACCAGGTTTCACACCCACCGCGTAAAAATCAAGTTTTACGCTCAGTGGGTAAGAACCAAATTTTACGCTCAGTTCATAAGAATGAGACTCCCGTTCGTAATGGGGCAGACTCTAAAGCTTGTGCTTCTGGGTGTAAGAATCAGTCTCCCGTCGGTGACGTGGTAGGCCCAAATAAATTACGCTCCTCGCGTAAAATAAAATCTCCCGTTGGAAACGTGGCTGATAACAAGATTTTACGTTCCATGCGTAAAGATAAATCTCCTGTCTATGACAGTATAGATGAAATTCACAAAGATGCTCACATGTCGAATGTGAATGTATCTAAACGTGTGCGACGTAAAAATATTGTTGGTAAAACTTCCGTTCTACACCAACGACCTTCTTATACTGCTTTACGCAAGGTACCAAATTTACAAATCACACGCCAGGAAAATGGAGTCCTGCGTGCTAAATCTCAAGATTTACGCACACAATTCCAAGCTCGTAGAAATGTACAATTTGGTTCTGCGAATGCAGCCAGTAATCTTCTTTATACACAAGGGACTAAACGTTTTTCCACCCCCAATGTAATAAAGAAGAATACTTCATCCACTCCTTCTGACTTACGTGAATTGCTAATGCAAAAGCGTAAGAATAGACAATCTCCGGTTACATTCCCCCAAGAAAAACATCTTTGTGAATACCACCAGGTTGTGATCAACTGTTGTTGTTCGGCTTCAAGACGATCAGTTTTTGATCGATTGAGTTTCAATGTACCTCCATATCAAGCTGAAGACCAAGAACATGAACCGCCATATGTGTCAGTCAACATGGCATCTCATACTAACAGAGGCCGACGTCCAAGACGGAACACGTCCCAAACTCCAAGTCAACAACAGTTCAACAGGCTTCTTGATTCCTTTGAAGGAGTATATCAGAATACCCGATCAAGAAGACGAAGACAATTACAGACTTCTGATTCAGAGGCTGGGGGTACTCAATCTTTTGAGTCTGATACCGATAGCGTGGATTCGTACTTCTATACAAACCCTTCTGTATCTTCAAGAGAGGTTGAATCCTACGCTGTTGGAGATGAGCCAGAGACGTCATCTGCTAATACAGAACAACGTCTCACTGCTGTTGAACAATCACTGAAGGATATGCTTAACATGGTGCAAAACATGCATCAAATAATTTTGAATCAGCAAACTGCTCAACCGACAGCAGTGACACCGGCACCAGTAGCAGCATAAACTCAAGATAGTCAAGGGGCTGAAATACCTTTGAATATTCAAGAGCCCGCTGCTAATCAAAATTCTGCATCTCCGGATCCCATTCTTCCAGAAGATGTACCACCTCCAATAGGGGTCATGGTGCATCCAACGACTACTCAGTCAAATGTGCTTCCTCAAACCAGTGAAGCCATTCAAGCAGTGCGTGAACTTAAAGCACAGTTTGAAGTTTTGAGGCACAAAGATCAACTCCAGAGGCTAGGGATTAAGCAACCTTATCCTCCTCATTGGAATGACGTACCCTTTCCACCGAAGTTCAAGCCACAATCCATGGTTTTGTTCGATGGAAAAGCATCTCCCAGTCAATATATCAATTACTTTGATATTATGACTGTACACTTGCAGAAAAATGATGCTCTTCTCACCCGAGTGTTCATCGGATGTCTGACGGGTTCAGCTTACGACTGGTATCGCAGCTTACCTGATAACTCTATTTCGTCTTTTGACGAATTTAAAGCAATGTTCCTCTCCCGCTTCTATGAAGGAGGTATGGACATAAACATGTCCTCCTTGATAGAAATCAAACAAAAGGAGAAAGAAGATACTCGGACATTCATTGAACGCTTCCGACAGGCTACTCTAAAGATGCCTCCTGGTATGCCAGATTCAGCGTTGATTGACACATGCAAGATGAATCTGCGACCATCCATCGCTGTCTTCACGGGTTCCCAATTCACAGATTGGGCTTCGTTCATTATAGCAGCGGTTTCTGCCGAGACCAATGGTAGTTTGGCTCGCGAACATGGGATGATTTTTGCGTCAGAAGATAAAGGGAAAAAAAATAATCCTGGCAATAATCCCGGCAATCGTAATGTGAAAGGAAAAGATACTCTTATGGTCAATCTTTCCAAGAGCAAGACGACATCAAGCAATCAAGAATCTTCCAAGCCAAAGGAAGAATACTCCTTTGACGAAAGCGATATCCCAGGGATATTCCAATGTCTGGTCAAAAGTGGTAAACTTCAGATTCCAGAGCCAAAAAGGCCTAATGAGGTGAATTTGACTGACAATCCCAAGTATTGTATCTATCATAGATACATTAATCATCCTACCAGTGCTTGCTATGTCTTGAAAAAGAAGATCCAAGAGCTGATAAATGGTGGCGCCATCACTTTAACCAATGATGACCATACGATAACAACCAATATGGTTTCTCTTCAGTTTGGGGATTTTCCTCCACAGCAAGTCCCAGATAGAATTATACCGATTTCGAAGGCGACGATGAAGATTGTGAATATCCCGCCTGCCAGAGAAGAAAATACAGGATTGCTGCCTCTCACATTGAAGAATGGTGAAATCATGTGGGTACATCCTGACTTAGTGCCTGAACTGGAAAATGAAGGTAAAACTTCAGAATCCAAGAAAGGCAAGAAAGTCAAAACTTGCAACATGATTTCTCATATTATTCCAGATCCTGATGATCTGGATCATCTATGGAACGGCCTCCCTCTGGAAGATAGACTGAAAGGACTAAACATCTGTCCTCCAAGTCTAGCTCCTCCTACCAAGCTCAAGCTTACTCATCAGCAGTGGCTAGCCATGAATAGTGTTCCTTTATACCAGGCACAACGAGTCTTTGCTGCTTATGAAAAGGCTCCAACAGGGATTTCTCCTCGTTTCCCGAATCCTTCTTCTCCCTTAACTACAGAGACATTTGTACTTCATTCTCCGGTAGTTGCAGAGATTCATTCCTCGTCCTGTGCTGAAACGCCTGTTCAAAGTCCACTGCCTATCCATTTGTATAGTCAGTAATCTGTCATTCTCATGAAGAAGATGGGTTACGACTTTCAAAAGGCCGAAGGTTTGAACCATGATAAAGGAATCCGTCTTCCTTTACAAATTCAAAATCAGAATTCTACCGCTGGATTGGGTTCTGAAATTTCTCGTAACCATCCTCGCAAGAAAAAGGCTAAAGGAAGAAAGACTAAATCCTGTAATATGGTACTTTCTTCTCCTGAGCCTGAAGAAGAAACTTTTGCTGGTACGAACGATCTAGAATCACCATTGATCGTCAATATTGGCAATTCTATGCAGAAGACGGATGATGGTCCACCGTTGACTAATCCGAAGCGTAGTAATCAGACTATAAATGATGTAAATATTGCTCATCTCTTTGATATCAATGAAGATTTCCTTTTCGAGTATATAGCTGTCAAGTTTATTGAGAAAATGACTTTATCTTCTGATAATCAAAGTCATCAATATAAAGACAACATAGATTCCTCATATGATGAATCCAGACAGATATTCTCAGTCAATATGGTTCAAACCGATGATGAATCAGAGCCATTTGAGAATGATCCTTGGGCTCAACAGATGGATACTCAATGGAAACTTCGTTTTGAACAGCGACAGCCACCTACAGAGGATGAGGTTATCCAGATCGATATTGGAAATGGAATTACGCCCAAACCAATATTCATCAGTAAGAATCTTTCTGAAAATGAAAGGGAAGAATTGACAAAACTTATCAAAGATTATATTGACATCTTTGCATGGAGTTATGAGGATATGCCAGGACTAGATCCTAAAGTTGCTACTCATAAACTTAATATTTTGCCTAATGTCAAACCGGTAAAACAACAGCAACGACGCTTTAGACCAGATATGATGGATGCAATTGAAGCAGAAGTCAAAAAGCTGATCACTTGTGGTTTCGTTCGTGAAGAACAACACCCTGATTGGGTGGCCAATATCGTTCCTGTTATGAAGAAGAACGAAAAAGTCCGAGTTTGTATAGATTACCGAGATCTTAATACAGCTTGTCCAAAGGACGAATTTCCACTTCCCATTACTGATGTTATGATAGACAATACATACGGTTTTGAACGTATGTCTTTCATGGACGGATTCTCAGGATACAACCAGATCAAGATGCATCCAGAAGATGAGAAGCATACATCTTTTCGAACACCTCTTGGGGTTTTCTGCTATACGGTTATGCCATTTGGTCTTAAAAATGCCGGTGCCACATATCAACGGGCTATGAGCAATATCTTTCAAGAACATCTACGGAAAATAGTTGAATGCTACGTAGATGACATTGCTGTTAAAAGTCGGTCAAAGAATGATCACATTCAAGACTTGAAGACAGTATTTGAATTGATGCGCCAACATCAATTGAAAATGAACCCTACTAAATCTTTCTTAGGGGTTTCCAGTGGCAAGTTTTTAGGATTTGTCATTACCTCTCAGGGTATCCATGTTGATCCTGATAAGGTTAAAGCAATTCTTGAAATGCGTCCTCCTCGTAATCTGAAAGAGCTCCGTGGCTTCCAGGGCCGTATTGCTTATATCAGAAGATTTATATCTAATCTTTTCGGGAGATGTCAACCTTTCTCCCGTCTATTAAAGAAAGGAGTATCTTTCGTCTGGGACGAAGCATGTCAAAATGCCTTCAATGACATTAAACAATATCTTACAAACCCACCTGTCTTGGTACCTCCGGTAATAGGAAGACCATTTTTGCTGTACGTTCGAGCCTTGGATCATTCACTTGGCGCTCTTCTGGCACAAAAAAGCGACATGGGTCATGAACAAGCAATATATTATCTGAGCAGAACGATGGTAGGAGCTGAACACAGATATACTCCTGTAGAAAAGGAATGTCTAGCTTTGGTTTTTGCTGTCCAAAAGACAAGGCACTATGTCACTGGACAGACTATTCATGTCATCTCCAGAATAAATTCCATTCGGATGTTGATGAAAAAACCGAGCATTCTTAATTCCAGGTTAGCTTCCTGGGCGATGTTGCTCACTCCTTTATGACATGATCTATGTGCCTCAAAAATCAGTAAAGGGCCAAACATTAGCTGATTTCTTAGCTGCTCATCCTGTACCCGAAACTTCGAAGTTATATGAAGACATTCCAGACGAAGTAGTGGATTGCAACATGGCTTTGAAAAATGACATATAGTAATTATATTTTGATGGAGCATCACGAGTGGGACCTAAAGGCAATATTGTCTCTGGGGTAGGAATTGTCCTGGTTTCTCCTGACAAAATGGTTATATACCGTGCCTATTCTCTTAATGAGCCATGCTCTAACAACGTAGCAGAATATAATGCTCTATTGATTGGTCTCCAAGTAGCAAAACAATTGGATATCGGATTCCTAGAAGCTTATGGAGATTCACAATTGATTGTCAATCAAGTTAGAGGGACGTATGAAGTCAGAAATCCTGATCTCATCCCTTATCATCAAGTGGTAGTCGAGTTGGTCCTTTCATTCAAAGGATTCTTCATTGAATTTGTACCACGTTCTCAGAATGTAGAAGCTGATGCTCTTGCCAGCTTAGCTGCAGATTTGGCTGTCCCGATCCGAAGGCAAAATACAATTACTTTGTTAGATCGAGATTTATTCTGTGTGAAGAATAATCTGCATATCGAACAAAGTTATGTTACAGAGGCAAGTTCCCAGCAGAAAGATTGGAGAACACCGTTCATTGATTATGCAGTTCATAGAATTTTGCCTGAAGATCCTAAAGAAGCTGCATCAATTAAAAGACGATCATTTCGATTCTATTATGATCCGTCTTTGCATATGCTATATCGGCGTTCATATGACGGACTCTTGCTGCGTTGTCTTTCAGAAAGTGAAGCCAAACAAACACTGCGTGAGGCTCATGATGGTGTCTGTGGTGCCCATCAACCGGGTCCAAAGTTGCAAGATCGTATTCGAAGAATGGGGTATTATTGGCCCTCCATGATAGCAGATGCTGTAGACTATGCCAGAAGATGTAAAGCATGTCAGATTCACGCAGATTTTATTCATCAACCTTCTGAATTTCTACATCCTACAGCAGCCTCTTGGCCTTTCGAAGCTTGGGGTATGAACATTATTGGTCCTATTAACCCCCCTTCTGTCAAAGGACATCGGTTTATACTGGCTATAACCGATTACTTTTCAAAGTGGGCAGAAGCAGTTCCACTTGTTGAAGTAAAGACATCTAATGTAGTCAGCTTCATTAAACATTATGTCATTTATCGTTTCGGGATTCCTCGACGAATAATTCATGACAAAGGACCACAGTTTACCAGTCAGGCATTTTATCGGTTCTGTGACAAGAACCGAATTCAAAATCTGGCTTCTACGGCTTATAATCCGGCTGCTAATGGTTTAGCTGAAGCCTTCAACAAAACGATCATCAAACTTCTCAAAAAGTTTGTCTCTTCTAATAAAAGAGATTGGAATGAGAAGCTTGGAGAATGTTTATGGGCATACCGAACAACAGTCCGGACTCCTACTGGTTTTACACCATTTTCACTGGTTTATGGTTGCGAAGCTGTCCTCCCATTGAAAATCCAGATCCCTTCTCTCCGAATCGCTATTGCTAATGAGCTAACTACAGAGAATAATGATCGCTTACGCCTCCAAGAACTTGAAGGATTTGACGAGAAGCGTCTTCAAGCACAACAGCATATTGAGCTATATCAAGCCCGTATATCTCAAACTTTCAATCGTAAAGTCAAAGAGAGGGTATTCAAAATTGGCGAACTTGTGTTGGCTGTCCGAAGGCCAATGGTGATGACTCACAAGAGCAAAGGGAAGTTCCAAGCAAAATGGAAAGGCCCGTATGTGATTGAGTCCGTGTTCTCTAATGGTGCTTACCGGTTATCAAAACCCAATGGAGATCTACTCATGCTGCCGATCAATGGCAAATTTCTCAAGAAATACTATGTATAAAAAGAAAAGAAAAGGGAGACAGGACAAAAATAAAACTTCTTTTATTATTGATTGTTCAAAATAAAAGATTAAGGACGAGGGCCACTCCCTTCCTTATTGAATACATAGTCAGCCAATGCAGAGAAGGCATCGTTTCCTGAACCCATAAAAAATTGGCAGACAGCCATCCTCAATGCTTCTTCTTCAAGAGTTTTCCCGGGCTCTACTAGAAAAGCAAGAATGTCCTGGGGCGACTTGGGCGTAGAAGAACTGTTGCTTACTTCAGTCGGGCTCGTCACTATTGGCTCAGCGGGGCAGGTCTCAGTGATGTCCTCAATGTCCCTAGAGACTTCATTCTTTTGCTGTGCATCCTCAGAAGACATTCTTAATTGAGGAGCAGAAATGGGAATGGAAAGGTTACAGAGAGTTCTCGTCTATTTATAGAAAAGGATTATTAATGAACCGGTCTCTGAAATTGAAAACAATTTCTCATTTCCGAAAAGACCCATTCGTTCATATTACTAGGTTCATCCATTTAATCATGGAACTTGAATCGTCCTTTCTGTTTCCAAGAAACACGCTGATTCATCCACCGCCTTAACATTTACGCTCACAACATCTGTCTCCTTAGCCCCCAGCCACCAAGATTTGGTTAAGCTGATTTCTTGTCTCTGGAAAAGAGATTTTATATATCTTCTATTTTATCGATTAATTAGAAGGTGGGATTTGCTATTTATCATGTTTCCATGACCTCTGAATAAATAACCTACTTCCTTTTTCCTATCTATCACTTCTACTTTCGACCTCTGCATAGATATTAATCGAATTTTCTTTTGAGTTCATATATGCTATTATGTCCATATTACCTCTGATAGCATCATATACTCTAAAACAGAAAATAAGATTTTATTTATCTATCATGTCCATATTACATCCAGATAGATACAAATCATTGATCATAGAAGAATCATCATTTCATTCCCATACTATCATAAAAGTCTATTACATTTCTTAGACTTTTCTTTATAATGGAAATCTATTACAAATTTTGGATTTTCATTCTATACCACAACAATAACCTAATGGAGATCTATCTTCTTCTTTGGATCTTCTCCGTCGGACCTTCTCCGTCGGGTTCGTTGTTGGTGGCAGTTCCTGACTGTCTGAGCCCCAGTGGTAACCGGAACAGCAGGAAACAAACTCTGGTCTTATCTCTCAGACGAGAGGAGAACCCCAGAGTAGGGCAGCCCGAAGGCGTGTTGCTGCCAATACAACTGGTGGATTAGGGGCAGCACCTCAAAGGAGATAGGAACGTATCCAGCATTGGAATACGATTCCTAGTTCTGCCGTGAAAGGAACTCTACTACCCGATCCCTCGGGGTAGAGTTGACTCCACCGTCCAACTCTCCGTGTATAAAGGCTCTTCCTACCAACGGAGGAAGACCCTTCTATCTCACGAAGAGTTCTGAGTTGTTTGATTTGCGCGTCAAAAGCGCATGAGCTCCCTGATGTTGATGTCAGAAGAACGCTCTCCACAGCGTCGAAGTCACCAATGCCAGTTTTGAAAAAGCTCTTCAGCCAGGCTTCTGCAGAAAACAAAGAAGAAGAAGTGTCATCAAATGCGTATCGAACGCTAACTAAAGACAGATGGCAAGGCTTTTACGCCAGTGTTTCAACAAGGTTTTTTACGCCAGTGCTTCATAAAGGCTTTCACGCCATTTGCTTCAGCAAGACTTTTACGCTGGTGCTTCACAAAGGCTTTTACGCCAGTGATATAACAAGGCTTTTACGCCGGCACTTCACGAAGGCTTTTACGCCAGTGATATGACGAGGCTTTTTACGCCAGTGCTTCAGCACGGCTTTTACGCCAGTGCTTCAAACAAGGCTTTTACGCCAGTACTTCAGCAAGGCCTTTCGCTCGTAAAATAGCCGTTTTCAAAAACAAGAAATTCGAAGACAGATATTTACTTACGGTCGAACTTGCCATTTGAGTCGAAAGGTTTGGCTCTAATGATGGTTGAATCTATGCCTAATGATCGGCCATGCAAAGGAACAACGTTGAAAAGCTCCGCCATCTCTTATTTGAAGAACAACATCGCAGAAAGCTATCTTCAGGAGGATGAGTACGAGAATACATGAAACATTCTCGGCTATTTATAAAGACTGAAGAAGTTATTAAGATGAGTCTATTTCGGAAGAAGATCTTATTTAATGGATCTTGTAACCATAAGATAGACACCACGTGTTGGTTTGTTTCTTGGGAATCAACAATCACGGAAGCAGTCAACAGAAGTGCATAAACAAATGCACGTTCATAGATGGGGTTAAAACATCAAATATTTTATTTATAAAGGATGGAAGCGGATCCCTACATATAAAAGTCGCAGTACACAGAATATTATTATTCTTTGGGTTGACAAAGGGATGCACCCAACTCACGCATACTGCGAATCCCAGAGCGACGCATCAGACAAAGGAATGCTTCTGCGTCACCCGGTCCCTCGTATGCAGTTGAAGGACCACCATCAATACGACTGAAGACTGCTGGGGTCAGCCCAAAGCACTTTAGAAGATTTTGCGCTCGCTCGTTCTTTATCTCGAGGTTAAGCCTGGCGACCGAGGCACCCTCCACAATTGGCTCTTTCTTTGGCGCCATATCAATTATGAGGATGAATATTAAGAGTAAAGAGTTTGTCCTTATTTATACAAATTAAAATGACTCTTCACATTCCTCATTGGAAACCGCTCACTCGGGAAGATAAGATACATTTGAAAGTTACGAAGAAGAAAATTTATTGTGGCGGTTAAAGTGTTGACCAACATTATTTTTCTCTCTTGAACATTACGCTGACTGTTGGATATCCCCGCTCTTACGCGGTTGACTGTTGCGTATTCCGAATTTTGCGCTCAGCAAATCTCAACTTTTACGCTTCTGTTCAAAGTGTTTCAAATTTTGGGACATTTGAAAACTTTGAAGGGGGTCTTGTAGGAGCGTAAAAAGTGTTTTAATGAGGGAGTCATCTCAGTCATAAGTGGCCCGCTTTACGCCTAACAGAGCAGGGAATTTTTTTACGCCCAAGACAAGGCTAATTGTATTACGCCTAAGCAGATTGATCTTTTTACGCTTGGGTCTACACCGGTGATTTTACGCCAAGGACTGAAGCAGCCTCTTTCACGCTGGACAAAAGCCATCAAATCTCGCATTTAAAGCTGACTTTGACATGAAGATATCAATGATGGTATTTACCACAGAATTCAATAGAATTTTTCTCATACAAAGACCATTGTTGTCGTTTATAGAGATCGAGCTACTTTACGCTCACTGAATGGTTTCTTTTACGCACGGGGTTTTATATGAGTCTTTACGCTCATAAAAAATAATGTGTGCGTGAAGTCTATTTGAGCCATTTTACGCTCAAGGTTATTCGATAACCGCTTTACGCTGGAAACCCATGACAGAGCTAGTTTACGCTCATCTTTTTACGCCCGATTCGTTCTGGCCAGTCTGGAACGTGGTGTGCCTACGTGGTCTTCATGCCACCTATTTCGAAGAACGTGTGTACATGTATCCTATTCTTACTGAAATGATGGGACACGTGTCAGCACATACAGAGGATGATTCTGATCGTGGAGGGCAGTTGTTAGCGTAAAGACAGATGTTGATACTCTTTTACGCACGAAAGCCCCAGTCTATAAATAGACTCATTTTTTCTCATACAATAGACACACACAGAGGGAGAGACAGGAGAGAATACAGAGATCAGAGCTTCGAGATTTTGATTCTCTAGAGCATCCTTCTTCAACTTTTCTTCCAGAACAAAGTGAAGCAAAGTAGGAAAGCATTCGGAAGAACTATGTTTTGCTTTTCTTCAACTTTCCTGCTTTGCTGCTTTGCTTCACTACTTTCCTGCTTATGTGGTGAAGTCCTTCAGATAGACTTCACGCACACATTATTTTTTATGAGCGTAAAGACTCATGTAAAACCCCGTGCGTAAAAGAAACCATTCAAAGAGCGTAAAGTAGCTCGATCTCTATAAACGACAACAATGGTCTTTGTATGAGACAAATTCCATTGAATTCTGTGGTAAATGCCATCATTGATATCTTCATGTCAAAATCAGCTTTAAATGCGAGATTTGATGGCTTTTGTCCAGCGTGAAAGAGGCTGCTTCAGTCCTTGGCGTAAAATCACCGGTGTAGACCCAAGCGTAAAAAGATCAATCTGCTTAGGCGTAATACAATTAGCCTTGTCTTGGGCGTAAAGAAATTCCCTGCTCTGTTAGGCGTAAAGCGGGCCACTTATGACTGAGATGACTCCCTCATTAAAATACTTTTTACGCTCCTACAACATAGGGGGTATCAAAAATTTGATACCCCCTACTGTACCAAAGTTTCTCTCATTGAAACCCTCATCAAAGTTGGCAGAATTCGAAGAGGCAGATTCATTGATATTAATGGCATATAAATGGCAGTAGTTGGAAGAGTTTGTTTTAGTCTTACTTAGCTTTACTTGAGAAGGGGCAGATGCATTGGTATTGATGGAAATTAATTGAATTGAATTCGAAGTGGCTGCCACTTGGCGCATGAGTCTGAGTTGTTCTATGCCTATAAATGGCAGTAGTGTAGGGAGAGTTTGTTCTCGTCTCACTTAGCTTTTCTTGTGGAGATGGACTCTACCGATCCCCCGCCTTGGCAAGACGCTTTCCTCTTGGTTGTCGATCTCCTCGTTCGAAGAAGCTTTGGTGGTGAAGTCCTTCAGAAGACTGCGATGTGACTGGGTTTGGATTTATTGCCAACCCACGCTCTGTCGAAGCGCCCGTACGTTGATTCGCTCTGACTATGCACGATGTTTCTTTGCCGCAAGGAGTTTATTTCTTCGACGTATTCCATTGGTCCGACGATGCACGGTGGTGAAGTCCTTCAGAAGACAGAGATGTGCCTGGTTTGGATTTATTATCGTTCCACGCTCTGTCGAAGCGCCCGCACGTTGATTCGCTCAGACTATGTACGGTGTTCCTTTGCCGCAAGGAGTTCCTTTCTTCGACGTGTTCCATTGGTCCGACGATGCACGACGAAGTGATTTGCCTCAAGGAATTCCTTTTCCTCAGGGCATTCCATTGCTCGAAAGAATGCAATATGAAGTGAATTCCTTTGCAGGTCCTTTGCCTCAAGGAAAGAGTCTTGCCAATGTGGGGGATCGGTAGAGTGCATCTCCATGATGAAGAAGGATGCCTTTGCACGGTGCTCTGCCTCAAGAAATTCCTTTGCCTTAGTGAGTTCCTTTGCTCGGACGATGCACGATGAAGTAATTTGCCTCAAGGTGTCATCCAACGGTTCCTATGCTCTGACGATGTACGATGAAGTGATTTTCCTCAAGGAATTCCTTTGCCTCAAGGTGTTCCATTGCTCCGACGATGCACGATGAATTGAATTTACTTTATCGTGCATCGTCGGAGCAATAAAACTCCTTGAGGCAAAGGAATTTCTTGAGGCAAATCACTTCATCGTGTTTCGTCAGAGCATAGGAACCTTTGAATGACTCCTTGAGGCAAATCACTTCATCGTGCATCGTCAGAGCAAGAGCAAGATGAATTCCTTGAGGCACAGGAACAGAAGCAAAGGAATTCCTTGAGAGCAAAGGACCTTGCAAAGGAATTCCTTGAGGCAGAACACCTTGCAAAGGTATCCTCCATCATCCTGGAGATGCACTCTACCGATCCCCCACCTTGGCAAGACTCTTTATGTTGGTTACTGGAAGAGCCGCAGGGTTTGGGTTGATTGCCAACCCACACTCTGTCGAAGCGCTCACACTATGATTCGCTCTGACTATGCACGGAGTTTCTTTGTTCATGGAGTTCCATTGCTCTGACTATGCATGGAGTTCCTTTGTTCAGGGAGTTCCATTGCTCTGACGATGCACGATGAAGTAATTTGCCTTAAGAAATTCCTTTGCCTCAAGGAGTTCCATTGTTCTGCGATGCCCGCACGCAGCTCACATTCAACTTTTTTCTTGATAGTAGGATTTTATGTAGTATTTCAGACTTTCATAATGTAAATATAACTTAAAAAGTCAAACATTTTCGTGGTTTTCACAATGTAAATGTAACTTAAAAATGATTTTATTATAAAAGACAGAGCAGAGCAGACATTATAAAAGACAGAAGTTCTCTTGAAATCTAATTCTTAGCCCATACCAACCTCATCATTGTTGTCTTCTTAGCCCATACCAACCTCGTTATATTCTCATCAAGCTCATCTTCATTCTCCTTTTCAAACTAAACGGAGAATAACATTCTCCGTTTTAAAAGACACGGAGAACGTCATTCTCCGTTTAAAAAAAACGGAGAATGAACATTTTAATGTGTTTTACCACTGGGAATGTTATTCTCCGTTTCAAGACAGACGAAGAACGTTATTATCCGTTCCGAAATAAAAGGTGAATAGAATCCTCAAACAATTTAATTTAAACGGGAAAGTTATTCTCTGTTTCAAGATAAACGGAGAATAGAATCCTCAAACTTTTCTTGGTTTTGACAATGTAAATGTAATTCAAAAATGATTTTATTATAAAAGCAGAGCTTATAAAAGACAGAAGTTCCTTGCCCAATTACATAATTAAATTGTTGTTTTACAATGTCATTGCTTGGTTCGTGTTACATATTTGCTTTTAAGCAACTTTTAGCCCATACCAACCTCATCTTTGTAATCTTCTGGTGAGTTTCATCGTCATTTCCTCCCGGTATTTTGAAGGGAGTAGTCATCAACATATTCATATAATACGCCGTGTACAAGAGGCAGTTGAGTGCCAGTTGTTGTAGGCAATTTGGAGAACAATTCAGCACTTTGCTCTCATACTCCATCTTCGTCGGACATCTCTCCCTCATCCTATCAACTTTTCTCCTGACGATAGGCTCTAAGATGTTCTTCATTAATTCCGCATCCACCTTGCACTTTTCGTACGTGTTTTGCCTCAAGGAGTTATAGTGTGTCCAGTCGTAGGAGATAAAGTTGAATGTGAGCAGAGTATAGTGTTTCATGGATAAATTAAAGAGTGGGATGAATAGCAACTCTATGTCGTCCTCCAAACCTGTGACGAAGTCTACTACATCTGTTTGGATGTCTTGAAGGGCGCCAACTTTTGCTTCTGGTTCATTGGCACGTTCAACGATGGTCTGTTTCCCAAAAACAAAACACAATATCATGAGTAATTTTTTTTGTCATTTTTCATCGGTGTACACATGAATATGGATTTTTCTGTTTGAATTCTTACCAATGTGTGAGCCATCATGAATGCAAACCACTTATCTGATTGGGGCACCGACTTTTGCTTCTGGATCAATGGCACGTCCTTTGAACTAGACGGGGGACACCTTCTTTTAATGGCTTGAATTTCTCTCAGCTTCCTTATTATTAGGTTCAGTATGCCAGCCTCCATGTCTTCGTAGTTGAGTATGTCTTGCATGTCTATTGCCGACAGCTCGACTGTGACTCCATTTTCACCCCTTTTCGGCAAAAATAAGTATACAATATCACTGCACATAAATTTAGTTTAGATTAAATTAATAAAGATAGATTCTCATTACATAATTGTGAAAAAATTCTAGAAAAAAACAAAAGAAAAAAAGGGTTCTGATACATACTCTGGACACTTCTTTTTGGGAATTACGATGTCGATGTATTGCTTCTTCAGCTCTTCATCCACAGGTTTCCAAAGTAAGAGTTCATCGCATTCCCTTAGTATGACACGGTTCTTCTTTAATTCAGCCATTTTGGCGTCTCCTCGGGATTTCGGAGCGACATTAATCTTTCGCTTTTTATTAGCCTCTCCAACTGTATTCTTTTCCAAGGGAGTAACATCTTCAACGCCTAATGGCACTGATGGTTTTCTGCACCTCTTCCCCCCCGATCCTCCTCTTCTTTTGGCTTCTTTTGGAGCAGCAAGTTCAGTAGCTGCTTCAATCTCCTGACGCTGCAATGCTACAACCATGGCTTCGAGATTAACGATTTTCCATCCTTTTCAGTGGCTTCAATATTGAACGATTCAACTTTATTTTGAAGCTTCATTTTCTCCTCAACGAGCCTTTTATTTGTTTCTCTGAGTTGCTCGGTTGTTCGCTCTGAAATAAAACAAACAACAATGAAATGTATGATGTGAATCTAACACGGAGAATGACATTCTCCGTGTAATATAATACGGAGAATAAAAATTTGAAATATAAAAGATTTTACCATGTGCATGTACCTCTGCAATAAGAACATAATTCTGTTTTCTCAAATGCTCCAGTTCATGCACAGAGCCCTCCATCACAACGTTGACTGCACGTTGTTGCGCTTCTTCTGCCTTGAGCTCTTTCAGCTTTTCTTTGAGTATGGCATTCTCAAGGTTGGCTGCACGTAACTGCGCTCCTTGTGCCTCCATCTCTTTTAACTTTTCTTTGTGTTCTTCATTCTGCGCAAGAATATCAGAATGATGTCTTCTCAAATCCTCCAGTTCATGCACAGAGCCCTCCATCACAACGTTGACTGCACGTTGTTGCGCTTCTTCTGCCTCGAGCTCTTTCAGCTTTTCTTTGAGTATGGCATTCTCAAGGTTGGCTGTACGTAACTGCGCTCCTTGTGCCTCCATCTCTTTTAACTTTTCTTTGAGTTCTTCATTCTGCGCAAGAATATTAGAATGATGTCTTCTCAAATTCTCCAATTTCTTTGCTGAGTCATCCATCACAGTGCCCATTTCATGATGTTGTGGTATCCGTTGTTCATCAAAATTATCCCCACCTGCTTCTTGGTGTTCTTCCTCTCCCTCTTTTTCAACTTCTTCTATAGGTGGCTCATCTTCTTTTTGCCCTTCTTCTTCTCCAGCAGGTATAACCAGATCTTCCAATATCATCTTCGATCTCATTTTGTTGTGATATTCGGCCTTGAGAAAGTTTGAGATTTCGTACCCATTCCATGTGAAAAATCTTGGGTAATCAGGAATTGGGGCGAACTTCATTTCCACAAATTTACTATGTTCTGCAAACCAATAGAGGAAGTATATTGTGCAACCTTCCAATTTGTGGAAAGCTATTGAGTAATTCCCCTGTTCAGTTTTGCTTCTACTCCTCTTTATGCTATCTATTACATATGCCAGGATTAACCTTGGCCAGCATATACTGTTGATGACGTCCACACTGTCTACCAAGGCCAAGAATCTGTACGACAAATTTGAACCGTCAGACCTTGTGAAGAATACTGTTTGGCACAAGTGGAAGCTTATTAGCTTGGCCAAATCATCTGGATTAACAGCGTTATCTCCTCCACGAAGCCGTCGTAACAATTCAAAGAATTTGTCTCTCACTTTCTTATTCGTGACTTCTGAGTGTTTGCCCTTAGTATTAGCCAGCAATCTTGTGAAGTGATCTCTACACAGGCTCAATGATGCTGGTGGTGTGGGCTGCTGTTGTTTTTTCATTATCAATCTTCTGTAAGAAACATCATCATCGCTTTCTTCATTCAGCGGTAGACCGAATATGACTGCCATATCGTCGACGCTTGGCGCAATTTTAACATTGGTGCTCAATTCAAAGCACCCGACGCCATCTTCTTCTTCTGTGTAACTTACAATTAAATTCTCAAGCCCTTCCGTTACCTTGGCCACATCGGAGACGTGGACTCTGTTTTGGTAGAAAATTTCGACAAAATTTCAGAAATCGGTATTCTTCAAGGAACCAATAACTGGCTCAGGTAAACGGCCAACATCTTGATTGACCTCCTCCATAAGATTTAGCATTGGCTTGAAGGTAGAACGGAAAAGTCTTGAATCCTTATTCCTGACAGATTTTTTTTACAAAACAAAAAAAACAAAAAATTAGGTCGGACTATGGCCATTCTTATGGGTTTTAACACTGGGAACGGCATTCTCCGTGTAAACTAACACGGAGAATGTCATTCTCCGTTTCAAATGACACGGAGAGTGTCATTCTCCGTTTAAAATAAAACGGAGAATGAACATTCTAATGTGTTTTAACACTGGAAATGTTATTCTGTAGCACCCAATTTCCCAAATGAGGGTAATTTTGAAATTTTGTGTTTATAATTATTTTAATAATGATATTTAATTCATGATATGATTTTTGGTAATTTTAAATCATTTTAACATTATTTAAATTAATTACTTGTGGTTTTGACGTTTTGCTAGTGAAACCCTAGAGACTGTTTGACCTAGAGCCTAACCATGTGATTATGATATTTTAATGTCATTTTTGGCTTAAGGATATTTTTGCATTTGACCTCTTTGAATTATTTTGATATTATTTTATTATTTATGATATTGTTTTGGGGTTATTTGAGTCGGGTTCGAATTTCAACTCAATCCGACTTGAAACGGGGACCCGGGGGTAGTTTGACTCTAGTGGGACCCACACACTAGTTAGGCATGGCCCATATGATATTAATTTTAGTCCACATGATAGAAATATTTTAGATAGAGGTTAGACTAATTATTATGGATAAGGTTAGTGTGATTAGAGACTTTAGAATGACTAATTTAGCCCCAACCAATTAGCCCTTTCCTAATACTCATAGAATAGGTTAGTAGGGGCTTTTGGACTTTTCCTAATAGGATAAAACCACCTTTATGGCCAGCCACAATACGGATAGGGTTGAGCCTCCCATTTGTCATTATCCATCTATTTTTCTCTCTCTTGTTCTTCCCCAAATTCCTAGAAAGCAATCCCTAGTAATTTCTCCACCAAATCCTTCCATTTCACCACCAAATCTTCTTCTTTTCTTCTCCATTCTAGCCAAGGAGGAAGCTATCCAAGTTTGGGAGGATTCGGAGCTCGTTCGTGTCCTTTTGGAATCTCTACGTGTCGGTGTCGCTCCGGGAAGGCTTTTCTTCGATTCGATCTACCGGGAGGTATAAATCTCTTCTCCTTTTCATTTTCTCATGCATATAGGTCTATTTTGAACCCATAGGAATGACCCCCATGGTTGTATCTCTATTTGTGTCCATTTTGTGTCCATTTGGAGATCATAGGAGTGTCCTTTGTGTTGTGGATGTGTTCATGTTACATATATAGATTTATATATATATATATTGTAATGAGAGTGTATCTATATTTATATATGTAATAAATGGTTCATGATGATTATATAATCAAGTTTGTGAGTGTGGTTCCTCATATTATTATTGCTATTATTGTTGTGGATAATTAGGATATATATTGTGTATTCTTTTGGCTCAAACTATCTAAATCCGTCATGATTTTTATCCACGTTTTTAATTTCAGTCCTAACTTAGAAATATCATAACTTCTATCTCAAAGCTCGGTTTAATCTCCCATTTTTTTTAAAAGAAGCGTATTGAAGTTAGATTTCCAAAAACATGTATTAGTAGGCCTAATTCTTTCTGTAACTTTCTGGAGAATTATTTGAGTGTCAGCTGTACGAAAGACAAATACGTTCTCGATGTTTTCGCGATTCCGGGAGTTTTCGGAAACAAAAATGCGATCCGTTTGAAGTTTCGGAAAGCTAACACATAGATCTATAATATAATTTAATCCTAAATTTTAATTCATGCTGAGATGGTACAGTATTGATTATTAGTAGGAGGTACTATTCGGTATATGCATTTTGTGCACCCTTGTGTGTAATATAATGTTCTATTTGATTTTAACCCATGTTAATGTATATACATTATGTAACTAAATAGAGAATACAAGCATGAGTAAATGGTTAAATAAATGATGTACGAGGTGTAAGTATTCTATCTAATATAAGCATGTATAAGTATGGCTTGTAATGAATATGTAGGTTCCATAGTATGTAATGTATGGTACATATAGTAGTGCAAGAGAATAAATGAATGATGAATGAATGCAAGCATGAATGTAATATAATAATAGATGTAATGTATGCAATATATAAGTTAATAAGATGTAATGTTCTATGTTAACACAAATTCTATATTACCTCATGTACCCCCTTACACTATGTTGACACTATCACACTTGACACATTGTTCACTTACACTTTGACACTCTTTAATATGTATACACTATGTATGCCCATTTAACCCTCACTTGCCCCTTTGCCATGTTCACATACACACACATAGCCTCTTAAATAAGTATTTATGAATATAGTTAACTTAGCTATGTATGTATATTATATATATGTTAGCATATTATGTTGTAATATATATAAGTTTATATAACCATTTGAAATACCATGATTATAGACCTAATGTTGAATACTAATATATGCATGTGTATATATGTGTAGACATATATAGCTTAAAGTAATAGATTACCTAGTGTATATCCAATGTGAATTCTTGCCTATTTGAGTATTGAATAATTGCATGCTATATAGAGTCGGGTGTATGTTGGCTTGTATAGCCTTGTATTGATGTGTGCTTGCTAGGATAGTCTTGGTTAGGCCTAGTAAGACTTGCTGGGTTAGGACATGACCTAGTTTGACCTAGTTTGACTAGTGCAGTTGACCAGAGTTGACCAAGGGTTGACTTTGGCCTAGTTTGACCTAGATTCATGTAGAATGCATTGTAGTGCTTTATATTACCCTTCTGGACATGTTGTGACTTGTGCTGTTCTAATTAGGAGCCAGACACCTCTCCTCGGACAGTATCTTTACCTTGGACATTCAGATATCAGGCGAGTACATTCTCTGATCATTTCATATCCTGCTTAGAATTATATTCCTGCTTTAGATTACTATACTTGATGCTGTCACGACATTATCACGGATTAGTACTATATGGATCTCTTCATGCAATGTTATCCCCCTCGGGAGCATCGGGTACATTGTGTCATGTGTGTTTCACTTTCATCATGTACTCCTGTGCTTTCACCATACATGTACACTCTTGTGAATCTTGTACTCTCATGTTCACAGAGCCCTCATGTATACTATCATGTGCACCCTTTCATGGGCCCCCCATGTGATATCATGTACAATAACATAACCTGTTTAGATCCTTGTGTATTGATTGGGGAAAACGGGGGAGTGCTAGTAGTCATGTGAACAATTCCATAGTAGTGTAGATCATGTACAACTCTTTAGTGTAGATCATGTACAAATCTGTCCCGTTCACATGTGCTATCTTGTACTCTACATCACTAGCCACTGTTAGTTCTCTATTTATAGTAGATATTTCTATTACAGTTCTCTTCCTGTTTACATACTGTATTTCTTCAGATCCTGTATCTTACTTTACTGCATGATTATATTTTCTAACCTGCTATGATTTGTTGAGATGTATTGTGCTCGCTCCTGTCATGACTGGACATGTTGATAAATTTTACTGATAGTCTGGAGGTTGCCTGCTAGCCTAGAGGAGACAGTAGAGGTTGCATAGATAGCTAGGGTTTTTGCTTATAGTTTATTTTCAGTCATCTTGAGTTGTATTTATGGATTACTATATTTGGGTTTTGAGATGTATCCTGAATTTGTATCTTAGACACTTAGACTTCTATCTATTGTATCTCTTTTCGATTTCATATTTTATCTATCTTCCTTTATGCTCTACCTTAGATGTCATTGAGTTTACATTCTGCTATGTCACCCCCATTCGGGGAGTATAAACTGTTTAGTCTTATACTGTTAGATGCATTGAGACCTAGGACAACGTTCTACCGCCGACACTGCGGCGTAGGCTGGGCGTTGTTACGTTCTCGTGTCCTAACTCTAGGGTGCGGGTCGTGACATATTCTCCGTTTCAAGTTAGACGGAGAATTCCATTCTCCGTTCCAAATTAAACGGCGAATAGAATTTAACATTCAAATGCGTTTTATGACGGAGAATATCATTTTTCTTGTAATATATACAGAATTTGCAAACATAAAATCAAAGTTATACCTTCTGTTTGCACTTCTTCTTGCACTTCTTTTTGTTTAGCAACTTTTTTCTTTTTCTTTTGCTGAACTTTCTTAGAATAGGGTTTCGGTTGTTCTCCGTCTATCGCTTTTGGATTTTCTGTAACTGGTGCATCTTCTCTAATTGGTGATGCTGCCGGTGATGATTCTGTCGCTGATGCCGACATGGTGTGAAGATTGCGAATAAGAGGAAGGTTTGAAGATTTTGGAGGAGAATGACCTAGGTTTGAGTACAGAGTGGAGTATGGAAGAAGATGAAGAATCGAAAAGGTTTTTTTTTTGGTAATAAAAGGGTTCGGGGGTGTTTTGAATCAATTAGAAGGGCAAAAATGTCATTCGATGGAAGGGCAGAAGACTCCTTTCTGCTTAATTATATTAATTTGAAGGGCAAAAATGATTCTGCTTAATCAAAAAGAATCGAAGCCGTTTGGCAAAAATGTCATTACAACTCAACAAAACAAATGAACATAATAGATTAGGGGTTTCCATACATTAGATATAAAAGAAGAAGAAAAAAAAAATCATCGTCTTCCATATTCAATCATTTCAGATTGAACTTCTTTAGCTCTTCATTGTGCTCTGAAGTTGTAATCCATTCAACAGCTTTGCGTCTTTTCATTCCCGCAACAAACTGCATATAACAAACATAACATCAAAAATATTGCTCTAAAAAGTTGAAGTTTTTGACGACATATTTTCAGACTTACATTGCGAGAACGGTAGTCTAGACTACATCGGTCTTTAATGCAATTACAAAAATCCCACAATCAACAGAATCGCCTTGGCGAGGAACATAAGAAGGACGTTTTATTGCAAAAGTAGAAAAGCTGAACCTAGCATCTCTCAACTTCAAAATCTCTTCTTCGAGAAAGAGATCCAAATTTGAAAGCTACAATTACCAGAATATAATATATATTAGTATACCGCGTATCTTGTACCCAATTCATAAAAATTGATGAATATGAGCTTATTATTTTTTTTATGACTGTTTTGTTTTGAATCGGATCATCTTTAGATGCAAGTGAGTCCCAAATTTCAATAGTCCTTTTTTTTAACTAGAACTCTTGCAAGAGTATAGTGTCCGTCCAAATGAATGGGTATGTATATCTGAATCAGGATTAATTAGGTAAAACAAATTAGTAAATTTTCAGAAAATTAGGATTAATATTTAAACAGAAATACATTAATACCTCGTTACAAGTGCTTAAAGATCCCATGTAATCCTGAAAATATTTGTACTTCTTCCATATTTGATGAAGCTTTTTGTCGGATGGAGGTAACGTTTCTTTCTATATACACATCAACTAATACATTATGAAGGACAAACAAACGAGAAAATTGTTAATGCATATGCATTGAATAATAAAATGCCCACTCACCGATATCTTTATTGGTAAAAACTATACATTAGCTTTATTGGAGGTTCTTTTCTGTTCCTCTTCGGTGAGAAGAGAAGAGACAATGCCTACAATCTGAATAAATCATTAAAAATGTAGGCGATGGAATCGAAATAAACATAGATGGCATCTAAGAAGAAATATACTCTCTATACATACCCTATTGCTAATTTTCGTTAAAGGAGCTAAGGTCTTCATCTCAAATCGAGACACATAGTTTTTGTTGCAAGATGATATTATTTCTCTAAGAAAAGAAACGAATAAATTAGGAGAAAAGAACTGTTGAAATTAAATCAAAAATCATATTACTTACTCGTCAGGTCTACCATCGGCAAAAACATAGTCGTAATAACTCGAAGAACCACTAGTACAATTGCTAGGCTTCGAGGTTGAACCCATTGTTAAACTTTTCGATGGTATGACCGGATGTAAATTTCCACGCATTCTTTTAGAAGAACTGCTAAAGTCAGTTTCTTCTGTAGGGGACAATGCGAGCATTCGGTCCAATGCTTTACTACGAGACTGTAGCTCCACGTCCTCCTCATCGAAAGAAGATTCAACGAAAACCACCTTCACATTATTAAATGCTTCAGATGAAGATGCCTTCTTCAAAGCTGAAGATTCTTCAATCTTCTCAAAACGTCGAGATAAATTCATTTGTTCAATTTCTAATGAACAAAGCTTAGAATTGATCTTCACAACATCAGCTGAAATCGTCGACAGATGTTCTTCAATCTTACGCAACATACGCGAAATGAAGGTTTTATTTGGAGCTGGCAACCAATCTTCTTCGTCTTCTATATTTCCCACAACACGAGTAGACATCTTGAGAACAAGAAAACTATTGTATTTCAGAAAACTATTCTATGTATTTCAGAATGAATAATAGTACTATAAAACAAGAAAACTATTGTATATATAGCAAGAGAGAAGTACAAAAAGTGAGGAAGATGGAAAGACAAATAAATTTCGAGACTAGCAAACAATCTACTAGCCGTTTGATTGAGGAGGGCTCGAGGAAGAATCTACTAGCCTTTTGATTGAGGAGGGCTCGAGGAAGATTCTACTAGCCGTTTGAAAAATACAAAAGGTTATCATGATCAACTTCAATTAAGGAACTCTATAAGAGGTTTAATTCCGCATGATTGAAGAACTCGACGAAGTCCGCCGCGAACCGGAACTTCTTCTTCTTTCCTTCTTCATCTCCGTTTCTCCTTCCACCACCACCACCATGGCCTGTAGCTTTATAACAAAAATATTAAATTGTTAGATGAAACA
>JANAVB010027598.1:32460701-32862247 GCA_029216955.1 Iris pallida
GAAGAAGTGGCCATGTGGCGCTATCCCCCGATTGGCGCCATGGTAGTGGTTGGAGCACTTTCTACCAATTTAGAATTGGTGAGAAAGGGGAAGTAGCTACAGAGCTTTTTTCGAGCTTAGTGCAGAAGTCATGATTGGTGCACTGGAGGACTTTGTAGTCCAGATGGTGCGTGCCTTGTTCTGGCAGCAACAATAGTGGTGCGCTTGGCACCCCTGTGCTAATCATGTTTTCGTAGGCAGTTTGGTCGACTTTCACGACCAAGTCTTCTGCGTCGTGCCGACCGATGCAACATCGCATTGAGTTGTCACTTTTTCGTCGGAGGATAAAGTCGTCCCCGGCAGAGTCATCATTTGTTTGCAAAAACAAAAGTATTTGATTACAAACTGTGAAGAGTGTGTACAAGAGTACAAGTTGATTTCTAGGAAAGTACAACTGTAGGAATCTGATCATAAGATGATCACTTTATCCCTTGGATGATGCAATGTCGAAGAAGAAAGCATCTAGAGAGTGCTGCAACAAGTGCTCAGAAGATTATGATCATTAGTGATGCTTGAGAAGTGATTTGGAACTCTATTTATACAATTCTTAAATAACTATCAGCCAGTTATTCTGATTGGCGCATACAGCAATTGGCGCACCATCACCATTCATGCGAACGGTTAACTTAACTGCATGGGACACATGGCATTCTGTGAGAGAGATGCGCGTGGTCGTGGGCAGTATCGTGTGCACATTTTCCGAGATTAGTGGCATGCGTGCCATGTCATCTAACTGGTTTGGATGATAATTGATTGATTAGCACCAACTGTTGAATGGCGTCGGGTGCTATTTACTGTTTAGTGCCATCTGGTTAATTTATTGATTACCTCGCACCAACTGCGAGTGGCACAAAGCAGCTGTCAGTCATTATGATGAATCTGACACAATCTCCTCGAGCGTCGTGCGTTCGAGATTCGAAATAAATTTTCTTCGACTGTCGTGCTGTCAGTCATGATGACAACTGTTTTGCTTCTCGGAGAAGATTGTCACATGTCATCCAGTGCCATCTGATGCCAGTGCCATCTGATGTCAGGCGCCATCTAATGACCAGCGCCATTTGATGATTTGAGTCTTAGCGCCTTTTGTGAGTAGCGCATGGTAATGTTTGATTCATTTGGAGCTTCTACACTATTATCAACTTAGTCATCTTGAAAAGTCTAAGTCTTTCACCTTGTCTTTGGTTTGGATCCGAAATCCTGAATCAGGGTTATAAAATCCTTGAACACCATTCAATTTTATACTCCTCGTATTAATTCCACTACCATACCATAATTTACCTTCACATTTTCTTCAACCTTATACCTTCAGTATTTTCCTTCCAAAAATTTTGAAGTCCTACAAGTCTCTAAATATATTTTTTTCTCCTATAATTCAAAATTTTCATATCCTACCAGTTCCTAATCGTTCTCCTACAAATCCTTTATTCGATTTTGTATCATCACTGCATGCAGTTATAATCTCTTCTTCAATGTGCTTGGATTCCTAAATTTAGTATCCTAGCCTTAATTCAGTAATGAAATATCTCGAGAGTCAATAACTAGAAAACATCCAAGTTTTCTCATAATCAAATCGTCTTTGAACTTCTCCATCAATTTCAAGAATACAACTCTGGTATATATATATAGTTCTTACCATTTTATGTATAATCTACCATTATTCCTTCTTGAAATCCTCTTAAGTTCCTTCTTACATGAAGTAACCCATACTCTAAATAACTTCCTAAGGATAATCATTTCCAAATCGATACTACCAATCACTTGATTTGTGTTACCAATCTTAGTTATATCCTTCTTCCACTAATTCTATCTTAATGCCCAACATTCCATATTTATACCAGGATCACCACAAGAAAGAAAAAAATTGTCCTTTCTAAGCGAGATGATTACGATACTTCTTCAGCCTTTTCCAAGTAAAGAGATACGAGAATTCAAGATAGATAAAGATAGATAAAAGTGTAGCTAACGAGTTCAGATATGGGGTAGTTTGATGGATTTAGTAGGACAGAGATAATAAGTCGAAGAAAATGAGGTTAGGAATTTCTCTTGCTCATTTAGTCATAACAAAGTCGTCCTTCTTTTTTCTTGCACTTGTCTATATTTAACAAAATAAAGTTTAACCTCCAAGTTGTTCACTTCTGTCTTAAACATCAACTCTCACTCACCAATCTCGTGACTCCAAGTCACTAATTATCAACTATTGATAAATTTGTTTCCTAATCTTCATCCCTAACATTTTTGATCCAATTGGTATCTATGTAAATTCTTCTAGACTTCCACGTCTAGATTGTCAGAGCCCTCTAATATCAAAAAAAATTCATCACTCTCATCATCCACTATTGTTAGCCCATGTCATTAGAATTTTCTAATAATGAGACCATAAAAACAAGCAACTTCTAATATTATTCATAAGGTTTAGAATCACTTGTTGAATCCTCCTTCCGTAATTTATTCATAAAATTTCTTGTGTCATAATTGGTCCCAATTCTTGTATGATCATCTTGCTTTGTCAAACCTGTCACGCCCCGACCCGGAATCATCCGAATCATCGTCCTCGCAGGGGGCGGGATGCCGTACGAGCCTGGAGTTGCGCTCATGCAAGGCAAGATGACAAGTTATCAAATGGTTATCTTTTGCATTGATATTAACAACGAAAGGAAAACAGAGTATACGAAACAATTCTCTTTATTTGATATTCGAAACTGAGATTACAAAGGCTTTCGATAGCCCAACGATATATGCCAGATTGGCTACAACAATCAGGTTCTCTCTTGCCCACAAAGGATTTCACCGTTCCATACATCATGCCTTCTATACCCCGGCCGCATCAATCCTGTTGCAAGTCCGAGCGTCCATGCGATCGCACGCTTCAATACGCTTCGGCATTCCAAGCCTCAATGCATTCAAGCGACGCTTCGTCGCAAGCAATCCATTCCCTGTACCCTGCATGAAAGTTGGTGGGGGATCAGTACGTTCGTCCTCGCATGTACTGATGCTAAGATATTCTTTCTAAACCGATATTGTAGTAATTATGTTGAATCATGCAACTTAGCTTATGATCTTGCTATATTCTCCTTAGGGTCGATTTCATGGCATATTCGAAAGCGTAAAGCATGTTAGCATGGCAAGCATGTTATTCGAATTGAAATAGGCAAGCAGGCAAGCAATCTCGTGTTTGTTTCGTGGCGCGACTTCTTACCAAGTCGACGCACTCGTCCTTGCACCGACGCAAGGTGAATACGCCCCATTCCTTCCCTGTCATGTTATAAGTGCATCTCTAAGTAGGATCTACGTGTGTGGGACACATACGTGCCTATACTTTCAACCCATCGTTCCTTAGCTATATGAAGGTCTTGGCGTATCCGTGCCGAAATAGACTAAAGGAGTTTCTTACTTTCTTTTCTCTCCTTCTTTTCTCGAATTTGGGTAGCCCAGTATTTCACGGGTTGGGTTGCTGTCCCAAACAACCGAAAATTACCGCTATATACCATCATTTGCGGCTTCTCGCATCTGTAACCGGGTGCTAATCGGTTATTTTACAGATGTGCACCTATCAAAGATTATATCCCTCCTAGGCCGAATGGTCCCGGTGCCCCGGTGTACCCGTTCGGAGAGAACATTCCGTGCACGAAAGATATCTCAATTATCTCTCGTCCATTCCATTCGACCATGTAACGCCCTTGTTATTCAAACAACCAAGCATAGTCTTGAGTCCGAGACTCAGACTTTATCATCTCGTATTTCTTTCGTTAACTTTCTATGTTCTTACGTTTCATACTTCATTTCAATGTTCGATGGCATCATGCCTCAACTCAATATTCGTCAACCGAACGACCCGAAGGTCCCAAATACCTTTCGAGGCATCATATCATTTTCGACAGTTCTGCCACATTCATGCCACAACTGTATTCTTTCGTAACGAAGCCATCTTTTATGATCTTGTGCACGTAGGCACGTTTCGACACATTATCATCTTTTCCCTCGCATCGTACACTTGGTGCACGTATCGAAGCCGTATTTCCATGTTCTATAACTTAGTATTCAATGTTCGGAGCTTGCGCGCTAGGGCGCTTGCCTATTGTCTTTCGATGTTCTAGCCTTTCTAACTCGTGCGCAAAGGCACGAAATGGCTCGTGCACTAAGGCACTTACCGAGTACAGTTATCCCATGTTCTTGCGGCTTGCGCACCGAGGCGCTCGCCTTCGCGATATCCAATGTTCCATAGCGACTCGTGCATTTGATGCACGTTTCATTTCAATTGTTCTAACTTAGTGTTCAACTCATACTACGATTTATCTTCCGATCGGACCACGCCCGTGGCATCGATAGGTTAACTTAGCATATAATGATATATTTTGACTTATCGCATGAAGGAGCAAAAAGAAGAGTCAATCCTCCCACCTTGAGTCGATACACCTTGTCGTTTCGCCGAGCCGATGCGGCTCGATCTCATAACTTCGTTGCATGGCCACTCTCTTGACTTAGTCATTTGAGCACTTCGTGCTTCATTGAATTATACGTCCGATTTGGCTTACCGTGCCCAAGTCCCAGCCCGTCGCAAGGCAACGATTTGGTTTCGCGGACCCGTCGTAAAATAGGCAAAATGTTGACCTCTAATATTTTCGTGTAAACGTATAGCCTGCACATAAAACCAACTAAAATCAATACTTGCATCGATTTGGACTTGCGCCTTGGTCGATTCGATTTCTTAGAATCTTTGAGCCGATTCAACGCACTCATCCTTCGGGGCAATGCGGCACTTCGCATCGATTCACTCGATGCATTCTTTTGGGACAAGGCGACTCTTCGCATCGACTTAGTTCGATGCGTTGCTCGGGACAACGTAACTCTCGTATCGATTCGCATCGATACATTTCTTTCAGTCAACGCGACTCTTTGAGTCAACGCTTCAACGTAATGCACCATGCGGAGCGGGGCACTACAGACTATACCACTCAAAACAAGGTTCGTCCTCGAACCAAAACCAACACTCCAATTAAGTGTTTTATAGATCGTTTCACGATCTCGTCCCACCAATGTTGTTCAGTTTCACACTATCTCGTAAGCTTTTCATTAACATTTTAAAGTCATCCTTGCAGCTCGATTTAAATTTTGTATACAACTCGATTTGGATCCGTACCTATATTCAAGGCGTCCCGAAGATATATGTATTTCGACCAAGTCCAGTCGTAGCAAATTAGAACAAAGCTAACAGGTAAATTTCAATCCTACGCTTGCCATCTCGTACTCTCGATCGGACTTATCTTTAGCAACTGTTCTCAAAATTTTATCGCATACGTATATTCGATACATAGGTGATTCATTCAACCAAGTCACTGCACGAGACGCGATTCAAAATCGCATTTCTCATTTCATATGTTTTGTATGGACTATCAATTCTATACGTCGCGTCAAGCCGTCGTGCATCCGATCTCAACGATCCTTCACAACGCCTTGCGTTCGAAGTCGCCACCCAACTATTTCCAAAGTCAGGCTATGCAACTTATCTCGATACGATTTCCTTATCAATATTCGGGACTAGGCCTGCTAGGTTACTTACCTAGACACCGTGCTTAACTTCTTTCGACGCAACTCAAATTGACATTGCACAAAGGCCACAATCTATCCGACACAAGTTTAATTCCAGTCGACGATGCTCAAGGCAGCGATCGCCTGGACACGAAGATCTTTACGATGCATCTTACATTCGATTTCCTAATGAGTAGGAATTTACTAGCAAAATTTCCAACTTATCCGTCTCGCAACATCGAATATAAGTTCGATTCATGCAAGCTCAATTGCAAGGTGAATCCGAATCTAACGACATAACTCGTAAGTCATTCCCTTATCGTTCCCTCTCGTGCATAGCACGGTTATCGCAATCGCCTATCCGAATCACCAAGTCCGTTGGTAAATTTCTAGTTCGATCGTCGACCAACATAACCATTCAAGCATTCATCCGACGAATACTCAAAAATCTAACTATATCATTCGTAATCGAAAGTTGTTCCAACAATTCTCGATCACCTAGACTTATCATCAACATGCACCATATTATATTTGTTATCGATGCAATCTCCTATGCGATATCGCATGGGTCATCTTACGGGTCTGTAACATTCGATTTAATTTGGCGGTCAAGTCTTCTAGGGTCAGCTGCCCCGAAGCTATGCTCGATAATTGTGGATCATCATCGAAGGACAGTTTACTACGAACCATGCTATATCTTATTTCGGAGCCAAATCACGTTCCGACGATTTCTATGCGACTATCCAATTTCGGACAAAATTGTTTCTATCGGCGCAACTGATGCGCAACTATCCTCCAAGTAAAGTCATGCACTACCATCGATAATTCTACTATTCACGATGCATCTACTCGTATTGAGTTCGAGTCTATCTTAATTGCGGTCGACACACGAGATGCTATACGCATCGAGCAATCGCTGATGACTTATAGTCTCGTCTTGATCAATCACAAAGTTCATGATCAATCGGTTCGTTTCTTCACGTATTGTTACTTACAAAATTTTGATAGCGCGAGGCATACTCCATTATGTATTCTCACATCATGCTTACATTTTCTTATGTATCGATCTCGATACGTCGTATCAATTTCGATAGCGTAAGGGTCAACTTTGAATCCGTTTCAACGTCAACTTAACTCGCATCGTATATATCCAAGTTCGCAATAAACTTTTCCATACGCATCAACTCGTTTTCCGATTCGCTGCATCCCGCTATACTTTGATTGCGTAACTGAGTTACCGATTATCCAACATCGAACCCTCAAGTCATACGATCTTGCCCTCTAAGTTTCACGTGTTTTTCAGTCGTACTCAAATGAGTTTCGCCGTAACGTAACCAACTATCTCTTAGGCACTATTTACCCGCGTCAACCAACTTTCTTACCGAAGTCGCAAATTGTGCGATCCGATTTCGGCTCGTGTATTCTATCATTTTTGTCGAGATCACAAGTCATGCAATTCGATTATAATTTGTATCGCCCAACATTTTTATCAAGATCGTAAGTCGTGCGATTCGATTCGCCTCGCCCTATATTTCTATCGAAATCGCAAGTCGTGCGATTCGATTCGCCTCGCGCAACATTTCAATCGAGAACGCAAGTCGTGTGACTCATTTGTAAGTTCGAGTTTTCCCTTTTCCGTCGATCCGATTATTGCGTCAAGGCATAATTGTTCTGCTAGTCTCGATCGTCCGACCGACTTATCATTTTCGTCTGACGTATCATTCATTGATATGAGTACTCTCCTTATCGTCCCAACCGATTTTCGAAGAACACTTGTATCAACATACCGTCATACAAATTTCCAATCGAGTCTCGGTACTCTCCCGTCCGTTGTGGACAAACCTTCCACATTTCTCATAACACGTCGATGCAATTCATCGCACAAGTGGTATACCATATACCACTCAGAATTGAGTCATTCATCGCCTACGTGGTATGGCATATACCATCGAAAATCAAGTCATTTCCCTCGCATTATACTTCGTACAAACCAACAATCTCTTCCGACTCACGATTTCTGCAGTGATCGTGCTTGATCACAACCGTAACTTTGATTCAATCAAATCCGACACAACTCGACCAATGTTTTCATTTGCCAACACAAGTTCGATGTGCAACCGAACGATTCATTCTATCGATTTATGATTTTTAGTTCTTTCCTTTGCATCTCGTGCAACGATTTATTTTTTGATCTCCCTTGTACTTCGTGCAATGATTACTTTGATTTGCGTTGCACCACGTGCAACAATTTACCTTCGACACGCGTTGCATATTGTGCCACAATTTATTTCCGACTTTCAAAGTCAATGCTCAAATCCGTTCAACACATTCGATATTGACTTATCACTTTTATTGCAGCACAATATTTAGTTTCCACATTGGTACAACCAATATTCACCACTGAAAGCACTTCGTGTATCGTTTTATTTCTCATTCAACATGTTACATTACAACAACATCTCAAATCGCATTTCACAATTTGTTGTACTTGCAGCAACTAACAATTCACGGCTCGTTGAACTTAATTCAATAAACCCTTCGCGACTTTCTTAGCAAACATCATGTAATTTCTAAAACACATGTGGCAAAATTATACGATTAGTATTAGACTTATTGTATGGAACATCCAGTACGACGTCGAGTAGAGTCAAGAGTGATTTTAAGCGGTGGGCAACTTTTAGAATTGTAATGAAGCGAGCGTCCAGAAGAAATTGAGCCTAGAGCTCTAATACCAATTTGTCACGTCCCAACCCGGAATCACCCGAATCATCGTCCTCGTAGGGGGCGTGATACCGCACGAGCCTGGAGTTGCGCTCGTATAAGGCAAGATGACAAGTTCTCAAATGGTTATCTTTTGCATTGATATTAACAACAAAAGGAAAATAGAGTATACGAAACAATTCTCTTTATTTGATATTCGAAACTGAGATTACAAAGGCTTTCGATAGCCCAACGATATATGCCAGATTGGCTACAACACTCAGGTTCTCTCTTGCCCACAAAGGATTTTACCGTTCCATACATCATGCCTTCTATACCCCGGCCGCATCAATCCTGTTGCAAGTCCGAGCGTCCATGCGATCGCACGCTTCAATACGCTTCGGTATTCCAAGCTTCAATGCGTTCAAGCGACGCTTTGCCGTGAGCAATCCATTCCCTGCACCCTGCATGAAAGCTGGTGGAGGATCAGTACGTTCGTCCTCGCATGTACTGATGCAAAGATCTTCTTTCTAAACCGATATTGTAGTATTTATGTTGAATCATGCAACTTATCTTATGATCCTGCTATATTCTCCTTAGGGTCGATTTCATGGCATATTCGAAAGCGTAAAGCATGTTAGCATGTTATTCGAATTAAATAGGCAAGTAGGCAAGCAATCTCATGTTTGTTTCGTAGCGCAACTTTTTACAAAGTCGACGCACTCGTCCTTGCACCGACGCAAGGTGAATATGCCCCATTTCTTCCCTGTCATGTTATAAGTGCATCTTTAAGCAGGATCTACGTGTGCGGGACACATACGTGCCTACACTTTCAACCCATCGTTCTTTAGCTATATGAAGGTCTTGGCGTATCCGCGCCGGAATGGACTAAAGGAGTTCCTTACTTTCTTTTCTCTTCTTCTTTTCTCGAATTTGGGTAGCCCGGCGTTTCACGGGTTGGGTTGCTGTCCCAAACAACCGAAACTTACCGCTGCATACCATTATTTGCGGCTTCTCGCATATGTAATCGGGTGCTAATCGGACATTTTACAGATGTGCGCCTATCAAAGATTATATCCCTCCTAGGCCGAACGGTCCCGGTGCCCCGGTGTACCCGTTCGGAGGGAACATTCTGTGCACGGAAGATATCTCAATTATCTCTCGTCCATTCCATTCGACCATGCAACGCCCTTGTTATTCAAACAACCAAGCATAGTCTTGAGTCCGAGACTCAGACTTTATCATCTCGTATTTCTTTAGTTAACTTTCTATGTTCTTACGATTCATACTTCGTTTCAATGTTCGATGGCATCATGCCTCAACTCAATGTTCGTCAACCGAACGACCCGAAGGTCCTGAACACCTTTCGAGGCATCATGTCATTTCCGACAGTTCTGCCACATTCATGCCACAACTGTATTCTTTCGCAACGAAGCCATCTTTTATGATCTTGTGCACGTAGGCACGTTTCGACACATTATCATCTTTTCCCTTGCGTCGTACACTTGGTGCACGCATCGAAGCCGTATTTCCATGTTCTATAACTTAGTGTTCAATGTTCGGGGCTTGCGCGCTAGGATGGTCGCCTATTGTCTTTCGATGTTCTAGCCTTTCTAACTCGTGCGCGAAGGCACGGAATGGCTCGTGTACTAAGGCACTCACCGAGTACAGTTATCCTATGTTCTTGCGGCTTGCGCACCGAGGCGCTCGCCTTCGCGATATCCAATGTTCCATAGCGACTCGTGCATTTGATGCACGTTTCATTTCAATTGTTCTAACTTAGTGTTCAACTCACACTACGATTTATCTTCCGATCGGACCACGCCCGTGGCATCGATAGGTTAACTTAGCATATAATAATATATTTTGACTTATCGCATGAAGGAGTAAAAAGAAGAGTCAATCCTCCCACCTTGAGTCGATACGCCTTATCGTTTCGCCGAGTCGATGCGGCTCGATCTCATAACTTCGTTGCATGGCCACTCTCTTGACTTAGCCATTCGAGCACTTCGTGCTTCATTGAATTATACGTCCGATTTGGCTTACCGTGCCCAAGTCCCAGCCCATCGCAAGGCGACGATTTGGTTTCGCGGACCCATCGCAAAATAGGCGAAATGTCGACCTCTAATATTTTCGCGTAAACGTATAGCCTGCACATGAAACCATCAAAAATCAATACTTGCATTGATTCGGACTTGCGCCTTGGTCGATTCGATTTTTTAGAATCTTCGAGCCGATTCAACGCACTCATCCTTCGGGGCAATGCGACGCTTCGCATCGATTCACTCGATGCATTCTTTTGGGACAAGGCAACTCTTCACATCGATTTAGTTCGATGCGTTGCTCGGGACAACGTAACTCTCGTATCGATTCGCATCGATACATTTCTTTCGGTCAACGCGACTCTTTGAGTCAACGCTTCAGCGTAATGCACCGTACGGAGCGGGGCATTACAAAACCCTCCAACTAAATTATAACTCTTAAGTATCCCTAATCTAATTCTCAGTCACCACTCCTATAAATCTATGCCAACCCTTCTACCATTTTTGTCTCAACCATTCCTTATATATATTTTTTTTTCTGGAAATCCTTTCTTGTAGAATATTTGTATCTAGTGCCACTTTCTTGGCTATTCAAGCAAGAAAGACTATTTAATATATCTCTAAGTGGCTCTTACCACTATAAAAATTATATAGAACTCCTCCTTAATAATTTTTTTTGTCACAAATCCATACAATACTATCCTCTTATTTGTCCAAAATTATAATACATTCATAGGTAATTTCCAGCTTGTTCATGCAATTCTTGTTTTGTTTTCTCTGAGTTTCCTTTGTGGCTTCCCGTTTATTTCTCAAACATATTTCAACCAACCCTAAAGCCCCAATTATGATATCTTGGTCAAAATTCAAGTTCCTTAAATATAACCTAAATAATTCTTAACCCTCATTCATAAGGTCTTGTTAGTCTTCTTCTCTTCTCTACTCAAATGGTTATAAGTTCAACTTCCACTTCCTTGTTCCTTCCAGAGTCCGTATACCCTATGTCAACACAAGAATTGGGTTCGACAACGGACATATATTCAAAAGTTAGGATGAGCAAAAGCAAGTGAAAATAGACTCAACAGAGTTTCAGAATAAGATTCTCAAGGGTCATCCCTGGAATCTATCAAGAGATCCTAATATGTGATTGAGTACCAAATCTTCTAAAATATTCTATGACTATAAAATCTCTATCCTAAGGCAGGCTCACAGTAGTACGGCTAAGCCTAAGTACTACCATAACTTTGCGCTAGTTGCGAAGACAGACCTACATGGGCCACCATAAAAATGTGTCACGACTCGCACCCGGATATTCGGACACGAGTACGTGGGCCACGTCCAGTCTATGCTATAGTATCAGCGGTAGTACGCTGTCAAGTACCCAACAATATATCTGAACTGTTCTATGATCCACTAAAACATCATGTACTCAAATCACATACAGCTAAGGAAGATATGAAAGAAAGACAACAATAGAATCTAGTAAATAATCATACATGTCAAGAAATGTATCGGAGACATATCCGATGAACAAGACATAAATCTAGAAAAGAATATGGCCTAGAGCTCTCAAGAGGTCAACTCACTATCTAAGAGAACGTCGAGATATGTCATCATAAAGTCCAGAGTGTGGGGCGTAACATTACCTAAAAATATTTATCTAGGCAAGATTGGAACGAGCACATCACTAACAATAGTTTCCAGTAAATGATAAAGACTATGTGACAGTAAATAAGAGAATATACGAGAATAAGTAAAGTGTACATGAAAGTAGCATGGCATGGTAAAACTGTAAACAAGAGCAAGAAGAGTGAGTGGATTATATCATGTACAAGAGTCAAGAATCTATACTAACTATGTGAGTAAGTGTGAGACTCGTCTCATAGTATCGGTATTTATATATGGATACATATTTTGTATTATATTTCGTAATTTCTTGGTTTTTGTAATGCTTTAAAAAATTCAAAATTGTAGATTTTCTTCTTGGTCGGCATACCGACGGTGTACTGGTGTATACCGACGGCATACCGTCTGGACAGGTTTTCCACATTTTAGATATTTTTGTTTTCAGATATTTTCGTGAATAGTGTTTTTGATATTTTGTAAATAATGTTTTGGATATTTTAATGAATAGTATTTAGATATTTTCGTGAATAGTGTAGATGCACCCTATTATCCAATGGATACTTGGTTTTCTTTGGATGGCCAAGATAGACTTAGATTGTGACATGGATCAAGATCCAACGGTCACGATTAATTTACACCTTCTATATATACCCTCTCACTTTCTCTCTCATCTCTCTTTTTATTTCTTCTTCATTTCTTCTTCACTCTCCTTCCTCTTTCTCAAGCTTAGGAAATCTTGGCCTTGAGGCCTAGAGTGTAGTTTCGGAATCCATCTTGGTTGTGGAGTAGAATATTATCGTTGGTTGCTAAAACCTAAGCAAGTACATGTTGCTCAAAAGTGATATGACCATGTTGTTTTTTTGGTTTTCCATAGAAATTAAAGTTTTATTGTTCTATAATATGCTTCTCTAAATTGTTAACATCTTTAGTACGTCGCACTTTTAGTTTTGATCGATGGTATTGCGTAGATCTGAGTTTGTAGATAATAGTTTTGAGTATTTTGAGATATTCGTCTTTCAATTTTCAAGATCAGTAAAATCTAATGATTTCATGTTGTAGGAAATTCAATTCTATGCAATTTTGACTTTTTAAAATCCGAATTCCGATTTAAAACGAAGTTTTTATGGCTGAAACAAGTTTTGAGTTTTCAAAAATAAAGTTTTTGTGACAATTCGGAAAATTCGAACTTGCTCCACAAAACTTGCTGTGACACTTCAAAAAATTCGTAGGTAATCCGCAGTAATCTGTCGGATGATCTGGTTAGTCTATTTTTGCCCGTTTTTGTCTATTTTTGATATTTTCTTCGACTGTAATAAACTCTTAACATGATTAGATGACCTTGTATAGTTAGAGAATGATTGTGCACCCTATAGACACTTGACACTAATTGTCATGACCCGTACCCTAGAGTAAGGGCACGAGACGTGGGTACGTCCAGCCTACGCCGCAGTGTCGGCGGTAGAACGCTGTCCTAGGTCACAACATCTAACAGTTTAAGGTAATAAACAGTTATACTCCCCGAATGGGGGTGACATAGCAGAATATATCTCAATCACATCTAAGGTAGAATACGATAAGATAGAATGATATAAAAGATGCAAGATCCAAATCTACAGGAAATACAATAGAAAGAAAGCTAAGTGTCTAGATAAACTCCACTAACATCCAGAAATAATACAGATCCAAATATACAACTCAATCTCCAATACTATGAAATAAGATAAAGATATCTATGGAGCAACAGTCTCTACAGCTAAGGGATCCTACTGGAAGTCCGGATCGCAAGTGTCCTCTAAGGCTGTCCCATAGAAAGTATCTAAGCAGGCCTCCTCCTCGTCCTCTGTAAAATTTTCAACAGGTCCAATCAGGACGGAAACGAGCACATATCTCTCAAAATAGTTCATAACAGGTTAGGGGTATAAAGCATGCAATAGAGTAAAATACAGGAAATACTGGAAAAGAAGTACGGAAAAACAGGAGATATTTGTAACTGAAGTAAATACATGATAAGTAAAGACTGTAAGTGGCTAAGTGATTTATAGTACAATATGGTTATGTAAACGGCTTAGGGGCACATGAATACAACTAAGAGGCACATGAATACCTACTGGGGATAATGATCACATAACCAATTCTACTCACCCCGCCCCAATCAATACATAAGGATCCATTCAAGTTACATTATTGGCACATGAATACAGCTAAAGATACGTGAACTCATGTAATGAGTAGTACATGAGACACATGATAGTACATGAAGGCACATGAGAACATGTAAGTACATGAACTAGTACGAGTACAAGGAGTACCTGATGCACATGATAAAGTACATGAACATGAAATACCCGATGCACCCGTAGAGGGATAACATCTCAGGAAAGGATCCATATAGTACTAATCCGTGAAGATACGTGTCAGCATCGAGTAAAGTAATCTAGAGCAAGAATATAGTCCAGACAGGTATGAAAAGATCAGAGAATGTACTCGCCTGCTATCTGAATGTCCAAGATGAAAGTACTGTCCGAGGAGTGGTGTCTGGCTCCTATTTAGAACAGTACAAGTCACAACAAGTCCAGAATGGTAATAAGATGCACTACAATGCATTCTACATGAATCTAGGTCAATCTAGGCCAAAGTCAACTCTTGGTCAACTCTAGAAGTCAAACTAGGTCAACCAAGTCTATAGTCTAACTAGTCTATTATAGGTCTAACAAGGCTATACAAGTCTATCTAGACTCTATACTGACAAACAAATACACCCATAGGCTAAGAGCCTAGGCTATAGGTTATTAGGCAATACCATGCCTAACCAACCTACAAATCATATATACACATGACAATATATATCTAATATATAATACACTCATAGATATATTTATATAATCTAATATAGAAATACACATTGCATATAGGTTACCTATAATATGCATCTCATATATATATATATATATATATATATATATATATATATATATATATATATATATATATATATATATATATATATATATATATATATACATGTGTATAGATACATATACATAGAAGGATAGGAAATAGGCAAGTGATTGTGTACATGTGTGTGTGTGGGGTTGATATGAAAGTGTCAAAGCAAATTAGAGTGTGTGTGTGTTGTGAGACAAGAGAGTGTGAGATAGACATGTGTGTGTGAATACAAGACAGTGTGGCATGGTATAAACCTGGAACAGTGAGGGTATAGCCTGGAAAAATAGTGAGTGTACATGGAGTGTTAGTGAGAAGGAAATATGCAAGGGTGTTAGTGTGAATCACATGACAGTTCTAATAGGAAAAATCAAGACAGTTGATATTGAACTATTTGACTGTTCACTAGTTAATGGCTAACAGTGTAAAACAGGGAATAGGTAAAACAGTGTACTGGAAATCAGTGAGTGTGTCATGGAATTTGTGTAACCTGAACAGTGAACTATACATGAGAATTTAGTTTAAAGAAGGGAATCAATGTCAGGTTTATGAAATTAATTGACAGTACATGAATCATTTAATTTCGAAACCCCATTGCCTATCCCACACAACCAATCCTTCAATCAGTTTTAACAGGAATGAATCAAAGACAGTTAACTATGAATCAACATTCATTTCAGAAGAAAAAGAAGGAATGAAATAGCTTGACAGTTAACAAGAACAGTGAGTTAACCTATTGAATGGGAAAAAAACAAGACAAGTACATTACTAATCTCAGATTTTAGGAAATTATTTCAATTACAGTTTCGAAAAGGAAAAGAAAATCAGTTCAGGATATTTAAGAGAATAATTTCTCAGTTAAGGTAATGAATCAATGCTCATTATTCAGGAATGAATGAATCATTCTCAGGAAATAGGAAAAATCTGGAAACAGTCAGCTAAAACCAAATCCTCATTTGAATTCAACTATGTACACAACTAACACAATTAGGGGAAACCTGGAAATAGTCTCATGTTACAGGAAAATGAGATAAAAGTCCCCAGTCATGAAATTCGAAATCAACTCCTTGACTAAATATCCCATTCTCAAACAAAAGCCCAATTTGAATGTAATATTAAGCTAAAACATGAACAAACAAAATGTGGGAACATTGGTAATTGAAACAATCGATTAAATAGGATTGAAATGTTCAGGAAATGGAAAAAAAAAAAGTAATGTGGTATCAGGTATCAGTCTAAGTATCAGTTATCATGCAATTAATCCCCATTTCGAATCCAATCACACCATTGAAAACCATTCTTCAAATGAAAACCTAACTACATGAATTCAATTCTAACAGTGAACAAGCATGCCAGGGAAATAACAAAATAGAAAAATGAACTTACAAAATTTGTTTTTTAACAGGAAATGAAAGGAATCAATAACAGTTCAAAAACAGGGATTAAATCCAGATTTTCCCAGACTGTGTATCAGTCCACTCTTCGAAAACCCATTACACGATCATAAAACCTAATCTAATATATAAATCTGAACTAGTAGTAGTTAGTACATATGTAGGTGAATCAATATGGCAAATAAACATTCAGGATTCAGTTTAAAATAGGAATGAAACATCAGAAATTCAAATTAAACTGCATGTATCAGTCACAATTGGGAAGCTTGAATTCAAACATTAAAACCATATTAATATGCAAAATAATTGGTTGGTAATTAATCTAGCACATGTGTACGTGTCACAGGAGTCGTTCGTGTCCACCCAAGTGGACACCGCCGTGTCCAAAGAGCCCCGAACCCAAAACAGTACAAAACTGGACCAATCCTCGTGCACGAGTTCAGCCGTGTCCAGAGCACGACACAGGACACTTCGTGTCACGTGCACTCACCTACGAGTTCGCCAAGTGTTAGGCTACGACTGTGTCACCCTGACTCGTGTCGATGTGCCGCCGTGTCGTGTCAAAACGTACGTATCCGAATCCAAAATCCACGTGAACTGTGTCAGTGTAAACCCAGTACGGGCCCAAATACGTATCCGACTCGACACGAGAGGTCGTGAAACTTGACACACGTGGTGTCAGTCAGTGCCCCTTTGTGGGTGTCCAAAATCACGTGTCAAAGTGGCGTGTCCATGGCACAATCAACCCCGAGCAGCAGGGGAAGCACACTGCTCGCACGCGTGTGGTACACCCGCGTGTTCGTGTGTCCAAACCGATACGACACAACACATGAATCGACTCAGGACACTAGAATCCCCTAAGCAAGGTTAAAATCTAATTTCCTATTCAAATACATTCCTGAAATCAAATCGAAATGCCCTTTGGGGCATTTCCTCAAACACCTATATACATGGACTGATACGTATCCGATACGGACACGTATCGGACTCGAAACCTAGGGTTAGCTATACCTACAGTTAGGGTAGGCCTAGGGCTTCCTGAATATGCAATAAAAATAGTATTTTATGGTGTGGATTTGAATTTACCTATGGGTTTGCAAAGGCTCAAAAAGCCCCAATAAGAGTGGATCCTCAAGCTTCCAAAACTCTCCCAAATTGTTTCTCCCCTAAAATTTCTCAATACCAACAGCAAGTAGAATAAATTTAGAACCTATTGCAATTGGTTTGGGTGGAAAAGGAATTGAAATGAATTTTCTAGGAATTATTGAAGTTGGGGACTTACCTCTTTTCAAACTTGCAAGTATTTCTAAGGGAGGCTAGCCCTAACTTCTAGGAGTCATTAAATAGATAGGGAATCCCTAAGTGGCCAGCCAAGGGGGGTGTTGGGCTAGGTTAGGGTTTACATGGTGTTGGATTTTGGGCCTCTATGGGCTTAAGTCATAAATCATGACTTGTGAAATCACAAGCCATTAACTAGCCTAATAAATTCCTATTTTCTCCTAATAATTTCTAATGAGTTTGATATCACTAACTTAGGTCAAGCTAGGGTTACACACTCTAACCAAGTAGTCATGACCTAGGTTAGCTTCTAGGACAGTCTCCTAAGTCAACACTAGTCAAAGTCAACCTATTCAACCATCATTCAAATCGACTCAAAATAAATCATAAATTCAAATAAATTATATTAAATTCAAATAACCCTAAAAATGACAAAATACCTTCTAGGCTAAAATGACAAATAAGTATCCCAATAACATGTTTAGGCTCTAGGTCAACTAGTCTCCAAGGTTACGCTATCAAAACACCAAAATCATAAGTCATAATTTAAAATAGTTTTAAAATAATTTAAAAATTACCAAAAATCATATCATGATTTAAATATCATTATTAAAAGACTAAAATTACAAAATTTCAAAATTACCCTCATTTTAGAAAACTGGGTGTTACACTAATATATGTTCATAAACTGTTTTATGTCATGTACTTATCTTTATTAATTTCTTCTTACATACCAAGTTATAGTTTCCTATTTGATTTTCGGACATGCCATGATATGTTTTCCTATTGATCTCTTCTCACATGCCATGGTATGTATTACCATGCCTTTCCATATTTTATTGTCTAGTACATTTATTGTCTAATCGTACATTGATCGATAGTAGCCTGTCATGGCGTACTCATTATTACTGTACATGTCCAGATTCTAGATAGTGGCACATAGTAGCGCACTACTGTACTAATTTCCCGATTAACTTCTAAATTGAGATTTGAATGTCTGATTGACTTCTGGATTGAAATTGAATGCATGTTCTTTATTGACACTGTGGATTTAACTTGTTATATGTCTAATCTATTTACATCTTGGCAATGGACAATCGAGTGTGAGTATTGTCCATTGTATCACGCATAATGTGTATTGAGAACATTTGTAAAAGATATCTCGCAAATGACTTGTACCCATGGATCGTCATTATAGGACGATTCTTGAGTGTCCACGACTTGAGAATTGAAAATGGATCTTATAGGTAATTGACTAGTAAACTCATATAGATCATTGGGAGGGGAGGACACTTCTTGCTACCGTGACTTGGGTCGCTATGGGCCCCCACAGTGGTAGGGATAACCCCGATTGGCGTGGGCCCCTGACCTCTACTGATTGAGTAGATATTTATCTACTACTGATAGAGATTATTGATTGGTTGTATTTCTTTTCTTTCTACTGTCGTCGCCCCCTTGGCCATCCGAGTTACTACAGCGTAGGTGGTAGTGAAGTTCCTCAACGTGTATTCTAGTAATTAGGTTTGTGACAACCCTAGTTAGTTAATGATAGCAAGCCGTAGGCAATAATTGGCCGTGCACTTTTGGTTGTGCGTTACTTTATATGTTCTTTGTGTCGGTGAGTGGCCAGAGGCTAAGTTTTGCTCGAAAAATATTTTGTAACCCCGGTTCTTGTTTGGTTTAAGGGTTGTGGCTCCAACTTCGAGTAGTTCCTAAGTCCTTATTCAGTATTTTTCATTCAGTTATTTCTATTCTCGAGATACGTGCATTGGTATCGCACTGGTTTGACCCGCATTTATTTATTTATGGCATTGTGTTATTGTGTTGTTGTTGGGCTTTGTCGTTCACCTCGAGTTTTTCTTATGGTACTAGCTATTTGGGGTCTGACCCCACTGGTTTTGCATGGCCAGGTTTCGTATTTCATTCCGAGGATCTACCGTCTTCTTCTCTGGATGGTCCGCACTCAGAGGACCGACATGGATTGGCGAGTGGGTACCTTATCTCCCACTCCATTGCTGTACTTTCATTTGGTGGTGTTTAGCCAAGGACATGTATTAGTCCTTATATCTGGGTTTTGTTCCCTCCGTCTTCGTACGACGTAGATGTATATTCTGGACCATGGCTAGTTGTACATTTATGTATCTTCGGTATACTCAGTTGATGTATCTTTTCATTATGTCAACTCTCATGATTATGTATGTATTTGTGTTTGGGACGCCTTACCCATATCATATGTGATTTACTCTTTATTGCTTATTTTGTTGATTGGATTGAGATAGGTTTTGTTCGACCATAGGAGTCGTCAGTGGCATGCTAGAGTCCACCCACATGGCTTCTAGACAGCTTTGATCGCATATTGGGGTACTGGCGTACTCTAATATACGTAGTTGGCTTTGTTTCGCCCCCGTTCTCCAGTATTCTGGTTCTGGGTGTGACAAGATTTTTTGGTGGCCCATGCAGGTCTGCCTTCAGACTTGTGGGGGATTCATCTTGTTAGAATCTAAATCCTATATTTGTCTTCATTTGATTTCACCTTGCTTATCGTATTTTTTACTTTCCTTGAACTGTAATCATGCTTGGCATATCCTTGATCTATTCCTGTCCATTATTGATGTCACGTGTCCTTATCCTTCAGGGACACCCCATCTTATTATCTATTTCTTTTGAGGATTTTATTGCTCCGCCTTCTTTCATGATTTATGCAGTATGTCGGCATCAGATCCCACCTCTATAGAGTTAGGTACCAGTACCATCTCAGCATCTGTTGGTAGCTCAGTTCACTCCACTCTAATCAGTTCAGCCAACAAAGTCAGCCCGATCCCATGTTCAGCATCTCCTTCCGACACGGTCTCAGCAGTTTCAATGTCAGCATTTGACACAGTTTGCTTAGGTCGAGTAAGTCAGGTAAAATCAGTAGCAGGTCGGAGCAGTAGCCCCAATGCATGGGTAGAAAGAGTTTGTTATCATATAGCAGATGTTGGCTGAGGGCAGTCAAATTGTTGGTAAGCCTCTGAGGTGTTACTTCAGTCATTCTTTTTCTTGGGTTTCGTCGACGGCCTTGTATTCCACTTATACCCGGAGTGCAATGGTCACCTCGACTTATTCGACGAGTGAAGGCGAGTTTCTCGTACCACTCTTCTGCCTTCATATCTCGTGATATGTGATATCCATCATGTATCCCGACTACGAAGGTGCGTCCTGGATCGGAGTCATATTCTCGATTGAGTTGTTGATACCGACTTACTTCGAGGCTTGACCCCTGTCTACTTTGTGAGTCTGCATAGGCAAGCGAGGACGAATCCCTACTCAAATGACTCAGGGGTATATTATTCCATATGCCTCCTAGTTTTCTTTATTTTATATTATATATGTATGTATTTATTATTTTTTGTATTTAAATTCTGTATCTCAAATATCACTTGTACACGGGATATTTTCTTTCGATGATGATTTTACATTGTTTTAGCATGTGTATTTTTGCTCGACCGACTTTAGGAAAATTCGATGATGGAATTTTTCTAAGTTGTGGAGAGTTGTGAGACTCATCTCACAATATCGGTATTTATATACGGATACAAATTTTGTATTGTATTTCGTATTTTTTTGGTTTTTGGAATGCTTTAAAATTTTCTAAAATTGTAGATTTTCTTCTTGACCGGCATACCGACGGTGTACCGGTGTATACCGACGGCATACCGTCTGGACAGGTTTTCCACGTTTTAGATATTTTTTATTTAGATATTTTCGTGAATAGTATTTTCGATATTTTGTGAATAGTATTTTGAAAATTTTAATGAATAGTGTTTAGATTTTTTGTAAATAGTATAGATGCACCATATTATCCAATGGATACTTAATTTTTTTTGGATGGCCAAGATTGACTTAGATTGTGACATGGATCACGATCCAACGGTCACGATTAATTCACCCCTTCTATATATACCCTCTCACTTTCTCTCTCCTCTCTCTTTTCATTCCTTCTTCATTTCCTCTTCACTCTCCTTCCTCTTCCTCAAGCTTAGGAAAGCTTGGCCTTGAGGCCTAGAGTGTGGTTTCAGAACCCCTCTTGGTGGTGGAGTGGAATATTAGGGTTGGTTGCTAAAACCTAGGCAAGTACATCTTGCTCAAAAGTGATATGACCATGTTGTATTTTTGGTTTTCTATTGAAATTAAAGTTTTATTGTTCTATAATATGCTTCTCTAAATTTTTAACATCTTTAGTACGTAGCACTTTTAGTTTTGATCGATGGTATTGCGTAGATCTGAGTTTGTAGATAATATTTTTGAGTATTTTGAGGTATTCATCTTTCAATTTTCAAGATCAGTAAAATCTAATGATTCCATGTTGTAGGAAATTCAATTCTATGCAATTTTGACTTTTAAAAATTCGAATTCCGATTTAAAACGACGTTTTTATGGCCGAAACAAGTTTTGAGTTTTCAAAAATCAACTTTCTGTGACACTTCGGAAAATCCGAATTTGCTCCACAAAACTTGCTGTGACACTTCGAAAAATCTGTAGGTAATCCGCAGTAATCTGCCGGATGATCCGGTTAGGCTATTTTTGTCTATTTTTGCCCGTTTCTGTCCGTTTTTGTCCGTTTCTGGTATTTTCTTCGATTGTAATGAACTCTTAACATGATTAGATGACCTTGTATAGTTAGAGAATAATTGTACACCTTATATATACTTGACACTAATATATGATTATGTCATGTACTTATCTTTATTGATTTCTTCTTACATACCATAATATAGTTTCCTATTTGATTTTCTGACATGCCATGATATGTTTTCCTATTGATCTCTTCTCACATGCCATGATATGTATTGCCATGTCTTTCCAGATTTTATTGTCCAGTACATTTATTATCTACCCATACATTGATTGATAGTAACCTGTCATGGCGTACTCATGATTACCGTACATGTCCAGATTCTAGATAGTGGCTCGTAGTAGCGCACTCTTGTACTGATTTCTCAATTGACTTCTAGATTGAGATTTGAATGTCTGATTGACTTCTAGATTGAGATTGAATGCATGTTCTTTATTGACACCGTGGATTTAACTTGTTATATGTGTAATCTATTTGCATCTTGGCAATAGACAATCGAGTGTGAGTATTGTCCATTATATTGCACGTTATGTGTATTGAGAACATTTTTGAGAGATATCTCACAAACTGTCACGACATGCACCCGCTTTTCAGGATGCGAGTGCGTGCGCAAGCCAGCTACATATCAAGTGGACTCCAGCCCAACTCGAATACATATAAGCTGTCTAGACTATGATAATAGGTCTAATCATGGCCACTCAAAACTATATCTCAATCCACTAAGAGAGTAACATAATAAGAATGAACAATATGCAATACAGTCGGCCGCCCTGTACCACACATGTTCGATCAAGCTCAAGAATAATAACAGAGCTTACAAAACTAGGCTATATCAGCAGAAAGTCATGGAAATAAATATAAATAAGAAAGAATGAATAAGTACCACTATTGATACCTGATTCCTGCAGACACAATCATCAACTACCCATCTACTCTATGCAGCCACTCAACAAATACTTGAAGGATTATCAGGTCCTCAGGGGACTAGCAAGATACATAAAACATGCCTACTAATATGATAGTAAATACATGCATGGAAGATAAGAACAGTACTAGAAGAACATCCAAGAAATAACATGTCATATGGAAATGTAATACTAGACTTGGCTAACAATCAATCGAATAACTCCTATAGACTGTAGTACAATGCAAGATACTCACAATCTATAGTATGCCTTGATTATAGTACAATGCAAGATACTCCCAATCGTGAATTGTCAATCCTAGTACCAATCTCATCTCCTAAAGGAATATAAAGGTCATGTAAAATCCTATAGACTGTAGTACAATGTAAGATACTCCCAGTCTATAGTATATCTCAATTGTAGTACAATGCAAGATAATCCCAATCGAGAATGGTCAAGTCAGGTTAGGTCATACTCAAGACAAGTCCAAGTCCATCAATCATGACCAGGTCAAGTCAATCAAGGAAACATGGCATAACTGGAAACTCTACCATAAGACACGATGAACACTAGGAAGACCAATAAACAATCAATAAAAACAACTAATATCCTATACGTATACGTAAATCTATAAAATAAGAAGACAGTAGATGATAACCCAAGTGGAATATGAGAAGCATGTGACAATATGAAAAGAAATACATTAGGAAAGAAAATACGTAAATACTGTATAAGTTCGGCAAGGTATACTTGCCTGGTGGTAGGACGTAGAACCAACACTATCCAGTCAATCGACGAGCCACCAAAGTCAAACTCTAACAAAAGTCTCTGGAGGCTGAAACAGAAATTACCAACATCTTCAGAATAGTCAAATTAGCAAGGATAGCCTACCCATAAGTCCAATTCTGGATACAGGGGCAAAATGGTAATTTCGGGTAAAAATGATATCCAACGTTAGACCCACTTTGCACCGAAAAGTGTGCCAGTATCTAAGATCTCTAAAGTCATCAAACTATATGTCTGCAGGTCTAATTTTTTGATATGAACCCAACCGTATGTCCAAAGTTGGATTCGGCATGCCGTGCACAAATTTGCCCGTCAGATCGGGTCGCGGGCCTGCCAAAATAGAATTCCGGTCGACCTTCTCAGAATCGGACTAAACTTGGCTAACAGGACCAGAAAAATGACACGGTCCAGTTGGCGTAAGTTTTGTCTTGAGATGATGAACGTGCACGAAGTAATTGATTAATTTGCAAAGGGGCCGATACGGGGTATCTCGAAGGATGCGCCTCGATTTTGTCGCGCACACACAACAAAATTGAGTTTCGTCGAATCCTACATGTCGACAACATCTATACGCGTCTTTCAATGCTTATGGGTTGCGTCCACGTCGCCCGATTTGTCGGGGCGTATGTCATATCGGAAATTTTTTCCAAAATGCTTATTTTCGAAAATAGGTTTTTTCTAAAACTTTGAAATTGTTTTAATCAAAATTTAATCATTGAAATTTAGAAGTAACAGTGGGGTATCAATCTCGTATATGTGGTCTGTGACCCTGTTCAATCAGATATTAAAATCTAATATTGAATCGACAGAATATTGCTTTCATAATCTAGGGTTTTATAACATTTTTTGTAAACTGTTGATGTGGTTTTTCTTGAACTTTCAAGAATTAACACGATCTTTCCAGTGCAAACCAATCAAATCTAATTGAAAGGACTAACAGGTGGTCAAATAGGCTACACGTTACATTTTACGAATCGAACTTTCGTTAAGCGTGGTGGGAGAAAATTGAGTGCGAATATGCGTACCTGGGCACTACTATCGGGATCGAGAACAGAGCCTTCCCCTGTTTCGTGTTTGTTGGCGGCGCTGCGGCGGTCCCCGGCGGTGTACAGACCGTCGGGGTGGCACGCAGGGAGTAAGGGGTGGCACTGGGTTCGCGCGGTCACCCAGGAGACGGAGTGTTCGGCTAGGGTTTCACGATCTTTCTCTCTTTTTCGTTCTATATATATACACTGCTTGTATATACTTGGGGTCGGGGGCTTTCCTGGGCTGGGTTCCCTCTTTGGGCTCGAGCATGGGGGGGTTTGCTGCTGTTGGGTTTTCCTCTCTTTACTTTTTTTTCTTTTTTTTTTCCTTTTTCTTTTGTTTTCTATTTCCCTTTATATATATATATATATATATATATATATATATATATATATATATATATATATATATATATATATATATATATATATATATATATATATTTTATATATATATATATATATATATATATATATAAACCTATATATGAATATACCTATAACTACTCAATAAACAATAATATTAATAATATATATTTTTTCCAAATGTAGGGCATTCTCATAAAATTTATGTACATAAAATAATATTTGTTTCATAAGTAAACCAAATACTCAATGATATTTAATATTTATAATAACAATAATAATAACCATAATAATGATAACATATAAGGAAAAAAAACAATAGTTGTACATCCAAAATCTATATAGTCTAGAATCCCTAAAATACACAAGTATGTCTAAGGAAACTAGTTATCATATTTTCGAATAAATATTCATATTTCTATTTCTATTTTATAACAATTACTTTAGAATAATTTATTTATTGGATCATTGAAATAAAATACGTCATACACACATAAATATACATTGACATAGACGTCTTTGGGTATACCGCATGACTACATGGGCTTGGGTTCTGTTCGGGTCCAGTCCGGGCTAAATTGGCACGACCGGGTCTTCTAGAAGTTATAATATTAATAATTAACTCATTAAATCATTTATAGGGGTCAAGTCACAATTTAGCCTGGTTTTTCTAGTTATGACACACCTATGGCTAGGTCTTCCCTACCTTGGCTAAATCACTAGTTATAGCATGCAACTGCACTATCCGTGTCATGATTTCTAATCGTCTTGCACTCCAAAACTTAACCATGACTAAGGCCTTCTATAATAATAATTAATTAATTAAAATTTATAAAAATCCAAAATTATCATTTAATTCAAATAAATAATAAAAAATATTTCAAAATTTTGGGAAGAGGGGTTACAAATCTATCCACCTTAAAAGAATTTTGTCCTCAAAATTTAAGGAAAAAGTCCATCAATGATGGTAGAAGACGGGGTCCCACTAGCTATCAATTATTCTCATGGTCATTTCGTAACTACAAATCCTCGAGGACTTCTACCCACCTTTGAATTAACCCATATGACACAAGAACATACTAAGTGGGATTTTCTCAATATTTTAAAACGTAAATCCAATATTCAAAATTTGTCTTCAAAAAAGAAATTCCAATACAATTATTTTTTTTCCATCCAATCGTACTATATTAGTTTGCTTCTTCTTAATTTCTTTCCTCCTTTATTGATTGCTGAATAAGCACATTCATCTTCATTAATCCTCGATCTTATCCAATTCTTCTAATACTAATTCCCATAATTTTTCATTGCCATTTACAAATACTATAAGATTATAAAACTTTAAAAAAAAATAATCTTATTTCACTAAAGGGTTTTCCTAATCATTGTGTACTAATACTTTAGCCTCTAGCAATATAATCATCATGATTCCATTCTGCTAACTTCCATCAATACTTTCAAAAAAAAATCCACCAAGAACCAAATAGGTGATTGGGAACATATAGCCATCCTAACTCACACCACTCCATCAACACTTCAAATTCTCAATAGATTTTATCTTCTAAAGAATTTTTTTATATCAAATATAATAAACTTCATCAATGTTCTTCACAATTAACTAACCACCAAGAATAAGTTCTCTAAAATCTCTACCCACCTTTGGTCACACTACCCCTTCAAACACACAATGTCATAACATTTATAACCTCGCACACTAGTTGCAAAAATTACTACCAATAGATATCTATGGCATGTGGCATCTCTAATCCTCTTCTATCTATCAAGCAACCAAAATTCAATAATCAAACTAACTTACACTATAACTTAAAAAATTTTGATAAATTCTAGACAACACGATCATTCGTCACCGCGAAATAGGAAGGGACGAGAACTAATGGCACGGGAAGGCAAGAAGAATAATCGAGAGCAAATACGAAGTGTCAAGGGCGTAGAGAATTTTCGAAGAGAATTTTCAAGGCAGTGTAGATTAAGATTAGTAAGGGTTTAATCATATTCGCAGGCTCATATAGTACAGTTACATAACCGATACGATATGCTCTGACCTGCATGGGCTACCAAAAAAACTTGTTACGACCTGCACCCGCTTTTCGGGATGCGAGTGCGTACGCAAGCCAGCTACGTATCAAGTGGACTTCAGCCTAACTCGAATATGTATAAGCTATCTAGACTATGATAATAGGTCTAATCATGGCCAGTCAAAACTATATCTCAATCCACTAAGAGAGTAACATAATAAGAATGAACAATATGCAATACAGTCGGTCGCCCTGTACCACGCATGTTCGATCAAGCTCAAGAATAATAACAGAGCTTACAAAACTAGGCTATATCAGCAGAAAGTCATGGAAATAAATATAAATAAGGAAGAATGAATAAGTACCACTATTGATACCTGATTCCTGTAGACACAATCATCAACTGCCCATCTACTCTATGCAGCCACTCAAAAAATACCTGAAGAGATCATCAGGTCCTCAGGGGACTAGCAAGATACATAAAACATGCCTACTAATATGACAGTAAATACATGCATGGAAGATAAGAACAGTAGTAGAAGAACATCCAAGAAACGACATGTCATATGGAAATGTAATACTAGACTTGGCTAACAATCAATCATATAACTCCTATAGCTGTAGTACAATGCAAGATACTCCCAATCTATAGTAGTCTCGATTGTAGTATAATGCAAGATACTTCCAATCGAGAATAGCCAATCCTAGTATCAATCTCATCTCCTAAAGGAATATAAATGTCATGTAAAATCCTATAGACTGTAGTACAATGCAAGATACTCCCAGTCTATAGTATATCTCAATTGTAGTACAATGCAAGATACTTCCAATCGAGAATGGTCAAGTCAGGTCTGGTCATACTCAAGACAAGTCCAAGTCCATCTATCACAACTAGGTTAAGTCAATCGAGGAAACATGGCATGACTGGAAACTCTATCATAAGGCACGATGAACATTAGGAAGACTAATAAACAATCAATAAAAATAACTAATATCCAATACGTGCACGTAAATCTATAAAACAAGAAGACGGTAGATGATAACCCAAGTAGAATACAAGAAGCATGTGACAATATGAAAAGAAATACAATAGGAAGGAAAATATGTAAATACTGTATAAGTTCGGCAAGGTATACTTGCCTGGTGGTAGTACGTTGAATCAACACTATCCAGTCAATCGACGAGCCACCAAAGTCAAACTCCAACAAAAGTCTCCATAGGCTGAAATAGATATTACCAACGTGTTGAGAATAGTCAAATTAGCTAGGATAGCCTACCCATAAGTCCAATTCTGGATATAAGGGCAAAACGGTAATTTTGGGTCAAAACGATATCCAACGTTGGACCCGCTTTGCACCTGTAAACCCCCTAAATTTCTACTACATTTTTTTTAATAAATAAGTTGGTATTGATTTTTGTAACTCGGATTTTGTACGTCGCATACAAGATGGCATTTGTCGTATTGTACGTCGCGTGCGAGTTTGCGTTTCGTATTTGCTCGTCGAGTGCGAATATGTGCGAGGTACATATTTTTTGAAAGAATTTTTATAGTAAATGTATAATCTCAAAGTAATATGTGTTAGATATTTTATTTATTTAAATATATTTTTCTTTATTGCTTAAAGTTGCACAAAACGTATCGAAAAATGAATTAGAATTTCCAAAATTTTAATTTATTCCTTTATATAAAGGCTATTTTAGTTATTGGTAATTTAGAAACTATGTTTATGTAATAATTCTAGATTTAAGCAGAATACCCTAGAGGGGGGTGAATAGAGTAGGCAGCGGAATATTGCTAATTAAAAAACTTGTTTGCAGTAAGATCACAGAATTAAATCAATAATCACAAAACAATAACTGTAAAAGAAATGAGATCAGAAGGCAAATGCAAACACAGCGATGTATACTGGTTTCTCTCTTGTGAGGACTAGTCCAGTCGGAAAAACTCTAGCTTCCAGTTGAATCCACTATTGGAAAATCCTGCAAGTTTTTATACGAAGTCCTTGCAACTTCTACAGATGCGAGCTTTGATACGAAGAACTCGACCAACTTCAATTTTGAAGAGGCTTTCTTCAATTAAGCCTCTGATTACAATTTCTCTAAAATCTTCTAGACCGCACCGTGGCGACAAATTGACTAGAGAATTGTAACTGGCTTGGGATTTGAAAATAAAAGCTTTTTAGAATTCTTTGGAAAGAAACGTAAGCTTAGAAGAGAAGAGATGAAAATGAATGAGTGATTTGAAATGATCAGAATTCTTTCCTATTTATAGTTTTTCCAAAGGCAGAACTCTGGCAGAATTCGGACAGAACTCTATGTAAAAATTCTCAACTGAAGGGAGACCAAGTTTTTCAAACATTCGAAAATCAAACGATCACTAACCGAACTCTGGCCGAACTCTGCCAAACTTGGGCCAAGTTCTGTCAGGGTTGGTCAGGGTTGGTCAGGGTTTTTCAAAAGTGATTTTTGGTCTATTTTTAAAATCCTTCAGAAGCTTTTGTAAATAAGGGATATTTTTCAAAAACATAGGTCATTTTTAAAAATAATTTTGGATAGACTATTTGCTAGTACGACTCGGTGTACAATGTATTCCTAGACGCAATAAAAGTAAAAATTATATTGCATAAAGAAATACAGACTCGAGTGGAAAACATAGCTTCGGTCTTGAACTGAGTAGATATCCGATCTTGATCAGTATCCAAGTGTCCAAAATGTCTTGAGTAAACATCTGAGTAGCTCCGTATATCGAGACAGAGTTTGACCAATTATTAAAATCAGGTTTGACCATGACCAATGGGCCAATAATCTCATCTATTTTGATAATTGACAAACCTTGACTGATATAATATCCTTGGTATCTTTGATAAGACAAAAATGAATTTCGGTAAAAAAATTGTTCCTGTAATCTTACAAAGAAAAGATTAAGATGTTAGATCTTATTTCTTCCCCGTTGTCACTTAGCAAAATAATTGCAAAAGAGAAAGCTCCCCCGCAATATATGCATAAGCAATAATCAGAGAAGAAACAAAAATATAAATATTTATAGTGTTTACAGGCATGGTATATGAAAAAATATCGAAGCATGATAAAGAGTGCTATAACGAGATATGCAAACTAGTACTAAACTGATATAAATCTCTAAAGTAGAGAATAGAAAATGATGTTTGACAAACAAACATCACAGAAAATGTCACAAAAAGTTCTAAAACTAGCACAAATAAAAGTACGGATACTAGCTTGGAATGTCGGAGCATTTTTAAGTAAACAAAGATAACAAACAGTCACAATAGTACGACAAACTAGATAAAAATGTCTAAATCACATCTCATCATCATCATCATCAGTAGTAGTAGTAGTCCTAGCACGACCACCATGTCTAGAAGGACCATCTCCAAATGTGCCAGCTCCGGAGGTGTGTGGAGTAGCACCCGAACCACGGTACTAATCATAAGCGTTCCCTGGCTGGAACAGAGAATGGACCGCCTCATCCTCAATACGGTAACCAGATACAGCAGGGTCTCTAGGAAGAGAACTGGCAGAATGACCCGTTTGAGCAAATCGGAGATCGACAAACGAGTTGGCAATAGCCTGGAACCGAGTCACGTTACGAAACTCATGTTCCCTGGAAGTGTCAACAAAGAAAGTCTGCATATCCGAAAGGTGCCGATGGATATCCTTAAAAGTCATAGGGTAGGTCTGAGGAGGAACAGGGGCAGTAGGAGCAGGAGGTACAGGAGCAGCGACATTGCTGCGACGAGAAAGCTGAAGATACTTGGGCTCAGGGTCCAGAGCGCAAGTGGATAAATCGATATCAAAATGCTGAAAGATTCAAGGGATAAGCATCGCATAAGAGAGATTACGGTCTCTTCCGCGACATCTTTCCACCATTTGGATGATAGTCTTAGAGGCAGAAAAAGGAATCCCCTTAAGAATATGATAGAGGACAGATAGCTCTAGTGCAGTGACATCATCTTTCAAAGTGGATTTCGGAAGAATAGTGGAATAGATGATGCGATATAACTCGAAGTTAAATAAGTTCAAGTTATTGGCCATGAACTTTCCAGGATGAGCACTTGCTGGCACACAAAGCTCATTCTTGAAACTAACAAGAGTCGTGCCCTCGGAAAAGTCGAAGTCGGTGATGTCAGCGAGCGAGGTACCTTCGTTTGGAATACCATAGCAATACATCATCGAACTCGATATCGATCCCGCCAATACGAGTTCTTACGGTAAAAGTGTCTAACACGAAGTTACAGTAAAATAGTCGAAGGGTATTAGTAGCTATAGGGAATTTTTGGGTAACGAGACGGTGTAACCCTAATACCTCAAACAAAAGACGATGATCTAGAAATACGATCCATTTTATCGGAGTGCCTGTACATATTGTACGCATATCAAAGTCGGCATACCATAGTAAAGCTTGGTCATGAGTTTTGAAGTAAAACTCATCCGACACGCCGTCACCCGATTGGACCGGGGAAAAGAGGGAATCCGTATTCGGATCTGAAGATGATGTCTCTTCACTGGCATTAGTCTTCTTCCTCTTGGAAGGATTGAATCCCTTAGGCATTCTTTTCCAAAACTAGATAACCCTACAAAATTGAAAGTATAGGGAAGAATGAGTTATACCTTCTGAAATTCAAGTATATTATAGAGGGATGAATTCTCCGCACGAATCCAAAGTTTGGATTAATTTCTCCACGTAGATTGGAAGCAACAAAGTAGAGAAGAACTAGGGTTTTGGGGGACTTCGGGCGGCTGTTGCTGCTATTATGATGAAGTTTGGAAGAGATGAAGAGGAGGGGGCCTCGGGTTCAGACTAAAAAGTATACAACACCAACAGAACTCTAGCCAAAGTCGGACCGAACTCGGGCCAAATTTGCCTAGGGTTCTCCTGAGTTTTAAAAAGAAAAACTTGTGGGCGACATCATTTTTATCAACTCATTTCAAATATTTAATTCAAAGTTTAGTAATTTTAAACTTCAAATAATATAATTAATATTATTTTATAAATTAACTTTCATTACTCAGCGTCTGTTTCAGATTAGCTGTAGGAGTACTGTCCCAGCTAACGGGAGTTCACCGGGGAACAATTAAGTACCGCTTCGCTTCGACCTTAGTCATGGTGACAGACAGACTCTTTGTAGGCTTGTCTCAAAAACAGTTATTGAGTATTAAAAAAATTAATTAATAAAACAAAATTAATTAATATTATTGATATCTAAAATTTTTAATTCTCGACGTAAATAATTGAAACGATCTTCCGCTAGAGGTTTTGTGAAAATGTCAGCCAATTGCTTTTGTGTGTCTATGTATACAAGGTTTATATCTCCATTTTGTTGATGATCTCTAAGAAAATGATGTCGAATCTCGATATGCTTAGTACGAGAATGACATACTGGATTCTTAGTCAAATTAATAGAACTAGTGTTATCACAAAAAATGGATATGTGTGTGAAATGTAATCCAAAGTCTTCTAAAGTTTGCTTCATCCATAAAATTTGTGCACAACAACGTCCTGCAGCGATATACTCAGCCTCAGTGGTTGATAATGCGATAAAATTTTACTTCTTGCTAAACCAAGAGACTAGGTCTTTTTCTAGGAAATGACATATTCTGCTGGTACTTTTTCTATCTACTTTGCATGCAGCAAAATCAGCATCAAAATAACTGGTTAGGTCAAACGACGTAGTTTTAGGATACCATAAGCCGACAGAAGAAGTGCCTCTAAGGTATCGGAAGATACGCTTAACTGCGCACAGATGTGATTCCTTAGGATTGGCTTGAAAATGTGCACACAAGCAAACACTAAACATAATATCAGGTCGACTAGCAGTTAAGTACAGTAAGCTATCGATCATACCTCGATACTTACGTATATTGACGGGTTTGCCTTATTCATCAATATTAAGCTTGGTTGAAGTCGCCATTGGAGTGCTAAGTGGTTTGACTGCTTCCAGGTCGAACTTCTTTAATAAATATTTTGTGTACTTTGCTTGATTTATGAACGTCTCATTGTTGGTTTGTTTGATTTGCAGTCCAAGAAAGAATTTTAGCTCTCCCATCATGCTCATCTCAAACTCATTCTGCATACACTTTAAAAATTCTTGACAAAGAGATTCATCTGTGGATCTAAAAATAATATCATCTAAATATATTTGAATCAAAAGAAGATTGTTATTCAAAGATTTTATAAACAGTGTAGTGTCAACCTTTCCCTTTGAAAAACCGTTGTCAAGTAGAAAAGAGCTTAGACGATCGTACCAAGCACGAGGGGCTTGTTTCAAACCGTATAAGGCTTTCTTCAACTTGAAAACATAATCAGGATTTTTGAAATCAGTAAAACCTAGAGGTTGAGCTACATAAACTTCTTCTTTTATAAAACCATTTAAAAATGCGCTTTTAACATCCATTTGAAATAATTTGAAATTATAAAAATATGCAAATGCACATAACATGCGAATGGATTCTAATCTCGCAACTGGGGCATAAGTCTCATCGTAGTCGATACCTTCTTCTTGATTGTATCCTTAAGCTATGAGTCGAGCCTTATTACGAGTCACTAAACCATTCTCGTTCAGTTTATTTTGGAATACCCAACGGGTGCCAATGACCGGATGATCAATGGGCTTGGGAACAAGTTCCCAAACTTGATTCCGTTCGAATTGGTTTAATTCTTCTTGCATAGCATCTAACCAAAAATTATCACTACATACTTCTTCAATATTTTTAGGTTCAAGCTGTGAGATAAAAGCAACACAGGAAGCTATATTTTTATTAGAGGAATGAGTACTTACACCCTTGGTAATTTTACCAATTACCAAGTCCTTTAGATGATCTGCCAAGAATCTTATCTCTTTTGGCATATCCTCAGGATTGCTGGTTCCGGTTTCTGGTTCTGTATGTGATTTGCTTGAAGACTCAGCTGGTGCTTGGTGTGAAGGTTCTGCATCTTTGTGTGAAGGTTTTGCAGTAGCTGTACTTGGTGTACTTACGTCTTCATTATCGTCATCGAATAAATGTTGATTTATTTCATCAAACTTGACATTAATTGATTCTTCGATGATCATGGTTCTCTTATTGAAGACTCTGTACCCTTTGCTCTTTGCCGCATAACCTAAAAAGATACCTTCATCGGCCTTTTCATCAAATTTACTTAGGTTGTCTTTAGTATTAAAAATAAAGCATTTACAACCAAATATCTTGAAATATGAAACAGTGGGTGTTCTATCAAACCATAACTCATAGGGAGTCTTCTTCGATATAGGTCGAATCAGAACCCTATTGAGAATATAGCACGCTATATTGACAGCTTCAGCCCAAAAGTATCTAGGTAGACTAAACTGGTTCAATATTACTTTAGCCATTTCAGATAGAGTCATGTTCTTAAGTTCCATAACTCTATTTTGTTGTGGAGTCCTAGGGCAGGAAAACTCATGCAAATAACCGTGTATGTCACAGAATTGCTTGAACTCTGCATTCTCAAATTCGCCACCATGATCACTACGAATACGAGTAATCATGAAACCTTTTTCATTTTGTACTTTCTTGCAAAAGATGACAAATTCTGACAAAGCATCGTTCTTGCGTGCAAGAAAATATACCCATGTGTATCGAGAGAAATCATCTACAATGACAAATGTATATAACTTACCACCTAGACTAGCAATTCTACTAGGTCCAAATAAATTTATATGTAATAATTGTAGAGGTCTAGTGGTACTTACAACGTTCTTGGACTTAAAGACGGATCGGGTCGTTTTTTTCTTTTCACATTCGCTACATACCGTATCCTTCTTGAAAGATATGTCCGGTAAGCCGCGTACCAACTTCTTTGTGGATAGTTTTGAAATTGTGTCCATGTTTGTATGACCGAGTCTCATATGCCATAGTTGACTCTCAATGCTCTTGGCCATCAAGCATCTACCTGCTTTGTTAGCATCTTCTAATAGATAGAATATATATATATTGTCTTTTCTGATATCTTCAAAGATAGTACTGCCATTTGATCTATCAACTATAGTACATTTGTCTTTGACGAAGTTAATACCATAATCGTGATCAGCTAAATGGCTTATGCTGAGCAGATTATGTTTTAACTCGGTAACTAGACAAAAATCTTTAATCACAGGGTTGGGAGCCTTACTAATGTCACCGATACCGATTATGTACCCTCTCAAATTATTACCGAAGGAGACGTATCCTTCTTTATTCTTCTTCGACAGTGTTGTAAATAATGATGCATTACTGGTCATGTGCCGTGAGCAACCACTATCGAGGATCCATTTGCTTCTAGCATGTGAAGGACGTCCCACCTATAAAATAGTTTGCAAATGAAACTCTTTGTACCCATTTCTTGTGGGATCCTGACATGTTAGTCTTTGGTATCCATGCATAAACATTTAAATCTACTAACTTTTTGATTCTAAATGCAGAGGATATATGACCAATGAGGCCACAATAATGACATTTTGCATGTTGAGTATTGAAAGTTGTGTGAGGTGCATGATTGGTAGGTTTTGGTTTTCTAGTATAAAAAAATGCATGCCTATTAGTCTTCTTGGACAGTGGTTTGGTATAGTTTGGTCTGACAGTGTTTGGTTTGGGTGTATTCCGATGATTCGGTAATTGACACGTGTTAGAATAGGAAACAGCAACTTCAGGCCGTTTTCCTAAACTAATTTCTAACTTTTTGGAGGTGTCATATAATCTAGTATAGTCAGATGTAAGTGTTTCCATTCTGACTTGTGCACACTGAAGACTCTTTCTCTCCTTAGATAGGTCTTCCTTTAGCTGGATGATAGTTTGGTCTTTTTCTTCGGATAACTTGGTAGTCTCGTGTAACAACAGCTTAATAGAAGAAAGCTCACCAGACTCAATAGAAAAAACATTATTTCTAACATCAGCTAGTTGGTCGGTAAGTCTTTCTATCTCACCTTTGTACTCTTTAAGTACCTTCTTAGAGGTTTCATATTTACTACGCAGTTTCCTGTAGTCATTTAACAGGTCACTGAAAGCCACTTCTAGTTGCTCAAAGGTAAAATCATCATAAGGATCAAACAGAGGATTAGTGGTTACCTGATCGCAAGCCATCAAGCATACATTTGTAGCGTCATCCGATTGTTCGTCTTCTGAGTCACTGGATTCGCTCTCATACCATATGCTTGTATTGGCGTACTTCTTTGATGTAGATCTCTTCAGGTAGCCTTTGTCATATTTGCTGCTTTTTCTTGTTAATGATGATACTGTTGGACAATCTTTCTTTATGTATCCTTTCTTCCTACATCCGTAGCAAATAGGATCTTCCTCGTTGTTGTTGTTGCTGTCTTTTGTTCTTCTGTTGAATCTCATAAACTTCTTGAATTTTTTTACCAGAAAAGCTTGATCTTCAGAGTCAGAATTGCTGTCGTCAGAATCATCTTCGACAGTTCTTCTATGTTGAGCCTTGAAAGCGATCGACTTCTTTGACTTCTTCTTTGGTGTAGCATCTTCAAAGTCTTGAAGTTCCAACTCGTGAGTGAGTAGCTTACCCATGAGTGTTTTCAGAGACATTATTGAGAGGTCGTTTGCTTCAATGATTGCTGTAGCCTTTAGAATCCAGTTCTTCGTGAGTGCTCGTAGAAGTTTGCGAATCTTCTCATGGTTACTGTATTCCTTGCCTAATGAAGACAAAGGATTTATAATATGCAAGAATCTCGTAAACATCTGAGTGACGGATTCATTTGGTTTCATCTTGAACGCCTCGTACTCTTGAGTAAGTCTGCTGATCTTTGACTCCTTGACTTGCGTTGTTCCTTCGTGGGTTACTTCGAGAAGTTTCTACACTTCATTCGATGTTGTGCAAGTCGACACCCTGTTAAACTCAGTTCTGTCTAAAGCACAAAATAAAGCGTTAATAGCACGTGCGTCAAGACTGGCCTTTTTTTGTCATCCTCGGTATATTTATCATGGGATTTATCAACTAAAACTCCCTCAACAGTAATACGAGGAGACTTTTTGTAGCCATCAATAACTATAGACCATAAGTCAAAATCAAGAGATTTTAAGAAGAAACTTATCCGTGTTTTCCAATAAGTGTAGTTTGTGCCGTCAAACAGTGGAGGACTGTTTGTGGCTTGGCCTTCACTTGTGAATTTTACAGTTGCCATGTATTATACTGTGATTTATATAGCAATTAAGAATAATTGAATATAACTACAATTTTACCTTGCTTTACCTGTATAACCCGCTCTGATACCAATTGTAGGAACGAAGTCGTAAAGCAGAATACTCTAGAGGGGGGGTGAATAGAGTAGGCAGCGGAATATTGCTAATTAAAAAACTTGTTAGCAGTAAGATCACAGAATTAAATCAATAATCACAAAATAATAACTGTAAAAGAAATGAGATCAGAAGGCAAACGCAAATACAGTGATATATACTGGTTTCCCTCTTGTGAGGACTAGTCCAGTCGGAAGAACTCTAGCTTCCAGTTGAATCCACTATTGAAAAATCTCGCAAGTTTTCATACGAAATCCTTGCAGCTTCTATAAATGTGAGCTTTGATACGAAGAACTTGACCAACTTCAATTTTGAAGAGTCTTTCTTCAATCAAGCATCTGATTACAATTTCTCTGAAATCTTCTAGACCGCACCGTACCGACAAATTGACTAGAGAATTGTAATTGGCTTGGAATTTGAAAATAAAATCTTTTTAGAATTAATTGGAAATAAACGTAAGCTTAGAAGAGAAGAGATGAAAGTGAATGAGTGATTCGAAATGATCAAAAAAAATTTCTATTTATAGTTTTTGCAAAGGCAGAACTCTGGCAGAATTCGGGCAGAATCCGGACAGAACTCTATATTAAAATCCGCAACTGAAGGGAGACCAAGTTTTTTAAATGTTCGAATATCAAAAGGCCACTAACCGAACTTTGGCCGAACTCTGCCCGAACTCGGGCCGAGTTCTGTCAGGGTTGGTCAGGGTTTTTCAAAAGTGATTTTTGGGCTTTTTTAAAAAAATCCTTCAGAAGCTTTTGTAAATAAGGAATATTTTTCAAAAACATAGGTCATTTTTAAAAACGATTTTGGATAGCCTATTTGCCAGTACGACTCGGTGTACAATGTATTCCTAGACTCAATAAAAGTAAAAATTACATTGCATAAAGAAATACAGATTCGAGTGGCAAACATAGCTTCGGTCTTGAACTGAGTAGATATCCGATCTTGATCAGTTTCCAAGTGTCCAAAACATCTTGAGTAAACATCTGAGTAGCTCCGTATATCGAGACAGAGTTTGATCAATTATTAAAATCAGGTTTAACCATGACCAATGGGCCAACAATACGAATACATGAAATTCAATTCATGAATATATGTCAAATTTTGAAATTAATTATTACTATATTTTATAATTTATGAAAATGATATTTGAAATTTTGTTTGAATTTATATTAGAGTAAATATGAGAATTTAGGTAGAAAATATTTTATTTGACTTTATTTAAATAAAGGTTTGATTTATCTATAAGTAAGATTCGATTTTGACTGAAATCGATTTAAAATCGATGGAGATTATCTAATGGGGGAATTCAAATTAATCATAGTCCTTATCTAGATAGGACTCTCCACCTCCTATATAAGGAGGGGCTTTCTCTTATATTTTTCCATAAGTCCTAGAAGTTCTAAACCACCCAAAATTTCTCCACAAAGGTGTATGTGCAGTGTGTCCGTGCACCCATAGCCGTGTCTGTACACCGTGTCGGTGTCCACCCATTCTTATTCTATTATTGTTATACAATTTATCATATTCGACACATCCTGAAGCATTAATCCTAAACCAAATCCTGTCACCCGCCATCCCCTTCGCCTTCCCCGTCGTAACCAACCTCAGTCACTTCCCTCACAGGTCGCCACCACCACCATCATCTTCGTCATCATCCCCATAACCTCCATCGACCCTCCAGTCCCCAGCATCCGACCGTCGTCCCCGCCATCGACCCCATCACCTACGCCACCCGACGCCCGCGTACCCGCTTCGCTACTGTCCAGCCCTGTGGCCAGCGCCTGCGACGAGCATCCGGCGTCGCATACCCGCCTCCGCCACCAAGGGTCATCGTCTCCCTGTCACCCTAAATTCGCTTCCATCATCTCATCACCCCACCATCATCAATACCACAACCGCCACATCCACCGTCCGACCACCATCTGTCATCACCGCTATATTCGGCAACACCACCACCATTACCACCAGTTGTAAGATAGGGGCGGAAAACCTAACCTGATTGTGAATCCCGTCGGCCTCCGCGATTGAAGCGCCGCCCCACTCCGGTGAGGGCATCTCCATTCGGCCCTCGGCCCCGAGCACAGCCGCGCAGACCACCGCCTGCATTTTTCGTCGATCCGCTCCTCCTTGCCGCTCTCAACGTGCCAGAGCCGACGTCTCTGCGCTGAGAGCGCCAGCCCGACTTCCCTCTCCGATCGGTCGCCTCCACCGACCGGAAGACTAAGCCATCTTCCGACCCTGGTGTCCGCCGAACGCGGAGCCTCCCGCATCTGCCGCTGCAAGCCCCATCTCCCTTGCCTCGAACTCCGCCCGCATCACTTGCCCGTCGTCGACGCGCCTCGGCCGAACGAAGGTGAGTCTCCGTCTGCTCCTCCTCATTTCCCTCTCTCACTCTCAGTCACTTTTTCCAAATAACCTCTCTCTCTCTCTCTATCTCTCTCTCTCTCTCTCTCTCTCTCTTTTCGAAAAAAAAAATATATATCCTATGGTCAAATAGGTCAAAGAGAACAGTAAAGTTCTCAGTTCTGTGGAATGGTTAATATGTTTTATTAATATCATTTTATTTTCATTAGCAATACCTGACATTAATTAGAGTTTGTTTTATGGAAAATAGTTGCTAATTATTATTATTATTTATTTTTCCTGAGAAGATTATTATTATGATTACGAAATATCAATAGATATATTGAAATTCCTATGGTTATTTATAGTAAATATTTACCTAAAATAAGTTGACCAATAAAAATATAGTTTCCAAATTTTAAAATAAATTCGAGTATTTAAAAAAAATATGTATTTATCTAATTAATGAATATATATTCTGCTGTCAATAACTTTTATTTTGATAAACTTAGAGTTGTAGCCTGAAAATGATTTTTTTAATTTTTCAAAGTATGTATTTTATCTAAAAACTATTTTTACTAATAAAATATTTATATAAATACTTTACAAAAATTAGTATAGGTATCTATCTTCACAATTTCTCCACGATTAACACCATTGATCACGACTAATCACACGCCCTATTTCCTAGCAAATTTAGCCCATGTTGCATCGACCATGGTTATTGAACAAATATGGACTTGTCTGATCATCGCACCACACCAGGCGACACACCAGGCAAGATACCTTGCCATCTTTACTGTTTACATTTAGTTGCATCTTATTATTCAGTTATTGTATATTTTTTGCACTTTTATTTTCAGTTATTTATTTTCCTTCTTGTATATGGGCCTAGAGTTAAGAGACTACCGTCAATGTAGTGCATCTCATTAACTTGTCACGATTATACACGAGTTGTGTGTGAGTTGTGAGTAACATATAGAGGTCACTTGCGTGTTGGCTGATCCCCTCTGTGCATGCGTAGGAATAACTGTCAATATATGCATGTTAGAAGACTTAACAGTTATTAGGTATAAAATAGTGTTGTAGAAGTGACACGTGTTGGTGTGTCGTGGTTACGATGCATGTATAGTATCATTGGGGGGAGAGGACAGCTATTAGCGTAGGGGCTACATTTACTTTTACACATATTTTGGGACCGATAGCGACTCAGATGAGCACTACTTACTGCCCATGGACGATAGTGACTCGGATGAGCGCTACTTACTGCCACTCTTTATTTACTCTGCTGATCCTACTGCCCCTGTGTAGAACGTTGTCCTCAAAGTACATATTACTTAGACGGTTAGGGACCCAGTTGTGTTGTAGTTTTATAGTGTTTACATTGCAGTTATAATGGCATGTTCTTCCTGTATCTTGTTACGTCCCTCTAAGGACCTGGTAATTTCTCTAGATGTGTTTTTGTGATTTTTGCAGGTGCTCTAGCCAAGGCCATAGTTTACAATCTATCTTCGCGATGCTAGCTCTTGGATCATCTTTTGCTTCGCTCGACTCTTTTATCGTTGCTATATATTTCTCTCCCTTTAGTTGGTAGTGGATTTGTCTCCGCCCAACGTCTTTGTACAAATGACATTTATAAGTTTATTTTATGATATATTTAATTGTAGACGAGATTAGTTTTATGGCTTTCTACATTTCACATCTTATGTATACATACGAGGGGTCCATATACTTCGTATGTATACAGTTGGCATGTCTACGTACTTAGTCCTTATATTTTGGGACTGGGGCGTTACAGTACCGAAAAGCAAGCCAGTATCTAAGGTCTCTAAATTCATCAAACTATATGTCTACGGGTCCAATGTTTCGATACGAATCCAACCGTATGTCCAAAGTTGGATTCTGGCGGACCGTGTATAAATTTGCCTATCGGATCGGGTCGCGAGCCTACCAAAATAGCGTTCCGGTCGACCTTCTCAGAATCGGACCAAACTTGGCATACAGGACCAAAAAAATGACACGATCCTGTTGACGTAAGTTTTGTCTCGAGATGATGAACGTGCACGAAGTAATTGACTAATTTGCAAAGGGACCGATATGGGGTATCTCGACAGATACGCCTCGATTTCGTCGTGCACACACAACGAAATTGAGTTTCGTAGAATCCCACACGTCGACAACATCTATACGCGTCTTTGGATGCTTATTGGTTGCAACCACGTCTTCCGATTTATCGGGGCGTATGTCATATCGGAAAGTTTTTCCAAAATTCTTGTTTTCAAAAACAAGTTTTTTTCTAAAACTTTGAAACTGTTTTAATCAAAATTTAATCATTGAAATTAGAATTAACAGTGAGGTATCTATCTCGTATATATTGTCTATGACCCTGTTTAATGGGAATTTAAAATCTGTTATTGAATCAGCAGAATATTGCCTTCCTAATCTAGGGTTTTATAACAATGTTTATAAACTGTTGCTGTAGTTTTTCTTGAAATTTCAAGAATTAACACGATTTTTCTAGTGCAAACCAATCAAATCTAATTAAAGGGACTAACAGGTGGTCAAATAGGCTACACGTAACATTTTACGGATCGAACTTTCGTTAAGCGTGGTGGAAGAAAATTGAGTATGAATATGCGTACCTGGGCTCTACTGTCGGGATTGAGAACAGAGCCTTCCTTGTTTTGCGTTTTCCAGTGGCGCTACGGCGGTCCCCGATGGTGTACAGGACGTCGGGGTGGCTCATGGAGTAAGGGGTGGCGCTGGGTTTACGCGGTCACCCAGGAGACGAAGGGTTCGGCTAGGGTTTCACAATCTCTCCCCTCTTTCTTGTTTTATATATATACACTGCTTGTATATACTTGGGGTCGGGGGTTTTGCTGGGCTGGGTTCCCTCTTTGGGCTCGAACATGGGGGGTTTGCTGCTGTGGGGTTTTCCTCTCTTTGCTTTTTGTTTTTTTTTCTTCCTTTTCCTTTTTTTTTTCTATTTCCCATTATATATATATTTATCTATATATATCCCTATACATATAAACCTATATATGAATATACCTATAACTACTCAATAAACAATAATATTAATTATATAAAATATATATATATATATATATATATATATATATATATATATATATATATATATATATATATATATTTGCCAAATGTAGGGCATTCTCATAAAATTTATGTACATAAAATAATATTTGTTTCATAAGTAAACCAAATACTCAATGATATTTAATATTTATAAAAACAATAATAATAATAATCATAATAATGATAACATTTAAGGAAAATAAACAATAGTTGGATATCCAAAATCTGTATAGTCTAGAATCCCTAAAATACACAAGTATGTCTAAGGAAACTAGTTATCATATTTTCGAATAAATATTCATATTTATATTTCTATTTTATAATAATTACTTTAGAATAATTTATTTATTGCATCATTGAAATAAAAATACATCATACACACATAAATATATATTGACATAGACGTCTTTGGGCACACCGCATGACTACATGGGCTTGGGTTCGGTTCGAGTCCAGTCCGAGCTAAATTGGCACGACTGGGTCTCCTAGAAGTTATAATATTAATAATTAACTCATTAAATCATTTATAGGGGTCAAGTAACAATTTAGCCTGGTTTTCCTAGTTATGACACACCTATGGCTAGGTCTTCCCTACCTTGGCTAAAACACTAGTCAAACACGCAACTGCACTATCCGTGCCATGATTTCTAGTCGTCTTGCACTCTAAAACTTAACCATGACTAAGACCTTCTATAATAGTAATTAATTAATTAAAATTTATAAAAATCTAAAATCATCATTTTATTCAAATAAATAATAAAAAAATATTTCAAAATTTCGGAAAGAGGGGTTACACAAATGACTTGTACCCATGGCTTGTCATTATAGGACGATTCTTGAGTGTCCACGACTTGAGAATTGAAAATGAATCTTATAGGTAATTGACTAGTAAACTCATATAGATAATTGGGAGGGGAGGACACTTCTTGCTACCGCGACTCGGATCGCTATGGGGCCCCATAGTGGCAGGGATAGTCCCGATTGACGTGGGCCCCCTGACCTCTACTGATTGAGTAGATGTTTATCTACTACTGATATGTTTTAGAGTAGATGTTTATCTACTACTGATAAAGATTATTGATTGGTTATATTTTTTTTCTTTCTACTGTCGTCGCCCCCTTGGCCACCCGAGTTACTGCAGCGTAGGTGGTAGTAAAGTTTCTTAACTTGCATTCTATTAATTAGGTTTGTGACAACCCTAGTTAGTTAATGATAGAAAGCCGTAGGCAATGATTGGCCGTGCACTTTTGGTTGTACGTTACTTTATATGTTCTTTGTGTCGGTGAGTGGCCAGAGGCTAAGTCCTGCTCGAAAAAGGTTCTACAACCCCGATCCTTGTTTGGTTTAAGGGTTGTGGCTCCAACTTCAAGTAGTTCCTAAGTCCCTTTTTGCCCATCGGCTTATTCTTCTCTATTGCTATATTGTTCAGTATTTTTATTCAGTCATTTCTATTCTCGAGATACGCGTATTGGTACTGCACTGGTCTCGACCCGTATTTATTTATTTATGTCATTATGTTGTTGTATTGTTGTTGGGCTTTGTCGTTCACCTCGAGTTTTCTTTATGGTACTTGCTATTTGGGGTCTAACCCCACTGGTTTTGCATGGCCAGGTTCCATATTTCATCCCGAGGATCTACCGTCTTCTTCTCTTGATGGTCCACACTCAGAGGACCGACACGGATTGGCAAGTGGCTACCTTATCTCCCACTCCATTATTGTACTTTCATTTGGTGGTGTTTAGCCAAGGACATGTATTAGTCCTTCTATTTGGGTTTTGTTCCCTCCGTCTTCGTACGGTGTAGATGTATATTCTAGACCATGGCTAGTTGTACATTTATGTATCTTCGGTATATTCAGTTGATGTATCTTTTCATTATGTCAACTCTCATGATTATGTATATATTTGTGTTTGGGATGCCTTATCCATCTCATATGTGATTTACTCTTTATTGCTTCTTTTGTTGATTGGATTGAGATAGGTTTTGTTCGACCATAGGAGTCATCAATGGCATGCTAGAGTCCACTCACTTGTCTTTTAGACAGCTTTGATCGCATATTGGGGTACTGGCGTACTCTAATATACGTAGATGGCTTTGTTTCATTCTTGTTCTCTAGTATTCTGATTCTGGGGCATGACAGTAAGTACTAGCTTCGACATACGGCCGGCTTGGGAACTTGCACAAGATTTTATGGCCTGGTTAATCATACGTACGGTGTATGATTAACACTCACAAGGAACAAGACATGCACAAGGAGGGTATTGACCACATATCTATACTACCACTCCCCGCCCCCGACTGATACGATGGATCCAACCATGACACGTTATGACACGGATTCTCTGAGGAGGTCACGAGCTATCGCAGGAATCATGTCTATACAATGCACAAAAAACAAGGACAAGACTTACACAAGATATACCAAGAAAAATAAGAAATAACATCTCATGACGAGATCCAGACAAATACCAATCCGTGTGACCAATGTGTCAAAAAATAAAGGATATCTACACTAAATACACGAAACATAGAAAATAACATAAATAAAAAATTATCAGAGAATGTACTCGCCTCAATTTAGTTGGAGTCGACGTGCACGACATGAACGTGTTGACACAGAATAGGTACCGATGCTATGCTCCACAGGATGGTCCCAAATAATGACACAAACAGTTCCGTTGAGTCCAGAATAATCTGAATAGCCCAGATTGGTATATAGTAGTCAAGAAACCGAGTTCGGCACGATTATCGAGATTGAGGTAGAAGTCATGATCAAAAGAAGAAATGATTTTGATTAGTCATAATCACGAGGTGATTATAGGAATTGATTAAGAAATTAATCACAAAGGCAAGAATATGTATAAATATCCTTATATTTAAAAAGTACTTATTTATAATATCTTATAGAAATATACTTTATGTAATTTATTTCAAAGTATAAATAAAGCCCATACATTATATTTTGTTATAAATAATTTTAGAAAATCTTTTCTAGAGATAAACCTATAATTTGGCAAATACCATTTTAGGTTGAAAATATATATTAATACTATAATAATATTTAAGGCTTTACTACAAATTTTGTAACCAAAATAGGCCCAAGCCCAAGTATGTTTGATCCAACAAAATTTTAGGAAGATTTTCTACGTTTTTATAAAACACTATAATAAATAATATAATGCATACTTAATAGTAAAGTTGATAGCATGCAAATAACCATACGCATATACCTATATGCCAATACGTATATATATATATATATATATATATATATATATATATATATATATATATATATATATATATATATATATATATATATATATATATATACACACACACACACATACAATATAACCCCTTAAAAATATAAAACCCTATTTAGATATATTTATTGTGAGCCCATGGCCCCAAGATTCCCTTTATATTATATTATTATGCTGTCATTATTTATTGCTTACAAATAACTATATAAATAGCAATGATATATTATTCTGTGAATCAAACTAGGGACAAGGGGGAGGGGATTTGCAAATATTCAGTTACCATGGGTTTAGTTGCAAAACCTTATAATTCAAATCCCCAGTCAAATTTCCCCCCTGTTCTCTATAAACGAATTTGAATGTTAGGATAACATCGAGATCCTTAAGAGATCATGCCAAGCAAAACCAAAAGCTGGGATTCCTATCTGAACCCCCATAACCCAAATCGAAAACCCTAGCCTATATAAACATATAGCAGTAGCCGACTCCCCTCCTCTACGAAACCTGAAGAATCTGTTTTTCCATCGCAAGGATCAACAACGAGGAGTCGAGGGATCAGCGAGTGCGACGACCATCTTCAGAGGTAGGTAACTGTCCTTCCTTAAATCGCAACTCAATTATTTTTCCTAGAAGCTATTCGATCAAATGTCTAGGAGGATTCTAGGTGGAGAGACTCCATACCCTAAAGGTTAAACCTTATGTGTCTATGGTTATCCGCGCCAGGATACACCTGCATCAACGGACACCATGGTTGTGTGTCAGTTAAAGACCATGTTAGATTATGTGGGTGTTGAAAGGGGAAGTACCATGTGCGGAAGGAGTCAGTAAAAGTACTCGGATACTTCGATTTCGTGTATCAGAAATGATAGGTACCTGTGTAAGTAGACATGTACATAAACTTTTGGGTATTAACTGCATATGGAAGCAGGTATTCTAATAGATGGAATATTAGAGGTAGGAGTCATAGCCATGTAGATAGTCCCGAGTAGCTGTGTCGATACAGAGGGTATACTTGCCTAGCCTACTTGTGATGGTACCATTTATGCAAGCCCAAATAACTGGCCACTGAACTCTCATCTGCACAAAAGCATGAACTGTAGCTACTTCTGCTAACTACTGGCTATTTCCATATTGCTAGATCACTCTTGCCACACCCCTACCTTTTATAAATAGAATGGCCTACATAGTCAAGGAAATGTTTTCCCTCAAGGCATTACACTGACCCTTAGGTCAATCTATGTATTCCTATAGCCTACTGTGCAATCAGCATTGAAACCTGTACCAACCAACGTACCTTTCATGACTCGTTGACACATATACCTCAAGTTGACACGATATGTGAAATTGGATACTGGAGTATCCTAGTTACCACATGTACCTTGCTTTGTTCCTAAAGAATACAACTAAACACTCTTCTACTAGGGCTACACTTGATACCACTCTATGTGTACATCCCCTACTCACCTCAAGCCTAGCATACATTAGAGGACATCGTAGGCTGCCTACAAGTATTCTCCCTAAGACCTGCCGTTAGGACCTTTTGCTAACCTGGATATGAAACCCCTCATGGGCTTGAATCAGAATACCTTATGGGTACTCATGGGTACCTATCAGATATGTAGGAATATAGGAAACTCGTGTGCCACCATAGATAATAGGTGGGCATAGCCTACAAATGACGTCTGAACCAGGTTACGAGTGGTAGCCATAAAGCAAAGTTATGCCCTACGCATTACAGGAATCAAGAGCAAACCCAACCTAGGGTCGAGCAAACTAGGGTGCAGTGAGGACTAAACCTAGGTATCATGATTCCCTGGGTGTTCAGTACCTACAAATATTGGAGTATGAGGAACATAACCAGAATAGTACGTTTGCTGTGCTCCTGAACTATTGCAAGGAGTAAACAACCGGAGCATATGAATAACTGTAGGAAAATGCAATAACTTGGACATAGGCCTACGGATTCAAGTGATGTCCAGGAACGGTATAGGAATTGTGACTAGGCATCCGGATTGGGGAACTGCCATTGTAGCATTAAGAGTAGGATTGGATTTGGTAGGATTTGATTGCATATTCTAAAAGATACACCAATTCTATCTCCTATGATTTAAATTGGTTCCAAAATAGGAAAGTTGTTATAGGATTTGATTTAAATTAGATTTGATTAATGTGGCTGCATATTAATCCAAAAAAATTAATCTAAGATATGTCTAATAGGTTAGGATACCCTAGGATAGGCTCCACGGGTCCTAGTTGGACTAGTTTTGGGTTGGTAGAATTTTTGTGATCGATTTGAGTCCAATATGTCTATAGTTTCGACTTGTGTGCCACTTAAGATAAACTAGCACATGGGAACTCAATTGAGTGGCACACCAATGACATGTGCGTAGTAGGCTTGAAGTGGGTCAAAACCATATATTGGGTCAAATAATTTGGATCGAAGTTGGGCCTTAATTGTTAATTGGAAAGCTAGTCAAATTTTACGGTAGAGACTAAAATGACTATTTTATCTCTAAAGTTGCACATAAAAAAATATAGCACAAGGGAACACGTTTGGATGGGACATGATATATCAAACTGAAGGTGGACTCGTCTAGAATACAATGATGGGGATAAATTTAAGAAATTGATAATTATTGTGCTTCAAAAATCAAAACTACGAAAAAGTCATCTATAGTCGTAATTAAAAATAAAAATCTAGTTTAATAAATAGAAAACATATAAAATAGATAAAAAAATAATAACTCTAAAAAAATCAGTATCCTTACAATCTACCCACCTTAAAAGAATTTTGTCATCGATATTCAACAACTCAATAATGATACGGAAGAAGACGATTTTCAACCACCGAACAATGATCGGTCTGGTCTTCAAATATTTAAGAAACATAGTCTAAAAGATTGCCACTCTAGCCTAAAAGAAATAATTGGCAAGCTAATACTAATTCAACTATCGGTAATTATTGTTCTACCATCCATGGCCACTAACTTCTTCCTAAATTTGAAAGGTTGCCAACTTATTTACCTACTACGGATCCTCGTATGTTATTGTGATTATCTAGGTTGAGCTTAAGAAACTTCTAAATTGTACATCTAATCTAAACATCTAGCTATAACCTCATAACCATACTATTATCACTTTTGTATAAGTCTCTTTTTACCTGACCAAGTTAAGCTATACCTACCATTCTGTCTAATACTAACTTCATGACCGATAGGGCATAATAGTAAATAGGCTAGGTTAGGCTATGTTTGGGTTCTTCTTATAGTGGGACAATCTCTACACTAAAACTATTACTCTATTCTTGATCAAGTGACTACCATAAGGGAGTAACCTAGTATGACCATATATTTATTTTATACTAAGGATGTCTACCCACCTTTGGTCACACTACCCCATCAAACACATGATGGCTTAAAATTTTATAACCCTTCCATATTAGTTGCGAAAAATCCATACCACTAGATACCTTTGGTCACACTTCCATTATATCTTTTAGAATATGAATAACTGTAAGAAAATGCAATAACTTGGACATAGGCCTATGTATTCAAGTGATGTCCAGGAACGGTATAGGAACTGTGACGAGGCATCCGGATTGGGGGACTGCCATTGTAGCATTAAGAAGAGGAATAGTGGTGTCAAAACTGAGGATTAGATGTGTTCATGTACAATCATTAAGATATTGTAAAAGGGGAACCCTAGTCCTTGATGCCATCAAGAGTGGCCTACCCTCTATAATATCATAAGGTGACCAGAGAATGGCTTAAGGTATTGTTTACCACTGCGTATAGGTCAAGGCTACATATCCACATATGCCCTGCTCACGACAGGTCGCAGAAGAGCATATGAAACCTGAAGGCTATAACCTGAACTGAGACCCTAAGTTTTAGCATTAAGACCAAGTTGAGTGGAGCACCTAAATATACAATCCTAAGATGTTATGTATCAGGACCTGATACAGTATCAGTCGAGTTAATTGGGCTGTATCATTAAACAAGTTGGGCATGTGTCAGTTCCCTACCACCTAGAAACCCAATGAAACATGGGCGAGATTACCCATTATCCAATTAACTGGTAAATTAGTATGAAGTTGCCATCAGCCATAAGTGAGCACGTTTAGTCAAAACTGAGTTAAAGGAACATAGTCCAAAGGGTATGGAATAATGGGCAGGGAGAGAAATAGGTGTATATGGTAGCTGAACCCTAATTCGTAGTAAGTAGGCCTAGTTGTCCAGGTTCTTAAGAGCTGTACCAGGAGTACAGGTACCTACAAACAGAAGTAATGAGTTAGCAACCATTCCTTGTATGGAGTCAATTTGAGAAAGGAGGGAACCAAGCAAGTTGTAGGGAAAACCATAAACAGGTTACCAGATGTATACTTGATTGCACTTATAACAAACTGCCCATGTTGTATTAGTTACTCACCGATACATCAGCCTTCGCATCATACATCATTGCTCAGGATGTAGCAGTTATACATTGACATCCTAACTACCTAAACTGTAGCGAACGCATGTGAATTTAATCAGTAGGGTTGGGGTCATCTAAGAATTAAGAGTTACAATGCAAAAGCCAGTAGGGTATACATTTACCTTGTTAGATATAGCTAATAGAAATAAATGTAGTTAACACTAAATTCTAGATTATGTTAACAATCTCATTAATGCAAATATAGGTTGTGGAGACTTTGACTCAGCATTTGACCCGTACCTGCAGCTCAGGACTACATGCAAGTGCACTTTCTGATTTGCTTCCAATTCTGATAGTTTTGTTCAGTTCATACTATACATGTGTCTCCTTGCTTGATGACACGATGGATACACGAGATAGTATCATGGACCCCCACTTATTATATTCTTGTTTTATCTTATCTTGTGGTTCGTGACTTGTTTGGGTTCATGTATACTGGTCGGGAGAGAAAATATCTTAGTAGACGTGTAAACTACCCATTCCATCCCAAAATGTCTGATCTTGACTGATAGCAGCTGCACACGACACGTGCAGGGTGTCATATTTACCTCTTAGCCGTTCACATGTCGAAAAAGATATTTCAACACACTTAGATAGTTGTCTTTTATTATTTATTTAACATTTCACCACTTGCCATGCCATCATGCTTTTACATTCTTTTTAGTTGGCATACCATGTTCTACGATTCATGCTTTTATTCTAGATATACCATATCATCAGCTTACCTTCTAGTTTCTTCCACATATGCTATTTTTATGCACTGTCAAATCTATTATGTTGAGGATAGCTTTTCAGTTTGTGTGCTTGTTCCATTCCTGACTGGAAAACTAACATTTTTAGGTGATGAGTTAGAGGATTTCTGTACCACATATTATGAGCATACTGCAGATCCCAATTTTGGCGCACAGGACGAACTGGAGGCTTCTTTTGCGGAGTTACCCGCTACAGATGGCTTTTAGTAGACTTTATTTAGTATTCTCATAGATTTGTTTCAGTTTGAGATTTTTAGATATTATTTCTATTTGGAGGTTCATGAGTTGATGGTGGATGTTCTCTTAGCACATTTCATTTTCTTTGGAGACTATGTCCCTTTAGTACGTCTTGATATATTTTTAGAGTTTTGTCAGATCATTTATTATCCTTCGCTCCAATCTGTGGTTATTTTATAAAACTCATCCCATCTTGATCTTAACTGTGATGTGGTTTACATTATGCAAATGTATATAAACTGCATGGTGGTTTTTTATAAATGTGGAGATGACTAGACAGCGTACTACCGCTGACTCTGCGGCATAGGCTGGACGTACCCACGACTCTTGTCCAAATACTGGGTGCGGGTCGTGACACGTTTTTATGGTGGCTCATGCAGGTCCGATTTCACAAAAACTGTGAAACTCGTGGTAGTACTCAACTTAGATGTACTACTGCGGACCTGCGAATAAGATTAGATTTAAGGACCATCTCCACATATTTTAAACCGTTATTGACTTCCCTATTTGATTTCAATTACTCCTTTGATCCGCATTTTGTTTGAATCTTCATACCAACTAACGATTTTCCTTTTGTGGCAGTTAGATGGATTCTCAAGGCAGGAACACCGCTCCCTTGAACACCCCAGCAACCGTCGGCGGGTCTTCCGCGAACGAAACCCCACTGACCCACGGAGGCCAGTTCACCTATCTGGGTGAGACGCCATAGCCGCAGACTTCAAGATTTTGCCGAGATGACATTCCACCACCTCCCCAGTTCCCTCCATCGACTCCGCCACCAACACAGTTTCCTCCACCAGCACCCGTCCAGCATCCAGCACCAGTTTTGCCTCCAGCACCTGCGCTGGACAATGTTGCGCTCCTTGGGATCTTCCAATAGCTCATCACTTCCTAGACGGAGCAAGCCAACGCCTTCCGCGACACCTTGAGGGAGGCTTTTCAGACTAGGGAGGCTCCCCCGCTGCGCCCAGGAACTTCCAAGAATTTCATGGACCTTAGGCCCAGGGAATTTAAAGGAACGGAAGGGATCCTCTACGCAGATGATTGGTTAGAGAACGTGGATCGCAATCTTCGGATGACTCGAATTCCTGAAGACAAGAAGGTCGAGATGGCTAGCATGCAGCTCTATGACATCGCCTGTACGTGGTATAGGGACGAGCCTCGATTCACCGCGCCAGATGTGACCTGGAAAGAATTCAAGGAGCTGTTCAAGACGAAGTTCTACCGCGACGCAGCCAGAGAAGAGTTAAAAAAATGAGTTCGAGAGCCTGGAGCAGGGCAACCTCTCTATCGACGAGTACACCGTCGAGTTCTCCCGCCTTAGTCGCTTCGCAGATGCCTTGACCCCTGCAGCCAATGCCAAGAAGTTCAGAAAGGGGCTATCACATGAAATTCGCATAGCCATTGCCACCAGCCAGGCCACCACATATAAAAGAATCTTGAAGGTTGCACATGACGTAGAGAAGGAGCTGAAGTGCAAGCAGAAGAGAGATAGATACGCATACGGAGGGGGCAACAGCCAGTCAGGATCGGCAAAGCGGTCCAATGCTCCAGGGGAGACCGCGGCACAGCAGCAGCCACAGCCTCGTTTCCAGCAGCAGTACCAGCCTCCAGCTAGAGTCCCTACCTTCCAGCAGAATCAGTCGAGACAGCCAACTCCCACCTGCGACTAATGCAGAAAGCCGGGACATACGTAGGAGGTGTGCAAGAGACGACTTGGAGTATGCTTATTTTGTGGTTCGAGCGCACATCAAATGAATGAGTGTCCTGCGGCACAGATTCGTACAGCACAAGGGGTAGCTCCTGTCCCGGGAGCACCGACAAAGCCTACGATACCCCAGCAGCAGAGAGGGCCCCTGCCCACACAGCAGCAGCGCTTCATCCAGCACCAGCAGTAGGACAGAGCTTATGCCATGGCGGTCGAGGAGACATTGGCATCTCCGGACGTGATAGCAGGTTCTGTTCTCTTTGAGTCCTTTTCAGCTATTACTTTATTCGATTCTGGCGCCAGTCATAGCTTCATATATTGCAGCTTTTATTTTTAGACATAGTGTATCTGAGCCTTTAGACTGCACTTACAAAACCTCGACTGGCGGAGGCATCATCTTAGTCAAGGATGTTTGCGTCGGACGCCGCATTACCATAGGAGGCCAGAAAATGCGCGCTAGTTTACTCATAATGCCACTTCCGAGCTTTGATATAGTGCTCGGCATGGATTGGTTGAGTAAACATTATGCTAGCATTGATTATCGCCGCGTATGTGTTGTGTTTAGTCTGCCTGGAGAGACCGTATTCGAGTCCGCTAGACGAGCAGTGGAGCATCTTAGCGACGCTATTTGTGGAGCCATGGTAGCAGAGAAGGAGCTACCTCATCCTATCATCACGGAATTTCTCGATGTTTTTCCCGATGAGCTGCTGGGACTGCCGCCAGATAGAGACATTGAGTTTTCCATTGATCTTGTGCCAGGCGCGGAGCCAGAGTCGCAGCGAGTATACATGATCAATAACAAGGAAGCCGTAGAATTGAAGAAGCAGATCGACGAGCTACTGGAGAAAGGATTAATTAGATCGAGTTCGTCGCCTTGGGGTGCACCAGTTCTGTTCGTACCAAAGAAGGACGGAACAGTGCGTATGTGTATCGACTACCGAACCTTGAATAACAAGACGATCAAGAACAAATACCCGCTACCAAGAATTGATGATCTTTTCGATCAGTTGAGCGGTGCACGGGTATTCTCGAAGATCGACTTGAGGTCGGGGTACTACCAAGTGAAAGTGAAGAAGGAGGATATTTCGAAGACAGCTTTCCAGACCAAGTACGGCCAGTACGAATTTATGGTGATACCGTTTGGGTTGACCAATGCCCCGGCAGTCTTCATGAATTTGATGAACAAGGTATTCCATTCATACCTTGATAAGTTCGTAGTGGTTTTCATCGACGACATCCTTATTTATTCGAAGTCGCCGGAAGAGAACGAGGAGTATCTAAGGATCGTGCTGGAGACCCTCAGTGTCACGACCCGCACTCGCTTTTCGGATACGAGACGTGTCCAAGCCAGCCTACGCCGCAGAGTCGGCGGTAGAACGCTGTCACGGCCAAGATGCTCAAAATTACAAAATATAATATTTATTGCTCATTCATATTATTAAATCAAATCTACAAATTATTACAAGATTTACATTTAAAGAAAAGTACAAGTTCTTACAAGTAATAAAAATGATATCATTTTTATCTAATTTCTAGGTTTTGGTCTGCAAGTACACCCGTATCTCCCAATGCTAAGTGAAGCCACAGCTAACCTGAAAAATGTTGGTTTCCAGTCAGGAATGGAACAAGCACACAAACCATCGACAATGCAAAAACACAATAGAATCCACAAGACATGAAAATAACATGTGTGAGATAAAGACTAGAAAGTAACTGATGTCATGGCAAGCGGTGAAGAAAACAAGAAAACAAATAAAAGACAACTATCTATGTGGTTTGAAATATCAGTTTCGACATGTGAACGGCTAGGGGGTAAATCCGGCACCCTGCATGTGTCGTGTGCAGCTGCTATTCTCTACGAAAGACACGTGAGATAGTTCTGGGTAGTCCACATGTCTACTAAGATATTTTTCCTTCCGACTAGTACTCATGGACTCGAACAAGTCACGAAACACGAAAACATGATAATCATGAAATATAGTAAGTAGAGATCCATGATACTAATTTTTGTGTGACGAGCATGTCAACAAGCAGCAAGACATATATATAAACATGAAATGTATAAACTACTATGAATCGAAAAGCAATCAGAAAGTGTACTTGCCTAAGGTCCTTAGCTGGTGAAACCGACAATCCCGTTGAGTCCAATTAGCTACTATCAATATGAAGTGGTCCATTTTGGCAAGAAAATAAGGATATAATTAGTTTAGCCATGGTCATAACATTCTAGTTTAAGAAAGAGTTGTTTTAGAGAAAGGGTAACCCAATATTAACCCATATATATTTAAATATATTTATATATTTTTAGAAGTTTTTATTAGAACAATATAATTATTTTAGGAGCCTAAAACTAGTCACGGTCAAGATTTGTTAATCAAGAATATATATATATATATATATATATATATATATATATATATATATATATATATATATATATATATATATATATATATATAAGTATCTTTTAAGAATCTATTATTTGAAAATTATACTTTTATTAGAGAATAATAGCTTTTTAGGTAAATACTTGAAAGTCACAAAATCATTTATATGGTAACCCATATAAGAAAATACCATAAGATAACACAATAGTATTTATTTAAAATATTTGAGAATCAAAGAGAATTCACTTTTAGTCAACTATACTTTGTAAAATACCACAATAATATTTAGTAAACATTTAAGGTGAAAATCCAATGAAACTAAAGCCCGAAATAAAATCTCTAATGACCACTAAAACATAATAACTAAATAATTAAACTAATTTTTGTCCGATACGAAAATAGTTTATTCAGATAGAAAATATTATGATAATTAGTATAAAAGTCCAATGAGTTCAAGGTCCTAACCCAATGGCCCAAGTATCTTAGTTTTAATTAGGTAAACAAAATATAGTAATATTGGTATTATAGGCCCAAAGTCCAAACCATACTGCTAGTCACTCACCAAAACACAACATGCAAAACAACACATAAAACGAAGAGATAAAATACAAACCACAGTTCTGGCCCAAATCATCACATTATTAGTAACCCACAGAACTCATCCGAGCCTGAACTCATCGAAGGCTCCTCCGAGCCTGAACTCATCCGCGCCGCTTTTCACCTCCTCGTAAACCTCTCCCTCTCCCCTCCCTCTCCCCCTCCTCCTCCGTGTGGGCCCCTCCCTGCCTCTCCCCCTCCCTCCTCCTCTCCCGTGTTCGCCATCCATGCGTCTTCGACCCCCTCTGCATACTCCTATACAACAACTCCTCCTCGCTGGACCTCTCCGATCCAGCCAACGGTCACCCAGTCCTCGCCGAAGTCATTGCCACCGCCTCCATCGGTATATATATATATATATATATATATATATATATATATATATATATATATATATATAGAGAGAGAGAGAGAGAGAGAGAGAGAGAGAGAGAGAGAGAGAGAGGAGAGAGAGATGTGGCGTAATGTCCCAGTCCTAAAATACGTAGGAGCAGGATGCGTAAAAATGTCAGCTACGTATCAAGTGAACTCCATCCCAACTCGAATACGTATAAAACTGTCTAGAGATAAAATCTAAATATATCTAAACTATATCTCAATCCACAGGATATCATCTCAAGTGAGATCCAAGTGTACCAATGCTGATCAAATAGTAATACACCCGATTCCACAAGAATAAAATACTAAGAAAGATAATATGTAATGAAGTTGGCCAGAGTAAAAATTGGATCAATCTAGACTAGTAACTGTCTTAAATAATTTTTGAAATACTATAGAATTTTTCTTAACAAATATACCGTGCAAAACGGGTCAATTAAGTTCAAGCATGAAAGTGAATAGTACAACAACTTCTTCGTAATTAGTATCTCGAGTTAATTACTGAAAGTGAATAGTACAACAGTCCCATATTAGAATAAAAAACTTACTGAGTCTATATGAGCCACCGACACGTGTTCTTTCCTGCCCTTTTCTCCTCCTTTCTTCCCACCATCCATCGCTTATTCGCTTTCTCCCTCATTTTTTTTTTATTTTCTTACAAAGAGGAGAACGAAGGGAGAGAGAATTCATTTCGCCTAATCCTAATTTTCATTGTCCACGGAGAATTTTCACTCGAAATTCTCCGCGGATCGGATCCCGATATATTTGGCAGCGGTCGGTCCTCGAGGTACTCTCTTTCCCCCATTTTTGGGATTTTTTTCTCCAATTTTTCTATCGATTTCAGCTCCATTTCTGTCGGATTTCAGCGGAGATATCTAGATTTTCCGGAATCCGTGCGAAAATTAGCTTGTTGATCTGTTCTTGATTCTAATTCACTACCAATTTTTTGTTCTCGTTGGAATTTGGTGTTATTTGTCGAAATTTAGGGGATTCTGGTGGAATTGGGCCGACAGATCCGTAGGATGTAGCTTAATTTAGCTTATTGTTCCTAAATACATACTCATTGCTCTTAACGTTTGGTTGTTTATTTACGTGTATGAGATTTGGGGAAATTAGGCGGTTAGATTAGTTGGATTTGTCCAGTTTATTGAGTACTTCATTTGATTCGTAAACAAAGGTCTCTGCTTTCTTTGGTTTTTCTGTTGTTTTTAGTTCCATGTTAAATTTATTTCATATGTTTGATTAAATTGGTTGAAATAAAATGATCCATTTCCGTGTAAATTTCTCTCTCTTAAAAAATTATTATTTAATTTTCACATATGTTTTCACTAATCATATTTTGATGCCTTGGTGGGATTTAAGTTTGGAGGGTTTGAATGATTCATGTTATTACTTGGGCTCAGATTGTTAAAATGGTTGTAAGTAGATTGATTCTCTTGCTGGTTTCCTAACAATTATTTCCTTATATTTATAGTTAAATTCGGGAGACCGTGAGTTTTCTTCTGGACAAATTGAGGAGAATATTGGACTGCATCCAGAAAAGTCATGAAGAAAGCTTTCGATCAAACTGTTAGGGACCTGTAAGTATTCTCACATTTTGTGGGTTTTCGAATCTTTCCTTCCTCGCGTGTTTCTTAATTCAAACTTCTGTTTTTGATTTTGCTGTTTTTGTGAATGTTGTTACAACACGTGCGGTAAGCTATGTTGCACCGACACGAAGGTGACACAGAACAATAGACAGAACAAAGACATGACATATATTTTGATGTGTCCAGTTTTATTTTGTAGTGTCTGTGTCCATCACGATGCGACACAGACACAAAACTGCGTTCTAGACTGTCCGTGCGTAGGGTTTCCAGTCTTCTGTCCAAGTGTTGAAGTTAACTGTGCTTTATCTTTAATTCTTTTTGTGTTTTTCAGCAAGAGAGAGGTAAACAAGAAAGTCCTAAAGGTGCCAGGAACAGAGCAGAAGGTGTGCTATTCGAAATTAAAATATTTTAGAATTAGTTCTCAGAATCTAAACTTAAATTCTACATTACAGCATCAGTTATATGTTTGATGGCATCAGTAATATATTTGATATGGATGAATTGATTTGCTATACAGATTCTTGATGCTACGAGTAATGAGCCATGGGGTCCTCATGGATCGCACCTAGCAGATATTGCACAAGCTACTCAGAACTAGTAAGCCTATATTCCCCATATTGTAACTCATGGTTTTCTTATGTTATACATATTATTGTTTTGTGCTAACAAACTGTGCAGTCATGAATACCAGATGATTATGCAAGTTATCTGGAAGAGGATCAATGATACTGGAAAAAACTGGCGTCACGTCTACAAGGTGTTTGTTGCTCATTTCCTCCCCTTTCTTACCGTAGCTTTATCCAATTCGTTATGACTGAATGTTATTCTTGAATGACTAGCATATATTTGTCTGCTGTGTTCTAAGAGTCGTATCGTTCTTTTTCATCTACTTTACGTTATAGTCTATCTATTACCAACTAATTGTACCTTCCACTGGACTCTAGGCCTTAATTGTTTTGGAGTACCTGGTTGGTCATGGATCTGAGCGTGTCATTGATGAAATTAAGGAGCATGCTTACCAGATATCGGTAATACTTTTGTGCTTTGCCTTCCAGTTGCACAAATGGATTGTTTATATCTTCATACTGTCTCTGGTATAATCTAACATTTATTCTAATTAATGAAAATTTTATAACTGGATCTTTTGTTTATATGCCAGACTTTGTCCGACTTCCAGTATATTGATTCCAATGGAAGAGACCAAGGAAGCAATGTCAGGAGGAAATCTCAGTGTCTTGTTTCTCTAGTAAATGATAAGGAACGAATACAGGAGATAAGACAGAAAGCCCTTGATAACAGAGACAAGTGAGTTCTCCTCCAAGGCAATGTTCCATCAACTGCAGACAACTTTTGTTAATATCTTGTGTTATTGTTCAGGTACCGAAGTACATATGCAAGTGGAGGTAGGCAAAGTCCTTATTCACCTAGTGGGGATTATGGTGATCGTCATGACGAAGATCGTTATGAAAGCCGTTATAGGGATGAGGATCGAAATGGATATGGCAGAGAAAGAGATTGGGGTAACAAGGATGATGACAGATATGGCAGAGTTGGAGACTCGTACCACCGAGATGGAGATAACTATGGTAGAGGTTCCGATGAACGCTATGGAAAAGACACTTACAAAGATGATGACTATAGAGGAGGACGTGGCAATGATGATTACAAGTTTGGGGCAAGAAAGAGTCTTGACAGAGATAGAGACCGATCATTTGAAGATGATGATCGTTATTCCTCTCGGTATGTACAGCTTCTGTGCCAGTTTTTCTTTCTCATTTGTTAACGCTATTTTGCACCGTGTTAATTGCAAGGATAATCTTGTCCATTTTGGATTATAGCAGTGTTATCTTAGTAATTTTCTAGAATAATTCTGTTTTTTGATTAGTTGCTTGCCAATTTATTATGAAATATTGGAATTTGGAAGCAATGCTTTCGCTAAAAGTATGATCATGAATCTCATGTTCTTTTTGTAGAAGTGGTGGTGCCAGAGCTGATGACCCTTCTCAGGATGATAGGTGATATTACATTTTATCTATGGCTTGTTTAATTGCTTATAGTGAAAGTTCATTACTGGTTTGAGCTCAGAATTTGCAATGAACCTTATAGTATTTCTTGTTAATTTTCTAAGCAGACGGCTTGAGCGCAAACTTTCTGAGCAGAGTGTTGGTGCACCACCAAGCTATGAAGAAACCATGAGAGGTTCCAATGACAGGGTGCAGGATGAGAGGTTTGATTTCTATTCCTTTGGTCATATTTCTTCTCATTGGGATGGATTTTTCTTCTCTGACGAAATGCCCAATTCTAATTAAGGGATGACGGGAAGGCAGCAGCACCTGCAACAAAAGCATCCTCAGCTCTTCCACCTAAAGTTCTCTCTCCTGCAAGTACAAGCCAAGGTCCAAACTGTTCTGCGGCTGATGCATCTGCTTCAGCCTCGAATACCGAAAATGATGGTTTTGATGAGTTTGATCCCCGTGGTTTTGCACCAGGTAATAATGATTGCGAAGTCATTCATATCTCGTATTTCACTTTTCTGCTTAAATTTCTTTTGAGGGAATGTTCGTTGTTAAGAACATCTCCTCCACAATATCGTTTGTGTCATCAGCTCTGCTTAGATAATTATTGCAGTTCTATAAGTTCTACTTTTTGATTTTGATTTTTTTTTTGTATGCATCTCCGATTGTCCTTCAAGCTTATGTTTGAAGTTCCATTTAGATTTAGGATATCTTCAAAGTTATACCATATGGAGCATAATTAAGTTCTAATAAGTCATTTTGATAATGCTAGCCATATTAGTTTTATGTTATTTCAGTTTAGCTATATAATATACTTGTAGAGGGGGGAAATGCTTGCTGCACTAAGATCTGCATGCATATTGAAGAACACTGCTCATGTATTAGTTGATGAAGATTGATAACCACCTTCATTGCCCTCTCTGACTAACTCATTAATAGACAAAAGATGTAACCAAACACAAAAAACGTAGTATTTTAAGTAAACCCACAATATTCTACCTGGCCCTTTACTTGGTGAGGTGCTGGTTATGGAAGTTTATTATTACTCCGCCAGGTATTGTTGTTCTTTATGAACCATCTCTATTTTGGGGAGTGAATCTTGTTGAAAACAAAGGGGCTTGATTGAAATTTATGTATATGGCAGCTTTTGGTATCGATATAAGGCATCTTTGTCAATTTTTGCAATGTCTTCCTTCTCCGTCTACTAGATTACTTGTAGGAAGCAAAGCATCATTCTATACAGGACGTGCTATGTACATGGAAATCTAGTAGAAAAATATAACTTTGGATTTGTTCCGTGCATCCTTAGGGGGCGTTTGGTATGCGGAATACTATATAGCCGGGAATTCTATATTCCCGGGAATCAAATTCCAAGGAATTAAATTCCCTAGAAAATTACATTCCCATGTTTGGTGACAATATAAATATTCCCGGAAAAAAAATAAAAAATAATAATAACGGAAAAAATGAACAAATATAAAAAAACGGATAAAAACAACAAAAAATCGGTAGAAAACGAAAAAAAATGGTAAAAACGACAAAATAACAAAAAAACGATGAAAAACGACAAAAAATCGGTTAAAATGACAAAAATGACCAAAAAAACACAAAAAATGTATAAACGACAAAAAAGAACAAAAAAGGGTAAAAACGACAAAAATAACCAAAATACGACAAAAATGACATAAAATCGGTAAAAACGACAAAAAAACCAAAATGCGGGAAAAACGACAAAAAAAATATTCGGTTAAAACGACAAAAAATGGGTTAAAAACGAAAAAAATCGGTTAAAAACAATAAAAAATCGGTTAAAACAACAAAAAATACCAAAAAGCGACAAAAAACGAAAATAATCGATAAAAACGACAAAAAGGACAAACAATCGGTTAAAAATGACAAAAAAAATCGGTTAAAAACGACAAAAAAACGGTTAAAAATAACAAAAAAATCGGTTAAAACGAAAAAAATAACCAAAAAGCGACAAAAACGAAAAATAATCGATAAAAACGACAAAAATTGGTTAAAACGACAAAAAATCGGTTAAAACGATAAAAAATCGCTTAAAACGACAAAAAAAAATTGGTAAAAACGACAAAAAAATGACAAAAAAGCGATAAAAACGACAAAAAAAAAAGAAAAATGTTCAAAACTAATCAAATTTGATCAAAAAAGAAGAAAAAAAATTTAGACAATTTTTTTTCCCGGGCAAAAAAAAAAATACCCACCTATTCTCCAGGGATAGAATTCCCATGTTTTGTGAGTAAACTATTTACCCGGGTATTTATAATTCCCGGGAATAAAATTTTTATAAGCCAAACAAACGTGGTAATAGATTCCCATCTTAAATTTTTCCGGGAATAAAAAAAAATACCGCGTATCAAACGCCCCCTTAGAGCTTTATGCAAGTCTATCTAGCTTTTGCAGAATCAGCTTAAATAGAGATCTTGAGGATTGATGAATTATATTTTTCCCTTATCGAACATTTCATAAATTGATGGCCTCACCAATGTTTTGGCGGCCCAATGGTTGAGACCTTTGGTATGGAAAGGGGAAGTACTGGGATTGAGGATGGGGGCAGGTAGGGGAGGAGACTATCACAGCAAGAATGGCCCTTGAAAAAGAATGATGACCTGAACTTTTCTGGAACTTCATAAAAGTCAAGTATGTTGTTTCCGATACAACATATTAGTATATCTATCACTCAACACTTGTTGGACACTCCACCTCTCAAACTATGCATATGAGATGGATATATTATGCTAGTAGGGGTCGGTAGTGGATTGGGGGTATTTACTATAGATAGCATATTTTGTTCTTAGGAGGTTATTTTTACCTCCACATGTGCTACAGTTTCTCATTCATGTGATCTTAAGGTTATTCTGTATCCAAACCCTCAAAGATATGTAGGTATATATGATCGGTATGTCTGGACACAACAAAACATAAGCCGTGTTATTTGATCTCCGCTTTTTAAGTAACAAAACATAATCCATTTAATCTTTGATCTTGTGACATAGTTTATCTTAAATAAGGTTTTATAATTTTAGTTTTGTTTCCATATTGGAATTTTGCGCTGGCTTTTTTGTTGCTTCCAGATTGGGTCTTTGTTTTAATTTTTTTTAGTTTTTTTTATATATATCTAGTCTATTTTAAAATTATGGAGCCTTTCAAAATTGGGGCCTAGGACGTGTTCGCCCACCTTGCCTGTGCCCTGGTCCGGCCCTGCAGGCTTAACTGGTTGCATCGACTCCTTCGTGGCCACCTTGATGCTTTGATGATTTCACTTTGCTTGAATTCCTAGTGACTGGCTGCAGGCATTGTGGAATATATCCATGGTTGTGAAAAGCACTAGGAGCTAGTCGGACGGGCACCCCCCAAAAAAATGGAAATAAAATTATGGATCTGATTTTTTTTTTTTTTTTTTTTTGCAAAATGCCGCTCGGTCCGATTCCGACAGAATTCTGGTCGGGGCATGGTGTGCCTAGGCGGCGCCTGGACCGATTTTTATAACAGTGAACATATCTCAACCTTGGTTTTTACCCTCATGCTACAACCAAATCACGCATTACTCTCACTTTCCTTGTGCTCTCAAGGCCTATCCTCCACAACAACTAATGCCATGTTCAGGCAATGCGAGAAATTGCATAAAGGCATGAGCTCAATCATCATATTGGCAGGAGTGTCTGGTGTCCCGATTTTCTCTATCTTGACAACCGTCGTCGTGAATTAACTCTATGATGAAGTCACTCATTCTATGAAGAAGTCATACGTGCTATCAATGTGTGGCCATCTCATGGTAACTCGATCTCTTGCCAGAGGAGTCATAATTTTTAGTGTCACAATGCACTTTGTTAGCATGTGTCTGGAATCCACAAGCATGAAATATGTTGTTGCCATGTTCGAGCAAGGTTGTCAAAGAGTCGATGTGGTATTAAGGGACACAGGCAAACCCGCCAACCATCCAAGCCTGTTCCTCATTGCAAAACCTCTTCGTGTTTGATAGAAAAATCTGTTTTTTCGAGTATCAAAGAACAATGTTGCAAAAATCGGCTAGTCAGCCGCCTAGTCGTTAGTCGGGCCGATGGTGACTCGTTTTAGTGCAGGTCGGCGGGAAAAATCGGGGGAGCTTCCAGGCGGTCCTAGTCGGCCGACTCCCAGTTCAAAAAAAAAAAAAAAAAAAAAAGGGGAAAAACAGCAGAAGCGAGAAAAACAGCAGTCGCAGCAGAAGAAGCAGCAGAAGGAGAAGAAGGAAAAAAAAAAAGCTATGCTTACCTGATCGCCGCCGGCCACCGACATCTGCCGTCCACCTTTGCCGACGTCCACGGCTCGCCCACGTCCGCCAATCGCCGCCGACGTCTACAGTTTTTTTTTTTTTTTTTTTTTTGCTGATGCTTCTTCTCTTTTCTTTCTTCATCTTCTCCTTCTTCTTCATGCTATTATGCTGCTGATGCTTCTGCTGTTTCCTTTCTTCTTTTTGCTTTTTTTTTTTGAGCTGCTGCTCTTTCCTTTCTTCTTGCGTGCTGCTGCTGCTGTTTTTTGCTTTTTTGTTTTTGTTTGGAGTGTTGCTGTTGTTTCCTTTCTTCTTTTTAGTACTGCTGCTGCTTCCTTTCTTCTTCTTTTTAGTACTGCTGCTTCCTGCATATATATATATATATATTTTTTTTTTGGAAAAAGGGTAAATTTTATTCCATCATCTCAATAAGGTTACAACATAAGATACAATCCCAACTCAGGGGGACATAACTAGTACATCCGACTCAATATTATGGAGTATGCCCACCACTGGGGTGGATAGTCCCTCATAAATGCGCCGGTTCCTCTCCCGCCAGACATGCCAAACTGACGCAGCAAGTCTCAATCTAGCACGCCTAGCCCAGCTCTGCTCCATGCCCCTGCGATCACCAATCCACTTAAGGATTTCTCTGAAGTCCCGCTCCCTGCCAACCCCTCCCAAGTGTCTCCGGCTCTCCTCTGCCCATATGTTCCACGCCATATGGCACTGGAAGAACAGGTGCCCAATAGATTCAGGCTCTGTCTCACACAGAACACACTTAGGATCAGGGACAGGAACCCCGAACCGAAGCAATCTGTCCCGAGTGAGCAACCGGCCCAACACCAGTTTGTATGCGGACAGTTGCATCTTCCTGGCGAGCCCCTTCCCCCAGACAAAGTCGTACTCCTCAATATCATCGAAGTGGGGGCGGACAAGGTCATAGCAGCTGCTAAATCGGAACTCCCCAGCACCCTCCGATCGGCCGGGAGGGGCCCACATCCATACATCAGACAGTGCCGTAGGAGTGATCTGCACCTGTCTGATCTCCTCAACTACCGTAGCAGTGAACCGGTACTCCTCAGGCCTCCATACCCCACCACGGATGATGTGCCGACACGTCAGTCCTCTGTATGCCACGTCGTCCCTCTGGGGGCCCAGAATCTCCAGGAGAGACTGACCTGAGATCCACGGATCGAGCCAAAGATCCGTCTCCCTTCCCTCCCTCATTCTCCTACGCAAAGCCGTCCGCAGAACAGGACGGGCCCTCAGGATATGCTTGAAAGACACAGAGAAGTTGTTGTCAATTTCACATACCCAGAAGTTCCTGCCCCGGAGATACCGACTAGTCATCCAGGCCGACCATAGAGAATCACCCTGAAGGAACCTCCATGCTAGCTTGATCCCCGCCGCCTCCCTGACAGAGACAAGAGATCGCAGACCCACACCTCCCTCCTTCCTGGGCCGACAAAGCTGCTCCCAAGAGATGGCATGAATCCCCCCATGCCAAATGAACTTGGCACATATGCCCTCAATCTTTCTGATAGTAGCCAAGGGGACCATAATCGATTGGAGCCAGAACAGAGCAATAGCAGAAATCACCGAACGAACCAGCTCAATACGCCCTCCAAACGATAGGCCAGCCGCCTGCCAGCCCTCAACCCTCCTCTGTGCAAAATCCACCAGACTCTGACAGTCACGATCCTTCGCGTAGTTGACTGAAAGGGGCACCCCCAGATATTTCACCGGGAGGTCCCCCTTTTCCACCCCAAGCTCCATAGCCCGCTCCTCCTTCAAAGTGCAAGAGTTGCTGAAGTATACTTTACTCTTGTCCCTGTTCAGCCGGAGGCCCGATAGCTGTCCGAACTCCTCCATCACTGCCGCAAGCTCCCTCATCCCTCGCATGGAAGGCCTCAATAGGACCAAAAGGTCATCTGCATAGATGAGATGAGAAACCACCGGAGAGACCCTGCTGTATATCGGTACAATCCTCTCCCGATGTACCGCGATGTCCATCAGACATGTGAAATACTCCATCACAAGGGTGAATAGGTAGGGGGAAAGTGGGTCCCCCTGCCGAAGCCCCCTGCTGCTGCCGAAGAACCCGTAGGGGATACCCTGGATGAGGACCGAGAAGGTAGGAGAAGTGATGCACTCTCTGACTCTATCCACCCAAGTCTCGGAGAAGCCCATCGCACCCATCAAATGACAGAGGAAATCCCTGTTGACGGTGTCGTAGGCTTTCCTCAGGTCGAGCTTCACACACGCCTTCATCCCTCCTGGCTTGTGGAACTCCCGAATCAGCTCATGAGCCAGCAGGCTATGCTCCGCAATAGACCGCCCCTTAATGAAGGCCGCCTGATTCCGAGACACCAGACCCTGCATAGCTTCCTCCATCCTCCTGCACATAAGATGAGTAATTATTTTATACAAATAATTACAGCAAGCAATCGGTCGAAAGTCAGCAAGAGATGTCGCCCCCTCTTTCTTGGGCACAAGCGTCAGGAAAGTGTGGTTCAGCTCCTTCAGGAGCTTGCCCGTATCAAAGAACTCCTGAACAGCCGCAAGGACCGGGGCCTTAAGGGAGTTCCAATGGCGTTTGTAGAAACCACTGGAGAACCCATCCGGCCCAGGAGCCTTGGAAGCATCAGCCTGCATCACAATCGTCTCCACCTCCGCCATCCGGATAGGGGCCATAAGAAGACTGTTGCCGTACTCCGTAATCAACGTCTTCGTAATCAGCTGCGGAAAAACCGATGGATAATCCGTCTGATGATAAAGCTCAGAGTAGTACTGGACAGCCTCATCCTGGATAGCAACCTGGTCAGTCACAAGGCGCCCGTCTCTGCCAATCAGGCGCTGGATATGGTTCCGGTGCTGACGCGCCCGGATGACATCGTAGAAGAATTTGGTGCAGCGGTCCCCATCCTTGAGCCAGGAGCATTTGGCCCGTTGGGCCGCACTAATCTCCTGCTGAAGCCTCAAGGTGTTGACCTCCGCAGCCAGACTCTTCTCTCTAGTCGCCAGCTCCCCACTCAACATGTCGCCCTGAAGCTCTGCCTGCAGGTCTCGCAGCTCCGCCTCCTTCTCCTGCAGGGAAGTCCGGGGGAGTGCCCTCACCCAGTCCCGGATGGCGCGTTTAGCGCTCTTCAGCCTGCGAACCATGCAAAACTGGGCAGTGCCGTCCACCTCCTGGCCAAGTCCTCCCGCCACAGTCTCCTCATAGCCAGCTGATAGGAACCAACTGTTGTCATACCGGAACGGGCGGGCTCTCCATCTGGGACTCTCCACGAAGCGCACCAGAATCGGCGAGTGGTCACTGGTCCCCGCAGGGAGCCCCTCAGCCACAGAAGAAGGGAATAGGCGGAACCAGTCACTGTTCCCCAGGGCCCGATCCAGCTGGCATGCCACCCTTCTCACCTCTGCCTTGTTGTGCCAGGTCCATATGTGTCCTATCCTCTCCAGGTCCCTGAGCCCGGACTGGAGGAGACAAGACTGAAAATCAGAAAGAATCTGGTCCGGCACCGGCCTCCCCCCCAGCTTCTTTCCCCGGTATAGCGTAGCATTGAAGTCTCCCATAATAAGAAGGGGGAGATGCCGATGCCTCGCTAGTGAGCTCAACCTGATGATGTCCTGCCACAAGGTCTCCCGACGCCTCCTGTCATTGTGCCCGTAGACGGCACCCAGTAAGAAGTGGAATCCCCCCTTGTTGGTGAAGGAGATAGCCACCAGCTGGTCAGACATGAAAACCTCCTCACCATCCCAACTAGCTCCATTCCATCTAACCCAGATCCTCGCCATATCACAGAGACCAAGGTTGTGAAGCTGGACCCAATCCGTAGGGGTTCTACGGGTCAGAGTTTTCGCCCCCCTGATCTTAGTCTCAAGTAGTATCGAGATTTCACACTGTTCCTTCCTCAGCACCTCACTAATCTCCTTCCATCTCCCCAGAGAACACCCCCCCCGGACATTCCAGGCAAGGGCCGACATCTAAATCACTGGTGGGGTCCCCTGAACATCCTCTGAAGGGCCACCCGGGGAGAGTGCAACCTCCATATCACTGGTATCCTCATCTCTATCCCCCTGTAGAAGGAGGGGGGCCGTGGCCCCGTGTGGGTCCCCCTGCGGGGGAGGCTGTGCTAGTACTGCCACCCATTTCGGGTTGACCTGCCACACTCTCTCTGTCCCACCCTGTCCGCTGTCCTCACCATGTGCCTCCGTAGCCTGGCGCTTCCGACTGTACACCTGAATAGCAAGCGCTTCTTTATCTCCCTGTCGCCTGTCCTCCTGTCCCATACTCCTGGTGGTCATGGTCCTCGTCCCCACATACTCAACCAACGCTCCAGCAAGATCCTCCGTCGGGGGCCCCTCACCCTCCCCCGAGATGAGGGGGGAGTCTGCCTCCATATCATCCTCCATCACGCCCACCTGGTCCCCAACGGGGGAGTCATCTGCACCACCTGCCACCCGCACAGCCTCCTCCGGCACCACCTCAGAAGCTCCCCCACGTCTACACGCGCTCGGGAGATGCCCGAAGCAGGCACATGCCGGACATCTGGGGGGAACCCACTCATACTCCACCTTCTGCCAAGCGAACTGGCCAGCAGGTGTCCTGTACTTCAGCTGCTCAGGCAGGTCCAACCTGGCGTCAATCTCCACAAAGACCCGAGCATACAGCAGTCTAGACCTGAAGGTGGTGGCCTCATCCGCCTTAATCGGCTTGCCAATGAGGCTGGCAAGTCTCATAAGCAGTGGAACACTCCAGAAGCGTACCGGGAACTCAGGGAAACGAACCCACACTGGCACAGCATTGAGCACCTCCTTCTCACACCTCAAGTCGGGAGTCCATTGCTTCAGAATGATGAGGCGGCCGTCAAATGTCCATGGCCCTCCCTGGAGAATCCGAGTCACATCTTCTGCCAGCCCAAATTTAACGAAATAGAAGCCGTTCTCCTTGGAGAAGAACTCCATGCTCCCCTTCGGTCGCCAGACTCTGTCCGCATATCCTCTGATCTGCCCGTAGAAGGGCTTGCTCCCCAACACGTATAGCACCAACGTGTTCTCCCAGAATGCCGTCACCTTCGCCACTTCATCGGCCGGGAAGTCGGCGCAGAGCTCACCCCCAATCTCCATATGTAGTTATGGATTGGAAGATATAATATGTTTTTGAGTGTTGTTTCCTTTCTTAAGTTAATATTTTGATGATATATGATATATATTACATAAATATATTTTTTATTGCACACACACACACACACACACACACACACACAGATATATATATATATATATATATATATATATATATATATATATATATATATATATTAATAAAAAAATCCAAACCGACTAATCCGACTAGTCCCCGACTAGTCCGATTAATCCCTAGTCTCCGCCAACCGACTAGCGATTTTTACAACCTTGTCAAAGAAGCTAAGCTTCTTCCTAGAAGCTTAGCCATACAGTGCAGGAGGCTTATCCCCCTTCATAACGAGGCTTGGCCGTAAATAGCCAATTTGGAATTATTCTCTGGCTTGATCCCGATAATGACTTTGTTTTGGGTCTCATTTGAGCCTCTATATACTACTATGTATTAGAGTTTTTTATACATGAATCTGAGAGACTTTTTATGGAACTTGGCGAAATCTTTGTAGTTAGAAAAGAGTGTATAGTTTCTCTTTTTTTTTTTTTTTGCTCGTACAGGTGGGCACATCACGGTAACATGGGATATATTAAACATACCTGGTTTAGAAATGGGCATATCCAAACCCGACCCTGAGAGCTATACGGTCCAAAACATAAACCAAAACTTGATACAAAGTCAACTGGTAGCAAGGTTATCACAAATGAGGATGGTTGGGACTTTTGAACTGCAAAAATGTCAAATGACTAATCCAAAATTTGAATACGTTTATTTATTCTTTCTTAGTAGGATACATTAAATGACGGAACCTTCAAATTTTGAACTTAAAATCAGATTACTCCGCATATGGTAGCTACAGGCTGATATTCACAGCAGTCTCCAAGCGAGGGGAGAATTGGTTCTTTCCTAAATACCTTCCTGTTTTCAAACACAACAGGCGTAGATCTGCCCAAAGATCCTCTTATAAACTGTCATTAGAATAGCTCTTCGTGGATAACTTGAGACATGGAACCACACAAGCCGGTTCTGTCTTCCTGCTCATGGAGTTTTGAAGATGCAGTGACATCAAAGGTCAGCAATCTTAGGATTATATCAAGTTGTATGATGGCAATTTGGGTATTTATGGTTAGAAAATGATCTTGATGTTCATGTGTATTCAAAAGTTATATAGAGCATCATAACCAGTGTACAAAAAAATGGTTGATGATAAAATCATGCTTGCATTTATGGTGACAAAATAAGCTAGAAACATAAAGGACTCGTGAAAGAGTTTCTGGAAGCTAATCTGACTTATATCCAAGGTTGTAAAAATCGCTAGTCGGCCGCTAGTCGGTTTGTGGGGACTACGGATTAATCGGACTACTCGAGGACTAGTCGGGCACTAGTCGGTTTAGAATTTTTAATGAATATATATATGTAATATGTTATAAAAATATTTTAAAAAATAATATGTTAATTGTTGAACTTTTAGTTATTGCAGTGCATTTTCTTATTCATTATTTTGCACAAATTTCTATTTTTGATAAATCTATAAATAATATGTTAACAACTTACTATTTTGCACGGAGAGTTACAGCCACAGTAGCAAGCAAAAGCAAAAAAAAAGTAACAAGCAAAAATTAAAAAAAGAGCCACAACAACAGTAGCAAAGAGATAACAAAGAAAAAGTAAAAATAAAAAAAGAGTAGGCTAGTCACTTTTTTCAAAAATAGAAAAAAGGCAGCAACAAAGTAAAGAGTCGACGGCGACTGCCTTGATGAAGTTGACGGCAGCCCAGACTGGTACCAATTTAGCCAATTTTTGGATGGACCAGCCCCTAATCGAGTCGACGGTGGTCGACAAGTGACTAGTCGGGGACTAGCCCCTAGTCGAGTCGGCGGCGGCCGACTAGCGACTAGTCGGGGACTAGTCGGCCGCCTAGAGGGATCTTTACAACATTGCTTATATCTTTTTGGTAAGAAGTAGCAAAGACGAGTAAGTTATATAGGTAAATTGGTGTGAGGTGAATGGTAATACCACAGTGAATCAGTAATAAATGAAGGATCACAGAAGGTATTGGGGGTTCTCTTGGTAGGCCTGTAAGGGCTAGCAGTAAAAGGAGATAGATCTGATATAAATTATTTACGATTACTTATACCATATCTTATTCAACACGTGCAATTTCTTTTCCATCAATACGCCCTGCAATTTGCACTTGAATTCCTTTTGTATCTGTTTCTTAGTTTATTCGATGGCTTTGAGAACTCATTCTTGGATGACTGAGCTACTACTATAGATTATACTATTATAGATTACCTTATTAAAGGGTTAAGAATAATGGGTTATGTATACACATCGGCACATTCTTGTCTATGCCCTATACGCAGGTAACACAGCATATTTGACTAGCTTGCCACTTATATCTATCAGGCATTAATCTGTAGGACTACATCGTGATTGGAATGATGACTCTCTAAAGCATTATCCCTTAACGGTACATGTTTGTTTCAATATCGCTTGGGGAGAAAAAGAAATCTGAAATGCATCAGATAATGAAATTGAACACTGTGAAGATGTCTTTCATGTCTGGAACATACACCATAAAATGCTTATTTGAGCATGGAAGCATAGCTTTGTCTGATTTTTGCTTGCTCTTACTAAACCTAATTTTTAAAAAAAATGATATTACTCGATTGTTGTTATTGTAGTTAGGAGCTAATAAATAGTCTTTTTAGAAAATGACCGTTATAATTTAATAAATGAAATTAGTTGCTATTATCTTTCAGTTCACTCATTTTCGTACTATGAATAGAAAAAACGATGAACCCTAGAAATCACTATGTACTAAGTTGATTAAATATGCATTTAGAGCACGACTGCATTGTTAAAAATTTTTTAACTAAAAAAATGCGGTACCAAAATATTTACTTATTACAAGGCAACAATGTTGATAAGCTTTTATGAAATAGATAAATCCATAAGCTGATCTATCTGCTTGCTTAATTTAATGTTTCGGTATCATTTTTTGATCAGCTGCTCCACCTGCTACTAATGATTTGGGAACAGACTTATTCGGGAAGTCATCTGCCTCAGATCTATTTAATTCATTGGCTCTGGTACCGGTAACTTCTAACACTGCCTCTTCAGAAGCTGATGTCACAGCAAATTCAGATTTTGGGACAAACTTTGTGGCCTTGTCATCGGCATCTGCTGCATTCAGCCAGGTATAGCGGTCTAAATACCCCTGAAATTGCGCGTTTGGACCACTCTTCCTCTTACTATGTTAGGTCGTTTCTGAAAAGGAGAAACAGTATTGATTGTCATTTGATCAGTTTGATGGCAATCAATGCTGCATCCATTTCAGGAATGCTTGTGCAGTCAGGACATGGATTTATGAATCCTTAGGATTAAATAGCTCAATACCTTGTCAGTCACCATTCTTTGGAACCTTTTTACAGCCTAATGAAGATCCATTTGGAGATGCTCCATTCAAAGCAACAGATCAAGAGAATTTGCAACCTCAGCAGCAGACTTTTGCACCTGCCACTGCCTTCCAGCCTTCTTCCAGTTCTGGTCAAAGTGCTCCACCTCCGCCACCAGCAGCCCCAAATGTGGAAGCACCCCTGAGCTTCGATTTTGGAGACTCACTTGGAGGCCTCACATTTACTACGACTGTTGCGAATGACCAGCAACATTTTGTGGCAAATCCTGCACCTATGGCCACCGAGTTTACTATGGCACAGGCTAACAGTGGTGTTCATGGTGGCTTTCTACCAACAGGATCTTCAGGCCTAGTTCCTCCGCAGGTATCCCAACAACCAACAGGGGTTACGAACATCCCAGCAGCAAATATGAACTATCCCCTACTTTCTGGAGCAAATATGAACTATCCCCCACAATCTGGATCAAATATGAACTATCCCTCCCAGTCTGCAGCAAATATGAGCTATCCTCCACAATATGGAGCAAATATGAACTATACCCCACTATCTGGAGCAGTAGCTACATTTGCTCGACAACCTGCAGTTCATTCTGTACGGTCACTAAATCCACAAACAGCTCCTGTCAACCATCTGACTCAACCTGGCTTATCAGCCCAGTTGGCTCCCCATTCAGCTTCCGGTCAACCTGCGAAGGACAAGTTTGAGACCAAATCTACAGTTTGGTCCGACACATTGAACCGAGGGCTGGTTAATCTCAACATATCTGGAGGTATGTGCTATTTGATTCTAGTTAGTTTAATTTGACAGACAACCTTCCTTCCTGACATGTTCACTAATTAAATAATTTATGTCTGAGTCTGATCGTTCATCTAATTGCAGCTAAAATAAATCCTTTAGCTGATATTGGTATTGACTTTGACTCCATTAATCGGAAGGAGAAAAGGAACGAGAAGATCTCTGCTGCCCCGGTAACATCCACAATCACCATGGGCAAAGCTATGGGATCTGGGTCTGGTATTGGCCGAGCAGGTGCTGCTTCAAACCCCAAGGTGGGCTCTGGTATGGGTATGGGTATGGGTATGGGTATGGGCATGGGGATGGGAAATGCTGGTATGGGAAATGGTGTGGCCATGGGCAGCTACAATGGGGGCATGAGTCAGCAAACAGGTATGGGTATGGGTATGGGTATGGGTATGGGAATGAATCAGGAAGCTCAAATGCGTCCTCCGACCCCTGGACCGGGCATGCCAAGGTTTGGCTACAATCCCATGGCCATGGGCATGGGTGGGTATCCCACACAACAGGGTGGGTATCCCACACAACAGCCCTATGGAGGTGGGTATAGGTAACCCATCAGAAATGGGTAAGTTACATGATTAGGATAGGCGTGTAGATGTTTGTTCCAATGTGCTATTTTGTTGTAGTTGAGATGATTGAGATGTATCTAATACAGGTCATCAGTTGAGCCTATAAAATGTCTGCAGCCGTGTATTTTGTGAGTGAATTCTGAATTTTGTTCACGTTTTTTAGCCTATAAAATGTCTGCAGCCGTGTATTTTGTGAGAGAATTCAGAATTTTGTTCACGTTCTCAGGTTGGCTCTTTTGTTGAACCAGGTAACAAATTTATTACAGTGTTTTGCTGAAACATACAATATAAGTTGGTATTCTTTCAAAACTTGGCACGGTTCGCCAGTTTTATGTCCAAGTTGTCTAAATATCGAGCGATCAAATGCATTTATCTGTGAAATTTTTGTTTGTTGGTCCCCAGTATTTGGAGGAATTGTCAATCTTGATGTGGGGTTAATTTTGTTTTCTAGAAACCATGAGAGCTATGTTTGCAAATGAAAAGGCTATATCCAGCTTGTTAGTGGAAGCTTGGTACGTTGCACGACTCCATTTAGTCCTCCAATCATACGTTTCGGCTTCATGTTAGTTGGTTCTGGTTTTCGTTAGGATGACGAGTATCCAACCATTCTCACAGTTTTTCTCCCCTCAGTTTGTTAGTGTGGCAATCAGTTGTCGACGTTAATTATGTTTCTTTACCAAGGATTGTCTTTGTTGAGTTTTATTCGTGTCAATATAGTGCACTATTTTCCATCTCGGGCTCGGAGGTTCCGATCCTGCATGCAGTGCACTCGAGCTTGAAGGGGCTAATCGAGATGCACAATCCTGAGCGTGATGATCACATGAATGAAGATGGCAAGAAGCACAATCCTGAGAGTGATGATCACGTAAATGAAGATGGCAGTGCACTAGAGCTTGAAGGGGCTAATCGAGATGCACAATCCTGAGCGTGATGATCACATGAATGAAGATGGCAAGAAGCACAATCCTGAGAGTGGTGATCACGTAAATGAAGACGGCAACCGAGTGTACGCACAAGATTTTGCGTCCCACTGAAATAAATTTGTATAACCTTTCACGGACCAAGGTTATGCTGGATGCTTCCGAAATTCTCTAGAAGATGGTAGAATCTTCCGAAAATACTCGTAATCTTTCTACATGCTCTAAAAGCTTCCTTAGAAAATATCTAGGTCTTAGAATAATCTCTGAAATATTCTGTTTTCAGAAGCTTCATGTAGGTCCTTTGAGACATTATAAGTAAGTGGGGGGCTCATTTGTTCATTACCACCCAAGAAGTTGTAAACTATATCTAGTATAGTGAAGTTTTCAATCTTCCAATCTCTCTCTCTTGCTCTGCATTGTTCACATTTACGTCTTAGTGATCTAACTAAGCGTTCGGGTAAGGCTGACACAGATCTTCGAGTAGGAAGCTTGTGCGCCACACGAGTCGAAGTATAGGAAAACACACCAAGTTCGTGACAAGTGGTATCAAAGTGAAGGTTGGTTGGTACCATGTCGACATTCGAGAATGTTCAGGAGATGCCCGTGTCGGTAAGGAGGGTTCACAAGAAGGGCAAGAGCAATGAGCCTATGATGGAGCATAGTCTTGCCGAGCGTGTTGAGGTCTTGGAGACGGGTTCGAGGGACATGGACATGCGCATGGGCTCCGTGGAGCAAAGCAACACGAGGCTAGAGGAGTTCTACGATGGGTTGGAGAGTGAGGTCGCTTCGTCCATGCCAATCTTTTGGGAGCAATTCCAAGAGATCTGATTCGCACTTGAGGAGGAGCTCAAGGCGCATCGTGCGGAGATCGAGGCTTTGCGCGGGAAGGTCCAAGGCTACGAGAAGCTAATGACCATGGTCGAGAATTGCGGAGAACTCAAGACCAAAGTTGCCATTCTAGAGAAGGCCATTGCGAACGGTGGGCCTTCGAGTAGAGGCACCGATACGGAAGATCTTCGAGCCAAAATCTTTCAATGGGGAGCGAAAAGCCAAAGAAGTTGTAAACTTCTTGTGGAACATGGAGCGATACTTCAAAGTATTGCACATCAACGATGACACTGAGAAGGTGAATATTTCTTCACTCTATCTCACCGACGATCCTATATTGTGGTGGTGTCGAAAGTGCATGGAAGTCGAGAAGGTTTGTGCTCGATAGAGACTTGTGAGGATCTCAATAAGGAGATCGAATCTCAGTTCTATCCGAAAAATGTTAGAGTTTGCAGCGATATGAAGCTTGCGGCAACTCAAGCATACCGGGGTGATCAAGGAATATATTGCGAAGTTCACACGATACTCCCAATATCTAGCATGGACGAGGAGGGGTGCTTGTTCTTTTTCCTCGATAGACTTCAACCGTGGATGGCTGAAAAATTGCAGCAACAAAGGGTGCACGACTTGAACATCACCGTGGCAACAGCTGAGAGGCTCATCGAGTACATATGGAATAACGATGATGTCAAGGCCAAGCCAAAGACCACAAGAAGAATGGTGGGGGAGAGCAGAAGAGCTCTCCTAAGGAGGGTCCATCCGAGGGAAAGAAGCGCGAGAAGGCCCACCTCGAGCGAGTAGTTTCGTGCTTCATGTGTGAAGAAAATTACTTTGCTCGGGGCTGTATGAAGATGAGCATGCGTGTCAATGTCGTCCGAACCGAGGAGATAGAGGACAAGGAGTACGAAGTGGGAGTGCACATGGAAGCATTGCGCTTACTCAACGCCGTCAAGACCTAGTCCGCTGTATCGATGACTCCGAGCAGGGAGCTCATGTATATTGACGTGAGGATCAAGTATGAGCACATGGGCGTTGGTTGACACGGTCGCCACTCGTAACTTTTTCTCGGACTTAGAGGTCCGTCACTTGGGTATAGCCTAGAAGAAAGATTCAAGCAAGATGAAGGCGGTCAATGCGAAGGCGCACCTTGAAGGGGATAGCCAAGGGAGGTCGCATAGCGGTGGAAAATTGGTCGGTGTTTCCAGTTTTACCGCTATGTCGCTAGACGACTCCATGATGATACTGGACATAGATTTCCTTATCGCGACGAAGACGGTTCCGATGCCACATTTAGAAGTCTCGGCTTCATGGGAGAAAGCTCGTCATGCATGATGAAAGTTGCACGGGACGGCCCATCGAAAAGGAAAGCTACCTCCGTCATTTAGCTCAATATGGCTAGCCAAATAAAGACGGCATACCTAGCAGTGCTCGAGATTAAGGACGGCTTCGAGGAGGAAGGCCTTCCGTGCGAGACCAAGGGTGTTGCAAATGGGCGTCCCGATGAGTCACTTCCGCGGAGGAAAGTTGATCGTACTACCAAGTTGGGCACGAGTGCAGAGAAGCACGTCATGGAATGAGAGGAGGTAGAGGTGATAAAGTATAGTAGCTCGCACAAGGAGTTGCTCAAAGCTCGTGGTGGGCATTCTAGTCGGCAGAGTTGCATTAGGACTTGCATGTGCAGAGGTATGAAGAACTATATGCAGTCACGAGATAAGTGGATCGACGACCTGATAGCCCGCACGAGCCTCTTTCTATACCGAGGAGCGCACAGACGAAGGCCAAAGTTGGTGCGACGAACCTGTTTGCTTTTGATCTTGAGCAGAAGATGGACAAGTATAGAAAGTGCCGCATGAGATGCACGAAGAAGTGACAACGCAGGACGACCATGCCTACGAGAGTAGATGTCGTTCCGAGACTTGGTGCACCCGTCGACGAGGGCGTCGACGAAATATTTGGGGGAGAGTGTTACGCACAAGATTTTGTGCCCCATCGAGACAAATTTGTATAACCTTTCACGGACCAAGGTTTTGCTGATTGCTTCCAGAATTCTCTAGAAGATGGTAGAATCTTTCTGAAGACTCGTGATCTTTCTAGATGCTCTAGAAGCTTCCTTAAAAAATATCTAGATGTAACGCCCCAGTACCAAAATATGTAGGACTAGGAATACGTACATGTCAGCTGTATGTATACGAAGACTACCCAATATATGGGATTCATATATACATACATAAGCTGTAATATAAGAGCTCCAGCTCATAAATAGTCATATGCAGTACTAAATCTCATCCACGACAACAAATAAAAGAAATGGACAATCAATTATATTAATTTAAATGTAGAATAAAATATCTGTCCAGTGGAGACTAATCCAAACAATGGAATAAAATAAAGAAGATAAAAAATAACAAGTCCATTGTCTAAAAGAAGATCATATGTGTTGGAATCCAGTCTAGATTTGGTAACAATATACTTGTGGAATCCAAATCTAATTAAATATTTGATTTGATTTGATTAGATTTGGATGTTCATAATTGGTGTTGTGCTATTTTAGATATAATAGGATTCTTATTTTAGGAAATCCTATTATGATCTAAAATATGATAATTTATAGGATATTTTAGGTGTAATAGGATTCTTATTTGAGGGCTTCCTAATTAAGAAATCATATTATGACCTAAAATAGATTTTTCTCATCTTATATATATGGGGTGAGGGTGGAGGCACAAAGAATAAGCACAAATCACAAAAGTGGAGATTCGGGGTGCTCGTCCACAAGGAAATCTAAGAAAAAGTCTGTACTTTGCCATCCAAGACAGAAGGAAGAAGAAAATCTAATCGATGAGTCGTCAACTTCGGTTAGGGAGATTGCTACGGGTTGGTGAGTGATCTCAATTGTAATCTTCTGTTTTTCTTCTTAAGAGTGGTGAGGGGGTTGAACCTATTAGGGCAAAGGGTTCAACATTTGTTCTGTCAATCTTGTAATTTTATCAGAGTTGTTAAAGGTTGGGATTTGTCCAGGTAACGTATATCACCACCATATACTTGTCTTCATCTTGTGCTTGGTGTCCGTTAGACAAGAGTTTGTTTTGGTCAGGTGGGTTGGAAAACGTTTCCGCACGCGCCCAAAAATTGGTATCAAAGCGAAGGTTCAATTCGTTTTGGTATGATACCCAACAATTGGTATCAGAGCTTTGGAGGTTCTGGCAACCATGTTGTCACGACCCACACCTAGTATTCGGGCATGAGTCGTGGGTACGTCCAGCCTACGCCGCAGTGTCGGCGGTTGAGCGTTGTCTAGTCATCTCCATAATTTATCAAATATAACCACGCAGTTTATAGATTTCCATAAAAGATCAAGTTTGCATATCAATCTCAACGGAAATTCTAAACACAATAACTGTGGTAAAAGGAACAAACTGATAACTGAATAAGGTCACCAAGTATAGAGACCAAATATGATAGAAGAAATGATCTCAATGTAATAAAAATGTATAAAAGAGAATCCACTACTCAACTCTCATAATCCATAATAAAAATAAAATACAATCAAGAGTTTTTGTGAGCAACACATGCTCTATAAATGCTGTCTAGCTAATAATCTCCTGCGGAGGGTAGCCCCGCATCCAAGTCCTCCTGTATGATCAATGTTTTCCATAAATAAACTCACTTTATTTATTTTGTATCTGAGAAAATTACAACTGTAGGAATCCGATCTAGAAGACGATCGCTTTATCCTTTGGACTATGCGAAGAAGAAAAGCTTCTCAAAATTTTGACAGTAGATATCAATGTATCTGTACAATGAATAAAAAAAAAAGAACTCTATTTATAGAGTCAAAACAGTAACTGAAAAGATAACTACCTCACCACTAGTGTATTTGAAAAGTCACGCAGACTCTAAATACACGCAAGGTTAGTGAGTAGTTACTGGACGTGGCCCGTAACTGTTGGACACATGGCATTAGTGCATGGGTCGTGTGCAAGTTACTGGGCACGCGAGAGAGAGATCGGTGGCATGGCTGCCACGTACTCCAGTTAAAATGAAATCCACGCTGTCTTGCTGAAGGCAAAAATCCACGCAGTTTCGTTGACGCAGACTCGTTGAAGGCGAAATCCACGCAAGCTTTGAAGAAGAATACTTCAGAATTCACGCAGGCTTTGAGAAGAATAACTCAAAAATCCACGCAAACTTGAGGAAGGAGAAGGTTCAGAATCCACGCCAACCGCCAGCTGTCTTGATTTGGTACGCTTTGTCTGACACAAAATCTCTGACATTGATTATATTGTCAGCCGCATTAAATGAAGATAAGACCCAAAGTCACGCCAACTTGGTGAAGAGTGAGTCTTGCTAAGGAAGATTTCGAAAATCACGCAAAAGACGGCGATGATCTCTCGAATTCTGTGCATACGTGGCATACGAGGAGACGTTTTTCGACTGCTGTGTTGTCAGTCATTATAATTCCGACGTATGGCTGAGCTGTCTCTGCGTGACTTCTAAAGAAGATGGCCAGACAGAACTTAGCGTATCTTTTGTGCTGCTTCTCGGATCACTTTGCGTGACTTGTTCTGATCAACTCAGCGTGACTTTCATTTTTTGAGGCCTACAAAACCCCCTTCAAAGTTTTCAAAAAAAAATAATAAAATATTTTCGAAATACTTTGAAATAGAGATGATGAAATGAGTTAAAGTCACGCTGAGATGGCTCTAAAAAGATATTTATCCCTAAATGATTAGATTGTTGGGATTCTGTGCAGTTAGGATCCCGTATCAAGCTCCTAAATCGAGACGAATCATGATAAGCCGTTTAGAATGAACCTGTAAATAAGCCATAGATTACTTCTTTCCTTCTTTACTTGCTTTTGAAAGTGAGAACCCTCAGAAGAGAACTCCATCTTCGCCGACGAATTCCTTCCTCCCCGACTTCCTTTTCTCTTTTCTCAGTCGAAATGGCTCCCAAGAAAGCTGATGCTCAGGCCAAGGGGAAAGCCCCTGCAACTTCTTCGCGTGCCACTACTGACAAACTTCCTCGGCAGGAAGTTCCGCAAGCTCCTATGCATCGTAAGTGATGGAAGAACATGATCTGTTGAAGATGAGTTTGATGAAGATGAACTCCACATAGAACTTTTTAGGGTCTTTAAAATAATAAACTTCAGAAATATATCCCCCCTTCTTAGGGCAAAGGATATTAATAAAGTATGCCTCCCTCTTTAGGGTCGGCCATACTTCACATCTTCGTGTTTACGAAGCTCTGTGTTCCACGCAAAGGAGCATGACTCTCATGATTCTGCGTGACTTTTTACGTTAGCAGAAATGTCCATGTTAAAATAGTTACGCTGCTTTCAAGATGACGCTGCGTGATTTTTCACATATTGACAGAGATATCAATGTTGAATTATTCACGCAGACTTCTGAGAGTCATCTTCTGGATAGATTTAGTCTTCATCCTAATCTGTCTGGACTTTGCGTGAATAACTTACTCAGTATGTTATGGTAGTATATCCATATAGAGTCTATATCTGACTTTGTCTTCTACCATTTCTTGTAGTGAACATCCGAAGCGAAGAAGCAGATTTTGAAGGGTGCTTGAGTATCTCATTTAAGCATGATTTATCTCATGTAACATTCCCTCAATTTGATCTTCCTGAAGCAAGACTATCATTATTGGCCCACCAAGACCACACAACCTTACTCTGCTTGATGAATGGACAACCCTTTCAGAGTCTGGATCTGGTATCCCATAAGAAACCAGCATTCTTATTCGGAGATGCTATAGCACAAAAATCTCAGCCGAAGGGCATCAGGGAAAAGGTGTGTTTCTGCTTTGAGGGGGATGCGAAACAACCTATGTACTGGCCAAAGGTTTCCCGGGGTTTATCAATCATGAGACTTATGCATGCCAGCTATCCGAGAAAGATGTCCTGGTATTTGACAGAATATCAGTAGGCGAAGGCAAGCCGTATTATTTACAGGAAGGAGGGATTTTTCAGTGCCCCGGAGGATCATGTATCAGTATTTCAGGGTTTGAAGCCTGGATGCATACCACCTGAAGACTCAGCCATATTGATGCCATTCAGGATGCCCATTTTCATAAATGAATTCATGTCCAACAAGAATGCATTCTATCCCACTGACTCAACACCGAGGATGAACGGCCTGATGAATCAAGAGAATGTAAGATGGAAGACTTTGGTCAACTGGGCTTTGGAGAATTTCGCGACTGAGCTGAAGAAGATAAATCTCTATGATGCCGTCGTCAATTCATCCTATGGTTTCAAGCCTAACCCCTTCCTATTCTTAGCTTTGGTTGAGAGATATAATCACAGGACAGGGACCTTTATGACTCCGAAAGGAGAGATGGGCTTCGCCCTTCATGAGATGGAATACATCTTACACCTGCCTTCAGGCTCGCTGCTGTATGAGGAATATGTTCCTACAACAGAGGAACTGAACTTTCTGTCAGAGAAGAACCCAGAGATGGTCCATCTATTTGAAGAGATGATGTGCCATTTTGGCACATGCACTCTATATTACAAGGGTTCCAAGGATGAAGCTGGCAACCACATTCAGAAGTGGATGTCCTACCTTTTCATGAACCGTGAGAAGGATGAAAAGAAAATAAATGAGAAGAGGTGGTATCGGATTAGCAACTTCAAACCTCTTTCTGAAAGTGAAATCACTCATTTGCTGGAGAAATATGATTGCAAAGATTTCACGATTACTGAAGACTGGTACGAGTTCAAAGCCGGAACCACTTTCAGCTCTTATGTTAGACAGAGCGGAAAGAGCCTGTCAAGGAACGGTCATCTGGCTGGATTTCTATTCCTGTGGTTAAGAAGATTCATCATTCCTGGCTCCAGCTCTTTGGACAGGATACACAGAGGTGTTATCTTTGCAGCAGTGCGCCTCATGTATGGTTACAAGCTGGATTTGTTATCGGCGATGACCTGTAGGCTAAATGCAGGTCTCCAAAATTTTGTCACGAATATGTTGTCTGCTCAGAGGATGATGACTGAAGAATTCCCAAGAATAGAGATGCCCTTCACGTATCTTTATGGTTGGCTTCTCCTTCATCATGATGGTTTGATACCTCCAGGGGCAGGAGAAAGTAGCAGTCTTTTTCTGGAGAGGTACTCTGGAGAGACGTTCTGGAAGGTTCACACCCTCCCAGAATGTAGAAATGTTTTGAATAGGGCGTCACATTGGTTGATCCAATGTGTCCCTCCACCATCGGGCTATGAGAGTATGCCCTTAAATATGATGGACGGAGATATGGGAGACCGACTAGATGATGTAGCCTTCCAATGGTTACAGAGGATCCGGCCTTCTCATCTAGTATATCGTCAGGAAGAAGTGGCATATCTGGAACCATATTTACCAAGCAGATTTGCCAGACAATTTGGGTATGACCAACTCCATGTTGGGAACGCCACTACTTGTTTATCTGCTCGCGGAGGACTCATTGATGGAGCTCGAGCTTGGAGATATTTTGCAGCTAGAGATACAAAAGTCGTATTCTCTATGCCTAATCCTTTATCTAGCTCGGGGCCAAAGATGCTTTATACGTATGCACGTTTCTATGTATCGTCGAGCACTTTCAGACCGAATTTCAATCTGAAGACCTTTGTTGCAGAGGATGATCCAGCTCCATCGAAGAGGTCAAAGAAGAAAATTGTTATTCAGCACTTTCCTTCAGAACTCGAAGATGAGACAACAGAAGTTGAGTCTCCCTATGAATTATTCCAGGAAGGAAATTTTTCTGATGAGGTCCTTCCTCCTATATTTATATCTCTTTCTAAGAGGAAGAGAAGTGACGAATCTGAGACCATCTCTAAGAGGAGTATTAAATCTCCAACATCTAGAAAAAAGAAGAAAGGAGTCTCAGTGACTGCTACATCCTCTTTAGGCGGTATCTCAGTTGATGAGGACGATGCCGCTGATAAAGACGAAGAGACTGATGAAGACGACGCTCCTTTGATAAGGAGGTCAAGAGGCAGATATGTCAAGAAGTCTGCCAGCAAAGTTAAGGGCAACAAACTCTTAGAAACGATCATGAGTGGAGGAGTTTTGCCAGAAATCAGTGAAGCAGCTTCTACTGAGAAGACCGAATCTGATGATATTCACCTTGCAACAGCTTCTACTGAACAGACTGAAGTAGAGTCTGTTCAAGTTCAGGAAATAACTGCTCCGACCATAAGTGGAGTAGCTATTGAACCCTTGGAGACGAGGGTAATCCCATTTGAGCATGGGACAGAAGGTGTCATTCAAGCACTGGATGACCAGATTGATTATTCTGAAGAAATAACAGCTCCGGAAGAAACTACCAAACAATCAGATGTTCCTGAAATTCAAGCTGAAGAAAACATTTCTTTGGCCAGAGGCGACGAAGATGTGCCGGCGTCTGAGCTATCAGCTGCTGATGATTTGTTAAAGAATGTTTGTCAAGATATCATTCTTCGAACCGATATTCCAGAGACAACTGAACCGGCAGCCAATACTGAGCTTGCTATCGTCCTTGTTCCAGAGACTCATGAAGATGTAAATATCATTGATTCTGAATCAGAAGCTCATCCTGAAGACGAAGAAGAAGAAGAAGCTGAAGGAGGAGAAGACTGGCATGCTGGCACCTCTACTCCTTACGATGAAGACAAAGTCAAGGGAAACAAAATGGAACTTAGCCCTGAACCTGCTCAATCACCGAACAATGCTTTAGCACCCAGTAATTCTGGAGCTGGAAGCAGCCATATAAAGCAGGTATCGGATACAATCATGGACCGGTTGCGAGAGGAAGCAAAGCTCCCTCCTCATACCGAGTATGAACCCCAGCCAGGTAGAACTTTATTTCAAATTCTGTTTCCGCTGCTTCTTTCTTTCTTTAAATGCTGATTGCATTTCTCTTTAACTGTAGGAACTGCTGCAGCAATGAGTTTGACTCATGCTCCGCTTATCCAGGCTGATGCTGATGAAGGGGATTCACACTTAACTTCTCCGATGGCACATACTTTTGTTCCGAGGATAGAGAATATTCAAGCTTCTTCTTCTATGATAACAGCGACTCCTGGATTTGAGACTGGATTAACAAGAACTCTATGAATGTATTCAGATATCATTTACTCATATCTGGATACATTTTCCAAACGTTTCTTGAAGGATGAAGCTATGCCATTTTCTGATCTTTGAACTATGGTTAAGTTCCCTCTCATGGCGCTGCATCATGCTGGTTGTGAATCTCAGTGCATTTTCTTCAAACATCTCCTGGATGAATTAGAAGTAACTATCCGAAAGTACTGGGAGACTAAGAAGGAAGATCTTCAATCTTTAACTGCAACTGAAATTAGTCAACTAGAGCATGAAGCACAATCCCAACAAGCAGCTCTTGAAGCATTCCTTGCCTCTTCTACTGAGAAATTAGTAGAAAAGGGTGAAGAAATATTAGATATTCGTCAAAGAGTAGAGCTTCTGGAGAAGGATAAAGCGTCCAAGGCTGAAGAACTGAGAAAATTAAAAGAGGAACTAGCTCGTCTTCAAGAGCGCATTACTGTCATGGAAGCAGATCAAGCTGAGGTTGTTACTACTTATATCTCTGAAGTTGAACACTATGAGACTCTTCGGAAGGAACGAGAACGGATGCAGGCGGAACAGATTGAAGAAGTCAGCCGTCGCCAGTCTACCATCATTACTTTTGATGAACAGAATGTTTTAATTGTAGCAGCAGAACGAGTTAGAAAAACTCATGAAGAGAAAATGACTGCTGTTCTAGATCGTATTAGGGAGCTGATAACTCCAAATGATTGAACTTCTTTTATTTTCACTTTCACTTGTATCTCATGTTTTGGTTCTGGAATGAGAGTAAATGAAAATCCTTGATCAGACTTTTGGTTTTGCTGTTTTGAAAATGATAGATTCATAGAAAATATGTTCAGAGGTAAATAATACATGACATATTTCAGTAGAATAGAATATACAAACGATAATTCTATCAAATGATATTAAACTAGAAATGATCTTAGTTTAATACTGATTGGAAAAAATAGAATTCAGACATAAAAATATCTTTAAATTCAATTTTTCATGATCTTTAGACTCGGAAATCAAAAGACTAAATGAATGAACGGAATAACCGTCAGATTATAATGAACGAATGAACCGTCGGATAGATGAACGGACGAGCCGTCAAGTATTGATGAACGGTCAAAACCGTCAGATGAACAGATGAACCGTCAAATATGAATCATTTTTTTTTTCAAAACAGTCAATAGAAACCATATTGGAAGACAGAAGGTTGCAATAGAAGTCACCGATACTTGTATCGGAATCCCAAGAAGTGGTACTAGAAGAATCAGATCTCTTATCTTCATCAGACTCAAGATCTTCATGGATAATGTTGATGAAAGGAGTAGGAGCAGTATAACCCAATCCGTATTTCGTCCTTCCATATTTCAAAGGAGGAATCCGGACAGGCATTTTTCTTCCTTTTCCATTATTAAGGCCAGTCCTGAAGTCATAGCCCATATTTTTGATAATGTCTCTAGATTGCTGACTATAACGACGTAGTTGTAATCTTCCAGTATCATTATTTTTGTCATCATCTTCAAGATCAGAAGGATTTTGAGGCCCTTTGTAGAAGAATATTGGAATGTCTCCTGGCTTTCTGCTGGGAACTAGAAAGTATGAAGATCGTACAGGTTCTAGAGATACATCTGTATGAACAGTCTGTACAACTCCTATGGTTATTGTGTTCAAGTCATCTAACAGATGTAAATAACTATGAACATAATTACACACATCAACGTACTGCAAAGGTGGAGACTTTTCATTAAATGCAAAAGCAGCAAAATTTACATTGGGAGAAGGCTGAGCCTTAGAGATTTTAGCCAAGTCAATGACTAAAGGAGAAGAAGAAGAAGCTTTGTTTCGATTAAGATCGATAACAAATGGCTCAGAAGAGGTGAGCTCCCTTGAAGTTTAAGTAGGAAGAGTAGTCCGCCCTCCAACTGGAATTAGCAGAGTATCTTGTGAAGGTACAGGAACTGTAGTACGCCCACTGACAGGAATGATCAGTGTATGCTGAGTAGATGACTGAGGTAACGGAGAGATCCGTCCACTCACTGGAATGATGAAAGAATCTTCTTCGAAGGGTTTAGGAGATTGTTGCTGAGTAGTTCGACATTTAACAGGGATTATTAAAGTCTCACTTTGTGCATCTTCTTTCTCCATAGCTTGTATGATCCTTGTATATTCTTCTTTATACATTCGGGAATCATTGAAATAAGCTTCAACCCCATGGAAGGGATTTATATCAGCAACTTCTTTTTGTACTCTCCCATTGCTATCAATGTACTTAAAACATTGATGAAGAGTAGAGGGCACCACATTATTTTCATGAAGAAAGGGCCTCCCCAGAAGAAGATTATAGGATCCCGCGATCTCGATCACATAGAACGTGACTTTAGATCTGAAATCACCTATCTGAAGCTTCAGATGAATCTTTTCCAAAGGCTCACTTCGGCTTTGATTGAATCCCAAGATAGTAGTAACCGTCTTGGAGAGTTTGTGAAGAGGGATTTTTAGTTCATCCAACAAACTCTTCGGCATTATGCTTATAGCAGACCCTGGGTCAATGAGAATACGATCTATCTTCATCGTATCAATATAACCAGTGTAGTAGACAGGTCGATCATGTCGATTATCCTCCAGTAATATGTCGTCTTGTGTAAAGGTGATATTTGGGATAATCTCCAGTACACTGTTGTAATGTAAGCAAGTGGCAGGTTCCGCATCCGGCTTCTTCAATTGTGCAAGACAAGAGTCAGCTTGTAGAAGTGCTTCACTTAACGTCTCCCGAGTCTCTTTGGAAAGACGTAGAAGTTCAAAAAGGGACATTCTAGCGGGAGTATTAGCAAGCTGAGCCAAAATGTCGAAGTTGTAAGGCTTATGAAGTCCAAGAGGAGAAGACTTCTTGATTGGCTTATCAAACCGAGCCTGTTGTTTGCCTTTCTCCAGAGCCGTAGGCTTGGGAGGAACAGGTTCAGTAGATGTTTCTTCCTCGGGAGGAACATTAGGAGCATCTTTAGCATCTGAAGGGATATCAGTAGGATCTTCAGGATTTTTAGAATAATCCTTTAGGTAAGGTTTCCTCGTTCGAGTAGCACTAACAAGTGCTTCTTCTTTATCTTTTGGCTCTGTGTCAGAAGTAGACCCAAGAGAAGTCATATGACATGACTTGATCTTTCCAGCCCTCTTAGATTTTTGAGAAGAAATCTTTTGAGGAGAAGGCGATTCAAAATCTGCCACTAGATCAGGATGGATCCACATGATTTCTCCTGTTTCCAAAGTGATTGGCACTAATCCTTCAAACTGTGGAGGAGGAAGATTCACTATGTCAAGAGTTGCCTTGGGAATAGGAATAATCCCACTTTCAAGGAGTTGAGGAGGGAAATTTCCAAATTGCATAGAGACGACGTTGGAGGTGACGGTCTTCTCTTTTGGAGTAAGAGAGATAGCTCCATATTTAATCATTTCTTGGATCTTTCCTTTCAATACATAACATGTACGAATTGTATGACCCAGCATTCTGTGATATGGACAGTATTTAGGATGATCTGTCTTACCAGCTTCATCAGGTTTCTTGATCTCTGGTAATTGTATTTTATTACCCTTCAGCAGACATTCAAAGATACCAAGGACATCGTCGTCATCAAAAGAATATTCTTCTCTGAGGTGAGGTGTTCTTGATTGTTGAGTTGTAGAGGCAGGAGTTTGAACATTCGATGCATCTTTGCTCTGAAGATTAACTTTTAGAGTTTCTTTTCCTTTGCGAGCATTATTTTTATTGTTAGCCCCTTGTCCTGTTTCTTTAGGAGTCATCTGCACTCCTAAACCTTTGAAGGTTTCAGCACTGATTTCTGCAGCTTTAGCACTGACTATGAAGGAAGGCCAATCTTGAAATTGAGTGGACCCTGTCCACATACTGATGATTGGCAACAAGTTTGATTTGCACGTGTCAATGGTGACAGCATCAGGAGTTCCAAGAGGCATCTTCAGAGCTTCTCTTCGAAACCGTTCAATGTATTCCTCTGTAGATTCATTATTTTTCTGCTTGATTCTAATAAGAGCAGACATAGTCATGTCATTATGCCCTTCATAGAACCTTTCAAGGAACATCTGTTTGAAACCAGCAAATGAGGTAATACTCCCATCTGGGAGACTTCTATACCATTCATAAGCCGTTCCCTTGAGACATCCAATAAATACCCGAGTAAGGAGGGCATCACTTGGTTGTACTTGATCAGTCATTACTTCAAAGTGATTGATAAACTGACTTGGAGAAGTGGTTCCATCATAGAATGAGATAGTAGGAGGCTTGTATTTAGGAGGATATGATACTTGCTTCCATTCTATCGGATAAGGCTGTTTGATGCCTAACCTTTGTAAACCATCCTTCTGTTTGAATGCCTCGAATTGAGTTTTAAGATTTTTCAATTCTTCAGAGACAACTCCCGAAGATTGTGGAGTTGTGGCTTGTAGAGAATAGTTAGGAGGAGGAACAGCATTGTAAGCACTACCCCCAGCTCCAGAGAGACTAGGATTTGGTTGAGCAGGTCCAGGAGTATTGGATTGTACTGCTGGAGGAACTTGTACTGGACTTATATCAGTATCAACTGGTATGGCATCTGATACAGTCTGTCGATTTTGCAACTGAGTTGTCATGAGTTCATACATTGACTTCATTGTGTCAGTCATAGACTTTATTTGCTGTTCCAAAGAAGCAATTCTTTGATCTTGAGGAGTCAGGGAAGAAGAGGGTTCATCAGTATTCCCATCAACCATGTAAGTCGTGACTGTATGAGGGATTATTGATGAACTGGTAGATGTTGTATGCTCTGAATCATTGCTTCGTGTATCAAAGTCAACTATAGGAGAATTACCCCCAGTAGGAAGAGGTGGGAAGTTAGATTCTCCAAGAAATTCAGAATCAATTTCAGGGATCAAATTTCTTTGACTAGAAGCCAGGACTCTTGCTCTGGTGTTTTTATATACTCCATCTGGACTATCAACTCTACCCCCGGTGTCCCAAGAAGTCATGTTGACAGAGGCAAACAAAGGCTCATCTTCATCAGGCATAGGTTTATACTGAATCCTATTAAAGACAGACTGTCGTTTATTTTGACATCTGTATTGCATTGTGACTCTTGGCTGGAAGTCACATTCAGTATGATCACCATGGTCTTGAACTGTTGATTCACATCTGCACTGAATTATGACTCTTGGATAGAAGTCACATTCAGCATGTTCCTTTGATATAGAATTACTCCTTCTCTTCTGTTGAAGATATTCCCGTAAATCTGTTTGTGAAGATTGAGGAATATACTTCCTGTTCTTGGGTCTTGATGGCTCTTGATTATACAAAGAGTGATTAATGTGAGCCACATAATTTCTTGCATACTTTGCATCTGGATCTTTTATCTTCATATCCAATTGGTATGGTTTCTTAACACCAGAAGTGCTGAGTTTTGTTCTTAAATCAGTGGAAGGTAACATATTAATTTTAGAAACATGGAGTTTTCCTTCCATTGATCTGGATATTTGCAGAGAAGAAAGAGTTAAACCACTCCCTTGATTAGGAGTTGGTAACAGACCCTCTTTAATAGACAGATTCTGTGCCCAATTTAAAAAAATCAAAGAAGAAGACATTAAGGAATGTTTCTTCTTAGACTCATTCAGATGTTGAGACATAGAATGTCCAGAAGGAAGAGTAGTCAAAAGACCATCTCCTTTCCTTTGACTAACAAAAGTATCAGTCAAAGCTGTTCCTGGAGTAAAAACTACAGGAGCAGAAGAAACAACTAAAGAGTTATTCCTTTTCGAAGGGACTTTGTGTGGAAGACCACCCCCAGTTCTAGTAGAACTCGGTGAAGAAGAAGAGATAACTAAGGAGTTATTCTTCTCTGATGAAATACACGCTGAAACAGACTTGGTTAAAGAACCAGAGCTGTTAGCGTGACTTTTGATTTTAGAATTACACGCTGAAACAGATTTGGCTAAGGAGCCAATACTGTCAGCGTGACTTTTGAATGTGGGGTTGCACACTGGAATAGATTTGGCTAAAGAGCCAGTACTGTCAGCGTGACTTTTAGAATTGAATTTGCACACTGGAACAGATTCGGCTAAAGAGCCAGTACTGTCAGCGTAACTTTTAGAATTGAATTTGCACACTGGAACAGATTCGGCTAAAGAGCCAGTACTGTCAGCGTGACTTTTAGAATTGAATTTGCACGCTGGAACAGATTCGGCTAAGGAGCCAGTACTGTCAACCTGACTTTTAGTTACTGTCATCTTCGAGCGCACAAGAGTGTGCGTGCTTGCAATAGAGTTCTTGCCAGTGTTAGGAGTAGACACTGTGGCAGAGACTTCACCATTGACTGCCAACTGATTCTTAGGGACATAGACAGAGTGTCCCTTCGACTTGGCAGTGATAATGGAGGCTGGAATGGGCTTGCCACCCTTAGCCCGCTACATTTCTTCATAGGCGAGTTGATCGAATTTGATCGTCATCACCTTCTTCGTCGAGCCGATAGACGAAGTATCGCATTGAGTTGTTACCATCTCAGAAGAGGAGATGGTTTTCCCCAGCAGAGTCGCCAATTTGTTTTCCATAAATAAATTCACTTTATTTATTTTGTATCTGAGAAAATTACAACTGTAGGAATCCGATCTAGAAGACGATCGCTTTATCCTTTGGACTATGCGAAGAAGAAAAGCTTCTCAAAATTTTGACAATAGATATCAATGTATCTGTACAATGAATAAAAAAAAAGAACTCTATTTATAGAGTCAAAACAGTAACTGAAAAGATAACTACCTCACCACTAGTGTATTTGAAAAGTCACGCAGACTCTAAATACACGCAAGGTTAGTGAGTAGTTACTGGACGTGGCCCGTAACTGTTGGACACATGGCATTAGTACATGGGTCGTGTGCAAGTTACTGGGCACGCGAGAGAGAGATCGGTGGCATGGCTGCCATGTACTCCAGTTGAAATAAAATCCACGCTGTCTTGCTGAAGGCAAAAATCTACGCAGTTTCGTTGACGCAGACTCTTTGAAGGCGAAATCCACGCAAGCTTTGAAGAAGAATACTTCAGAATTCACGCAGGCTTTGAGAAGAATAACTCAAAAATCTACGCAAACTTGAGGAAGGAGAAGGTTCAGAATCCACGCCAACCGCCAGCTGTCTTGATTTGGCACGCTTTGTCTGACACAAAATCTCTGACATTGATTATATTGTCAGCCGCATTAAATGAAGATAAGACCCAAAGTCACGCCAACTTGGTGAAGAGTGAGTCTTGCTAAGGAAGATTTCGAAAATCACGCAAAAGACGGCGATGATCTCTCCTGTGCATACGTGGCATACGAGGAGACGTTTCTCGACTGCTGTGTTGTCAGTCATTATAATTCCGACGTATGGCTGAGCTGTCTCTGCGTGACTTCTAAAGGAGATGGCCAGGCAGAACTTAGCTATCTTTTGTGCTGCTTCTCGGATCACTTTGCGTGACTTGTTCTGATCAACTCAGCGTGACTTTCATTTTTTGAGGCCTACAATCAAGTCAGGGTCTTCCGTCTGCTCATAAAAGGTAGTACAGAACTCCTCTAACTCATCACCTAAAATGTTGGTTATCCAGTCAGGATTGGAACAAGCACACAAGCTGAAAAACTATCCGCAACATAATAGGATCGACAGTACGTGAATATATCATATGTAAAAGAAAGCTGAACAGTAATGTGATGGCATAGTATATCTAGAATAAAGTATGAATTGTAGAGTAATATGTCAACTGGAACGAGTATGAATGCATAGTGACATGTCAAGTGGTAAAATAATAAAAGACAATCTATCTAAAGTGAATTGAAATACCCTTTTCGACATGTGAACGGCTAAGGGGTAAATATGGCTCACTGCACGTGTCGTGTGCAGCTGCTATCGTTCAAGATTAGACATATTGGGATAGATTGGGAAGTTCACACATCTACTAAGGTATTTCCCCTCCCGACCAGTACTCATGAACCCAAATAAGTCACGAAGAGAATGTAAACAACAGTATAATAAATGGGGTTCATGTCTCTCACTCGTGTGTCCATCGTGTCATCAAGCAAAAGAACATATAAATGTATACTGCACAAACCATCAGAATTGGAAGTAGAACAAAAAGTGTACTTCTCTGTCGCCTCGAGCTGTGAGTACCAACTTAATGTCGAGTTGGAGTCCAAATAACCTGTGATATGCATTAATTCTAGTCAATACATGAGTTCATCTACAATGAATCTATCTTTAATTCTTTCTACTAACTCTAAGTTTTTAGTAACCTTAGGGTCTGAATCTCATGGTTTTCTAATCTTTCCTATAGTCTCCATTCTTAGGCTCTTCTACTAATACTCTATATCTTACTTGTAGTTTATATCTATATGTCCTAGTAGGCAGGCTTGGTTGACTTCTGTGGTTTGCCTAAGGGTTGGTATACCACTCATATTTATTCACTGATACATCTACCCTATTGGTATTCTGGTACTGCTTGGTGCACTATCCAACTTCTATGTTTTCCCCTTTTCAGTGCCTTTACTGAATATGTGCTACCACTTGTTATGACCCTCAACTGATACTCCACAGTACCAGATAGCCTAATATCTCATTTACTGTACCCATATACATAGGGATTCATAACATAGTCTATAAGTATTTGATCGTGCAGACTATCCTCTACACTTGAACTAGCACACAAGGTTTTGTATGATTTCATCTTTGGCAACCTGTCACTGTAAACAGCCAAGCATGATTTCCCCTTCTCTCCTAGTTTCAGTGATACTCTGATGCTTTAGGTCTCATTCCCAAAGGTGGAACCCCTTCCAAAAGTCCTCACACATTATTCAACATCTAATAGAAATCTTGATGGCAAACCTGTACTGCTGGTCCTATACCAAGGCTGATACATCCTATCAAGACTGATACACTCATGTTGCAACCAAAAGGGCTGAACAATGGTGTTCAGTGAAGAAGATTCATGAAGTTCGAGTCTGAACTCACAGGTGTAGACTAAATACCCTCTGCTACAGATATGGTTTCAAGAATGGGATTTTGATAAATACTGATATGACCTTGGCTGTCTTGCTCTTGAACACCTAGGCCTCTAGGTATAATACATTCAAGGATCAGATGTAATGAGTTAAATCCCCACAAGTATACTTAACCCTATATGACACAATCCAATATATGAACTGAGAAGTTATGCAGGACATCATAATGGCAACTGAACAATGGAGAGAAACCAGGCTATATTCATACCTGCTTATACCTAAGACTTATTCAGTCGTGAATTTGAATTGAACCCTCAGTCTAAATTGGTGGAAACAGAGCTCTAAGTAGTCAATAAGGATATTTGCCAAGCAATCAATTGTACAACATAGCATGGTAAGTAAAATAGTACGCACTGTAACCTGGAGAACATCTGATCATAGTGTAAACCTTAAGTGCATCACATGAATAATATAACTCAATATAGGATGTCATGTAACGCCCCAGTCCCAAAATACGTAGGACTATGAACGTAGACATGCCAGCTGTATTCATATGAAGTACGTAGGTCTCGTATGAATACATAAGCTGTAAAATGCAGTAATCTGAGACAAACTAAATCTCATCCACAATGAAAAGAATAATAATATAAAAATCAACTTGAATATTTATGATACAATCGTTGGGTGGAGACAAAGTCCACTACCAACTATCTCAATGAAGAAAATATAAAAGAATCGATCCATAAAATGGCAAGATGAACCAAGCGCAATCATCTTCGAAGAAATGAGAAGACCACGGCCTTGGCTAGGATACCTGCGGAAAACATGAACACACACCTGGGGAAAAACCAGGTCCTCAGACGGACGTAGCAAGATACAGGAAGAACAAACTAATATGAACTGTCATAATAAATAAATAATATATAAACTAGACATAAATATGCAAAGGAGATTCTAGCCGCCTAATGTGCAATTTAGAGGACAACTTTCATGCACATGGGTGAGATTTTAGGCTATGTGTACGTAACTGGCATCCAGTCATCTGTATCCGTCCGTAACGTCTAAAACGTCAGAGGGCATCTGCAAATATATCGCCACAGTTCCATCCGGAGACTGTGGTTTACCTGTTTGGATTTCCATACGCACTAGCGACTGTCCTCCCCCAATATATCCCACACTGTTCAAGTCATGTCCATGGCTCGTCCAGCTTTGTAACTGCTTGAGTCTCTAAAACCCTAGTCATAGCAGTTACGATCATCTATCCGTCACACAACTTTAGAGATAGCTAGTCAATAAGTCGTGCCCCTATCAAACTGTCTCAAACCGTGTAGTGTGAGTGTCACAGCCAAAGGAGATATAAGGATATCCCCCAACAAGAAGGTAGTCCGCTAACACTAAGTCATCATGCATAAAATAACATAACGACTAATAAAGTCGCTTGCACCCAAGTATGGCTTGGACGCGCAGTTTATAACAAAGGAAACTAACAATATGAACAAAATAAATAATGCAGAAAATAAATAATTGACAGTTAATTAGCAAGGTATACTTGCCTGTTGCAACGCCTGGTGAGCTGCCTGGTGTGCTGCGATGATCAAGGTGGTACAACATGTGACTTCGATGTTACAACCACGCCAAATGGCCTCTGTTGACGACACGGAGTATTCTATTGGGTCCAGAATGGTCAGATTAGTTTAGGGTTGACATAAGATAGTTTAGAATTTGTCAAGAGATTAGGAATGAAGGCTTAGTCATGGGCTGGAGGAAAATCGAAAGAGATGAGATAAATAATATATACGATTTTTGAGAAAACTAATTATAATCATTTAAAACTATATTTATTTAGTAAAAATAGTATTTGAGAAATACAAACAAAAATTATTTTATAATTTGTAAAATATATTTTTATTGATCAAATATTTCCATATACTTTATGTAATTAAATAATATATCTAGGGGTTTCGAAATCCTATTTTGAAAAATAAGTATAGGGTCAACCCTATATATTATTTGTATTTGCTAATAATACAAAAATCGTTGGTAAAAACAAGCTAAAATTTTATATGTAATTATGGAATAAAGAAAATCTAAATGTACCAAATATCTTATTAATAATAATATTAATAAGAATAAAAATAAATAACAATAATACTAATATTGGTATAAATTTTTAAGAGAGAAGGAAACAAGAATAAAACAAATAATAATAATAATAACAACAACAACAACAACAACAATAATAATAATAATAATAATAATAATAATAATAATAATAATAATAATAATAATAATAATAATAAAACAACAAAAACATTTAATCACACAAAAAAATAACAATACTTTTAATAATAATAATAATAATAATAATAATAATAATAATAATAATAATAATTTAAACAATAAAACCTATAACAAAACTTTAGCTCTTCTAAAAAAACGAAGTAAAACAAAACATGAAAAAAGAAGAAGTGGGATCAGAAGAAGAAGAGGAGTGGGAGAGAGAGGGAAAAGGGAGAGAGGAATCGAACGGAGGGGTCGAGGGAGATGGGGAGCTCGCCGGCGGCATGGGGCGCGACGGCGCTGCGCGGCTCGGTGAGTGAAGGAGGAGGAGGTCGGGGGAAAAAGGCAAAGGAGGCTGCGGCGCGCAGCGCTCCGGCGGAGAGCGAGGGTTCCGGCCAGGCAAGGGCGGTTCCGAGGTGCGGGCGGAGGAGATGGTGCTGTGGCGGCGCGCCGGTGTGAGGAGCTCGTCGGGGTTTTCGGGGGAGGCGGATGGGAGCGGCGGAGTAAGGGGTTGAGCGGGAGAAACTCACCTCCGGCGTGCGGTCGCCGGAGGACGACATGGCTGGCGTGGGCTCGGCGCGCAGGAGGCCGGTGAGGGCCGGGCGGTGCGACTTCGTCAGCGGAAAGGCGCAGTTTCGGTGGGATGGAGGTTAGGGTGGAAGGGGGAGTAGACGAGCGGCGGTGGCTGCGGCCAAAGGAAGTCGGCGGCGAGGGTTGAGCCATGGCTGACGGGCTGTGCGGACGGTGGTCGTTGACCATGCGGGTGATGCGGCGGCCGAAAAGGTGAGTCGAGGGTCGGCTCCTTAATCTAGATCTACTTTTTCCTTCTTTTTTTCTTGTTCTGGTCGTTGTGTGGCTATTGGTGGTGGTATGGAATTTTTCGATGAGCGAGAATTTTAGGAAGCGGTGGAGGTGTGAAGTCGGGGGTACGGTGGTACGGAGCCCTGGCGGGGTGGCCGGAAGTCGGGTGATTTTGGGGTTCTAGGGATTTGGGTGGCGGTGGTGGTGTAAGCGTTGTCGTTGGTCGGGGCAGACTCTGGTAAGGCCGAGGAGGGTGGCGTGGTGGTCGTGGACAGCTATGATGGTGGTCGGCAGGGATGATGGTGATGAAGATGATGGGTCGGGGTGGTTGCAGGTCGGGTTGGTTTGGCCGGAGGGGGCTCGGCCGGTCGGGGAGTCGGGATGTGATGGTGGTGGTGGTCTAGTTCGTTGTAGATGGGAGGGGCGATGACGCTGGTGTGTGTGGACGTGGCCGAGGATGGGCTGGGATCGGTGATCGAGACGGGTTGCGGGTTATAGGCACGTGAATTGTGTCGGGGTTTGTCCGACACGGAAAAAAAAATTGTATGTGCAAAAAGTGGAATAAGATTTTGGACACGGACACGGACACGATGTACGAGTGGTTGGAAATTATTTATGGGAAAAATTTGTGGCTGTAAGGAATTTATGGAGGAGTACCTGCCTATTTATAGGATGTGGGAATTCCCAGTTAGATAAAGATTCGTATTTATTTAAAACCCAAATAGATAATTAGCTACTAATAAATTAAATCCAAATTCAAATCCAAATCCAATCCAATTCCAATCCAATTAAATTCCAACCTTTAACTTAAAATTAGATAAGGTAAATCAAATTTCAAAACATAGGTATTATTTTAATTATTTAAATAAATCCATAGAATCAAATCAAGATTTAAATTTCCATAATAATTCAAAAATATATTTTCCAAAAATACTAATAATAAAAATTTTCCAAAATTACATTATTATTTAAAAATAAACTAATAAATAATTACAAAATATTTATCTATGACCAAATAATATTTACATAAATATATTTTTCTAAAATAAAATTTTATAAGAATAATTATTTATTATTATAGCTGTATAAATGAAGGCTTTATAAATAAATAACAAACTTGGAAAATTTTGGAATGCTAACAAAATAATTATTATGTATATTATTTTGAAACCATAAAAATAAAAATATTTTTCCAAATTATGTACGCTCGCACATATTCGCACTTGTCGAGCAAATTCGAAAAATAAACTTTCGCGCACGACGTACAATACGACTACGCGACGTACAATACAAAAATTTTAAATCAGTACCAAATTAAAATAAAAAAATATTAAAAAATTTAGGGGTTTTACATCCTACCCAACTTAGAAGAATTTCGTCCTCGAAATTAAGAATAGATAGGGGTAAGAAGACACAAGGGTATATTGATAAGGAAATATGATCAAGTTATTAGGCGTGGTAAGGAGACTACGTTTAACACAAACGTGCAGTTAAGAAGTTTATGTTTTTGATATCTATGAAAATAATTCATGGATATGGAATCGAATGAGGGTCACTAGTTAAGGCGATAAGATCATGATAACATGAATTTAGGAAATAGGAAGGGGTCGAGTAGATCAAAAGAGAATAATCTAGGGACTTGGGAGGGATGGTTCGACGGGGAAGGGTGCATGGTAATTATCTAGGTTGAGGGCACGAATAAAAGGATGATTGGAATGATTTTCAAATTTTATGGAAGGTCGCGATAATAGATATGGTATCGGTGAGTTGTTAAAAGCGAGGATATAGTCACCTTGGTTGGTCCATGGCTAACTAGATGGTAGGGCAACTAAGGGTGATACTTGGGTCTATCTATCAAGTGCGAGCCTTCGTCTAAATAGGTGAAAGACGAAAACCAATATGAGTCCAAAGAAGTTGTTTTCGAATACCAATACGTGGTTCAGAGGCGAGCGAGTAATTTAAAAGAATTGCCAAGGCTGTTGTGGATGGGACTCTAGAGGACAAGTTTAGTTATGTCCCTATCCACGTAGAACGATAAATAAAAGCGAACCAAAGTGCACTTGGTTGATCAGACCATCATGCACCGGTTCTAATTAGACAATATGCTAGTGAGTGGCCACTCCATAGCATATGCCTTGATCAAGCTCGATAAAGAATTAGCTTGCAAATACTAGGCTATATTAGCATCATTAGTCTAGATAATAAAATATAGGCACGTGAGATTTAGATTGAAATAGAGTAGAATTAGTTCAAAACTCCTTAAAACTCTAAGTTATATTCTATGTTGGTCTCTATACAGTCGTCCTATAGTCTCTTTGTCCAAGTCTTTGGTTGACTAGATGGGTTAGGGTCCTCTAAATTCTAGAATCTAAGTGAACTTGCTAATATAGGTCACAAGGAAAAAGGGATTGCTAGGTCATAAGGCATTCTACCCAACTTACAAGAGTTAAACTAATAGGGTGATGGGACAATGGGACAAGTCTACCTAGTATGGATTACCCTTCTAACCAACATCAAGCACGAAAGAAGGATAAGAATTAACGGTAGAGGGAATCAAGCAAGATGCGAATCAAGGAGTCAAGCGAGAAGGCAGTCAAGTGTGTGGATGTGATCCTAGACTCTAATCATATATGCAGGCTTGCTTGGTACGGTAAAGTAACCAAACAATTTATCTTGACCTGCATGGGCCACCACAAAAACATGTAACGCCCCAGTCCCAAAATACGTAGGACTAGGAACGTAGACATGCCAGATGTATTCATACGAAGTACGTAGGTCTCGTATGAATACATAAGCTGTAAAATGGAGTAATCCGAGACAAACTAAATCTCATCCACAATAAAAAGAATAATAATATAAAAACTAACTTGAATATTTATGATACAATCGTTGGGCGGAGACAAAGTCCACTACCAACTATCTCAATGAAGGAAATGTAAAAGAATCGATCCATAAAATGGCAAGATAAACCAAGCGCAATCGTCTTCGAAGAAATGGAGAAGACCACGGCCTTGGCTAGGATACCTGCAAAAAATATGAACACACACCTGGGGAAAAACCAGGTCCTCAGACGGACGTAGCAAGATACAGGAAGAACAAGCTAATATGAACTGTCATAATAAATAAATAATATATAAACTAGACATAAATATGCAAAGGAGATTCTAGCCGCCTAATGTGCAATTTAGAGGACAACTTTCATGCACATTGGTGGGATTTTAGGCTATGTGTACGTAACTGGCATCCAGTCATCTGTATCCGTCCGTAACGTCTAAAACGTCAGAGGGCATCTGCAAATATATCGCCACAGTTCCATCCGGAGACTGTGGTTTACCTGTTTGGATTCCCATACGCACTAGCGACTGTCCTCCCCCAATATATCCTACAATGTTCAAGTCATGTCCATGGCTCGTCCAGTTTTGTAACTGCTTGAGTCTCTAAAACCCTAGATATAGCAGTTACGATCATCTATCCGTCACACGACTTTAGAGATAGCTAGTCAATAAGTCGTGCCCCTATCAAACTGTCTCAAACCGTGTAGTGTGAGTGTCACAGCCAAAGGAGATATAAGGATATCCCCCAACAAGAAGGTAGTCTGCTAACACTAAGTCATCATGCATAAAATAACATAACGACTAATAAAGTTGCTTGCACCCAAGTGTGGCTTGGACGCGCAGTTTATAACAAAGGAAACTAACAATATGAACAAAATAAATAATGCAGAAAATAAATAATTGACAGTTAATTAGCAAGGTATACTTGCCTGTTGCGATGCCTGGTGAGCTGCCTGGTGTGCTGCGATGATCAAGGTGGTACAACATGTGACTTCGATGTTACAACCATGCCAAACGACCTCTGTTGACGACACAGAGTATTCCATTGGGTCCAGAATGGTCAGATTAGTTTAGGGTTGACATAAGATAGTTTAGAATTTGTCAAGAGATTAGGAATGAAGGCTTAGTCACGGACTGGAGGAAAATCGAAAGAGATGAGATAAATAATATATACGATTTTTGAGAAAACTAATTATAATCATTGAAAACTATATTTATTTAGTAAAAATAGTATTTGAGAAATACAAACAAAAATTATTTTATAATTTGTAAAATACATTTTTATTGATCAAATATTTCCATATACTTTATGTAATTAAATAATATATCTAGGGGTTTCGAAATCCTATTTTGAAAAATAAGTATAGGGTCAACCCTATATATTATTTGTATTTGCTAAGAATACAAAAATCGTTGGTAAAAACTCGCTAAAATTTTATATGTAATTATGGAATAAAGAAAATCTAAATGTAGCAAATATCTTATTAATAATAATATTAATAAGAATAAAAATAAATAACAATAATACTAATATTGGTATAAATTTTTAAGAGAGAAGGAAACAAGAATAAAACAAATAATAATGATAATAATAATAATAATAATAATAATAATAATAATAATAATAATAATAATAATAATAATAATAATAATACAACAAAAACATTTAATTACACACAAAAAATAACAATACTTTTAATAATAATAATAATAATAATAATTTAAACAATAAAACCTATAACAAAACTTTAGCTCTTCTAAAAAAACGAAGTAAAACAAAACATGAAAAAAAAAAGAAGTGGGATCAGAAGAAGAAGAAGAGGAGTGGGAGAGAGAGGGAAAAGGGAGAGAGGAATCGAGCGGAGGGGTCGAGGGAGATGGGGAGCTCGCCGGCGGCATGGGGCGCGACGGCGCTGCGCGGCTCAGTGAGTGAAGGAGGAGGAGGTCGGGGGAAAAAGGCAAAGGGGGCTGCGGCGTGCAGCGCTCCGGCAGAGAGCGAGGGTTTCGGCCAGGCAAGGGCGACTCCGAGGTGCGGGCGGAGGAGATGGTGCGGTGGTGGCGCGCCGGTGTGAGGAGCTCGCCGGGGTTTTCGGGGGAGGCGGATGGGAGCGACGGAGTAAGGGGTTGAGCGGGAGAAACTCACCTCCGGCGTGCGGTCGCCGGAGGACGACATGGCTGGCGTGGGCTCGACGCGCAGGAGGCCGGTGAGGGCCGGGCGGCGCGACTTCGGCAACGGAAAGGCGCAGTTCCGGTGGGATGGAGGCTAGGGCGGAAGGGGGAATAGACGAGCGGCGGTGGCCGCGGCCAAAGGAAGTCGGCGGCGAGGGTTGAGCCATGGCGGACGGGCTGTGCGGACGGTGGTCGTCGACCATGCGGGTGATGCGGCGGCCGGAAAGGTGAGTCGAGGGTCGGCTCCTTAATCTAGATCTACTTTTCCCTTTTTTTTCTCGTTCTGGTCGTTGTGTGGCTGTTGGTGGTGGTATGGAATTTTTCGGTGAGCGAGAATTTTGGGAAGCGGTGGAGGTGTGAAGTCGGGGGTACGGTGGTACGGAGCCCTGACGGGGTGGCCGGAAGTCGGGTGATTTTGGGGTTCTAGGGATTTGGGTGGCGGTGGTGGTATAAGCGTTATCGTTGGTCGGGGCAGACTCTGGTGAGGCCGAGGAGGGTGGCGTGGTGGTCGTGGACAGCTATGATGGTGGTCGGCAGGGATGATGGTGATGAAGATGATGGGTCGGGGTGGTTGCAGGTCGGGTTAGTTTGGCCGGAGGGGGCTCGGCCGGTCGGGGAGTCGGGATGTGATGGTGGTGGTGGTCTGGTTCGTTATAGATGGGAGGGGCGATGACGCTGGTGTGTGTGGACATGGCCGAGGATGGGCTGGGATCGGTGATCGAGACGGGTTTAGGGTTATAGGCACGTGAATTGTGTCGGGGTTTGTCCGACACGGAAAAAAAATTGTATGTGTAAAAATTGGAATAAGATTTTGGACACGTACACGGACACGATGCACGAGTGGTTGGAAATTATTTGTGGGAAAAATTTGTGGCTGTGAGGAATTTATGGAGGAGTACCTGCCTATTTATAGGATGTGGGAATTCCCAGTTAGATAAAGATAAGTATTTATTTAAAACCCAAATAGATAATTAGCTACTAATAAATTAAATCCAAATTCAAATCCAAATCCAATCCAATTAAATTCCAACCTTTAACTTAAAATTAGATAAGGTAAATCAAATTTCAAAACATAGGTATTATTTTAATTATTTAAATAAATCCATAGAATCAAATCAAGATTTAAATTGACATAATAATTCAAAATATATTTTCCAAAAATACTAATAATAAAAATTTCGAAAATTACATTATTATTTAAAAATAAACTAATAAATAATTACAAAATATTTATCTATGACCAAATAATATTTACATAAATACATTTTTCTAAAATAAAATTTTATAAGAATAATTATTTATTATTATAGCTGTATAAATGAAGGCTTTATAAATAAATAACAAACTTGGAAAATTTTGGAATGCTAACAAAATAATTATTATGTATATTATTTTGAAACCATAAAAATAAAAATATTTTTCAAAATTATGTACGCTCGCACATATTCGCACTCGTCGAGCAAATTCGAAAAATGAACTTTCGCGCACGACATACAATACGACTACGCGACGTACAATACAAAAATTTTAAATCAGTACCAAATTAAAATAAAAAAATATTAAAAAATTTAGAGGTTTTACACTGTCATATAATGAAGGTTGTTATAGTCAATGACTATGGTATTCCTCCTCTTATAACTATCTCTTTTATTGTCAAACAAAATTGTGTGCAGGTTGTATATCTGTTAGTAAGTAGTGCTTAACATGATTTTTGATAAAGAGGTACTCACCCGCACCCAGGTCCTATTTAATTCTGAACTTGTAATACACATGCAATTATGGCTAAAACTTCAGTCTCTAATGGTATAAAGTGAAGGTTTGGCACATCCTTAAGACCAAGGGGTCGATCTTGATGTAGAATAGCTGCCTGGCTTGGTCACCCATGCTGTAGGTGTCTCCTGATACATTCAGCTGGTCCAAACAAGCCATCATTTGGACAGGATTATATGTATACTATCCTAACAGTTGGTGATCTGGATTAAGCATGTAAATGGCATGGTTTGAACCTCACTTTGGTTCTGTTCTGTACTCAGGATGCAGGACTGGCATCCTGACTATGCAGGACACATTCAGGTGAATATTGGTCATGCACTCGGATGTGCAGGCAGCATGAAACAAAGGTAATACCCTCGAATCATAGGGAAGTTAATAAAAGGGAATGCCAATCAACCAGAAAACATGTCAGATGCACCATGGCTCGAATGAGGTCATACCAAGGTCTAAATCATTGGGTTATGCAGGGCACCCATACTACTGGAATATGTGGAACATGATATTGTCCTGATACTACAAGGTAGGGTGCAGGTATGCCATGCCAGGTAGGGGTTCTTGGCAGTGCAGAGGGTGTTCCAAACATAAATAAGGCTAGTGACTGCGATCTAATCCACCAAAGGATGGATGTCAAGACATACATTGAGGTCTGCTATATGAAGAGGATTGAAACCTATAACAGGGTTTCCTATATCCTAACATTGCCTATACTCGAGATGTTGGGCTAACCACATACTACTCAGTCCATTCAAGGCAGGACATGGGTTTCCTGTAAAGAGTTGACACTTCATGATAGTCAACACCCTCACACAGGGTTTGATGCAACATACACCCCTGTGCTTGGCACAGGAGCACGCCCCCATAAGTCTCTTTTCTGGCATTACTACGAACACCATTCAATTCATCCTATTTTGCTTATTAATGAAGGTTGCAAACCTATGGTAGATTAGTCCCAACGAATCGAAATTATGGTGGTGAGAAATACCTTTCGAAGATTAGCTTTGCTTCAACCTTCAACTTCGAGTAGCTCTCGATGTAGAGTAGGGGAATTCTTGCAGCATGAGAACTTAGGGTTCGGAAAGTAGGGGCTTGGTGATCCTGGGTACTTATATTAGGGTTTGGATGGATCAAAGGATAAGATTGAATTCCCTTGCTACAATCCGAAGTCGATTCGATTTCGTTTACACAGGTATTTGAATCCCTGGCCTTTGGGTTTTTTAAATTTGAAAGTTGCACTTAGCCCCTCTCAACTAGGGTATTAGAAAAACAGTCCTTTCTACTATTGCATTCAAAAGTAAAGCTAAGAGTATCTATATATATAAATGATTATCTAATAGCTTATGCATTAGTTACTAATTTAGCAAAATAATAAATAACAAAAATGGAAATTTCGGGTAAAGGACTCACAAATCTACCCTCCTTAAAGTAATTTCGTCCTCGAAATTAAAGATAGACACAAGAGTAAGAAATTTATACCTCATGTCTCGAAAAGATGAGGATAGCGCTCCTGCATCTCGTCCTCTCTCTCCCATGTGGATTCGCCTGGCGAATGGTACCTCCACGCGACACGCACCAAGGGAATAGTCTGGTTTTCTAGCACCTTTTCCCGGCGGTCCAAGTTCTCCACAGGCTGCTCCTCATAGCTAAGGATCGGTCCCACTTCAATCTCCGAGTGGTCTAGTACGTGACTGGGGTCCGCCACGTACCGATTCAGCTGGGACACGTGGAATACGTTGTGCACTCCCTCCAATACGGGTGGCAGTGCCAAACGGTATGCCACCTCTCCGATTTTCACAAGGATGTGAAACGAACCGATGTATCTCGGACTGAGCTTGCCGCCTCCTCCGAAACGTATCGTACCACGTGCCGAAGATATCTTCAAGAACACCATATCGTCCACCCAGATTCAAGCAAGGTCATGCCCTATTCCTATTATGATCAACAATAGCAACTTTAAACAAAACTATACCTCAAACTCTAACGGTCTACGATGGCTGTCGGCCCAGTGCTTCTGCCGGTCCTGTGCCATACGAAGACGCTCCCTAATAAACTTCACCTTCTCCGCAGCATCCACGATCATCTCGGGCCCCAATAGTGCTCTCTCACCCACGTCGTCCCAAGATAGCGGGGTGCGACATCTCCGTCCGTACAAGGCCTCAAAAGGAGGCATCCCGATACTAGCTTGTGACTGTTGTTGTAGGAGAACTCCACAAGGTGAAGGTAGTCCTCCCACGAGCCGCCAAAATCTAGTACACATGTACGCAGCATATCCTCGAGCGTCTGAATGGTCCGCTCCGACTGCCCATCTGTCTGTGGGTGATAGGCCGTGCTGAACTTGAGCGATGTGCCCAAGCTAGCCTGCAGACTCCTCCAAAAGTGGGATGTGAATCTGCTGTCACGATCAGAGACGATACTCGCTGGAACGCCGTGCAATCTGACGATCTGCCTCATGTACAACTCTGCCAATCTCTCCGTAGATAGTCCCACCTTGAATGGTATAAAGTGAGCCGATTTGGTCAACCTATCAACGATGACCCAAATCGCATCCTTCCCGCCAGGCGAACGTGAAAGACCGGAAACAAAATCCATAGTGATATGTTCCCACTTCCACTCGGGGATCGGCAATGGCTGAAGTAAACCCCTGGGTCTCTGCCTCACGGCTTGACCTGCTGACACACAAGGCATCTAGAAACGAAGCGCGCCACCTCATGCTTCATGCCGTACCACCAAACGTAGGCTCTCATATCCTTGTACATCTTGTTGGCTCCAGGATGCAAGGAATACTGAGAGCGGTGTACCTCCTGTAAGACCTCCTCTCGCAGCTCTCCACTAGGTACACACAACCTCGTCCCATGCCTCAATGAGCCATCCTCTGCGATGGTGAAGTCCTCTAGTAAACCAGCTCGTGCCTGCACAATAATACCCCTCAGCTGCTCATCCTGCTGCCGTGTCTCTCGAATTCTGTCCATCAGTCCAGAATGGATCTGCATGCCCATCATCTGTCTCGACTCCAGGAATGACTACCTCAATACCCAAGCTCTCTAATTCTACCAATAAGTGCCGGTCTCTCGTCAAGAACATAGCCACTGGATACCGACTCAAGGCATCCGCGACTACATTCGTCTTCCCCGGATGGTACTACAACGAGATGTCGAAATCCTTCATCAATTCCAGCCATCTACGTTGCCGCATATTCAGCTCCTTCTGTGTGAAAACATACTTCAAGCTTTTGTGGTTAGTGAATATTTCCACATGCTCTCCGTATAAATAATGTTTCCACAATTTTAGGGCGAATATGACCGCTACCAGCTCTAAGTCGTAGGTGGGGTAATTCTTCTCGTGCGGCCGCAGCTGTCTGGACGCATAAGCAATCACCTTCTTATTCTGCTCTAAGACGCACCCCAAGCCTTTTCCTGAAGCATCGCTATAGATGAAAAAACCGTCGGAACCCGATGGCAACGTCAATATAGGAGCTGTCGTCAGTCTCTTCTTCAGCTCATCGAACGCCGCCTGGCAGTCCTCTGTCCATACAAACTCCATATCCTTCCGAGTGTGCCTAGTCATCGGCTCCGCAATTCGAGCAAAGTCTTGGACGAATTTCCGGTAATACCCAGCCAGTCCTAAGAAACTCCGAATCTCCACCACAGAAGTCGGAGTAGTCCAAGACTCAACAGCAGCGATCTTTTTCGGATCAACAGATATGCCATCTCCTGTCACCACATGCCCAAGAAATTCTACCTTGTCAAGAAAAAACTCGCACTTGGAAAAATTCCCATAGAGTTCCTCCTTTCTGAGTGTCTTCAGCACGATCCTCAGATGCTCATCGTGCTCTTCCGACGACTTCGAATAGATAAGGATGTCGTCGATGAAGACCACGACAAACTTGTCAAGGTACGGGTAGAATACCTTGTTCATCAAATTTATGAAGACTGCCGGGGCATTGGTCAACCCAAACGGCATCACCATGAATTCGTACTGGCCGTACTTAGTCTGGAAGGCTGTCTTCGGGATATCCTTCTTCTTCACTTTCACTTGGTGGCACCCCGACCTCAAATCGATCTTCGAGAACACCCGTGCACCACTCAACTGATCGAAAAGATCGTCGATTCTTGGAAGCGGATATTTGTTCTTGATCGTCTTGCTATTCAAAGTCCGGTAGTCGATACACATTCGCACTATTCCGTCCTTCTTTGGCACGAACAGCACTGGTGCACCCCAAGGCGACGAACTTGATCTAATAAACCCCTTCTCTAGCAGCTCGTCTATCTGCTTCTTCAGCTCCACGGCCTCCTTGTTGTTGATTATGTATACTCGCTGCGACTCTGGCTCTACGCCTGGCACAAGATCAATGGAGAACTCAACGTCTCTGTCTGACGGCAGTCCTGGCAGCTCCTCTAGAAATATGTCGAGAAATTCTGCGATGATGGGGTGAGGTAGCTCTTCCTCTGCTATCATGGTCCCACAAATAGCGTCGCCATGCTGCTCTATGGCTCCTCTGGCGAACTCGAACACGGCCTCTTCCGGCGGACTGAATACAACACACCCGCGGTGACAATCAATGCTGGCAAAGTGCTTACTCAACCAGTCCATGCCGAGCACTAAATCAAAGCTCGGAAGTGGCATGATGAGTAAGCTAGCGTGTAGTTCTCGGCCTCCTATGGTGATGCGGCGACCGACGCAAACATCCTTCACTAAGATGACGCCTCCGTCAGTCGAGACTTTATAGGTGTTATCCAAGGGCTTAGATACAATGCTATGTCCAAAGATAAATGCTGCAGATATGAAGCTGTGACTGGCTCCAGAATCAAATAAGGCAATAGTTAAAAAAGACTCAAGGAGGACAGAACCTGCTATCACATCAGGAGATGTCAGTGTCTCCTCGACCGCCATGGTGTAAGCTCTGTCCTACTGCTGGTGCTGGACGAAGCGTTGCTGCTGTGTGGGCAGGGGTCCCCTCTGCTGCTGGGGTATCGTGGGCTTCATCGGTGCTTCCGTGGCATGAGCTGCTCTCTGTGCTGCATGAACCTGCGTCGCGGGACAATCCTTCATCTGGTGTGAACTCGAACCGCAGAATAGGCATACTCCAAGTCATCTTCTGCATACCTCCCACGTATGGCCTGACTTCCGGCAGTAGCCGCAGGTGGGAGTCGTCTATCTAGGCTAGCTCTGCTGGTTCTGCTGGGTGGTGGTGCCTCTAGCTGGAGGCTGATTCTGCTGCTATTGGTAACGGGGCTGTGGCTGATGCTGCTGCATTGCGGTCTTCCCCGGAGCATTGGATCATTTTGCCGATCCGGACTGGCTGTTGCCTCCTCCATAAGCGTCTCGGTCCCTCTTCTGCTTGCGCTTCATCTCCTTCTCTACGTCTTGCGCAACCTTCAAGATCCTCTCATATGTGGTGGCTTGGCTGGTGGCTACGGCTATGCGGATCTCATGTGATAGTCCCTTCCTGAACTTCTTGGCCTTGGCTGCAGGAGTCAAGGCATCTGCAAATCGACTGAGGTGGGAGAACTCAGCAGAATACTCGTCAATGGAGAGGTTGCCTTGTTCGAGGCTCTCGAACTCGCTCTCCAAATCTTCGCGGGCTGCCTCAGAATAAAACTTCGCCTTGAATAGCTCTTTGAATTCCTCCCAGGTCACGTCTGGTGCAGTGAATCGGGGCTCGTTCCTGTACCACGTACAAGCGATGTCATAGAGCTGCATGCTTGCATTATCAACCTTCTGGTCTTCGGAGATTCGGGCCCTCCGGAGATTGCGTTCCACATTCTCCAGCCAGTCATCGGCGTAGAGAATTCCCTCCGTACCCTTGAAATCCCAGGGCCTAAGGTCTGTAAAATTTTTGTAGGTGCCAGGACGCTGCGGAGGAGCCTCCCTAGTCTGAAGAGCCTCCCTCATAGTATCGCAGAAGACGTCAGCCTGTCGGGTTTGAGAAGTCATCATCTGCTGGAAGATCCCGAGGAGGGCAACATTGTCCAGCGGAGGTGGTGGGGGCAGAGCTGGTGCCGGATGCGGAAAGGTGCTGGCTGCTGGAAAGGTACAGGCTGCTGGAAAGGTGCTGGTGGTGGGACCGGCAAAGTGAACTGAGGAGGTGGCGGAATATCATCACGGCGAAACCACGTAGCCTGCGGCTGGGGAGTCTCGCCTAGGTAGGTGAAGCGGCTTCCGTGAGTCGGTGGGGTTCCATTCATGGAGGACCCACCAACGTTTGCTGGGGTGTTCGGGTGAGCGGGGTTCCTGCCTTGATCCATCTAACTGCCACAAAAGTAGAATCGTTAATCGGTATGAAAATTCAAACAGGATGCAGATCAAGGAATAATTGAGATCAAATGTAGAATTCAATGGCGATATTAAACATGTGGAGATGGTCCTTAAAGTCTACTTTCTACTCGCAGGCCTGTAGTAGTACATCTAAGTTGAGTACTACCACAAGTTTCGCTGTGTTTTGCGAAATCTGACCTGCATGAGCCACCATAAAAATGTGTTACGACCCGCACCCAGTATTCGGGCATGAGTCGTGGGTACGTCCAGCCTACGCCGCAGTGTCGGCGATAGAGCGTTGTCTAGACATCTCCATAATTTATCAAATATAACCACGCAGTTTATAGATTTCCACAAAAGATCAAGTTTGCATATCAATCTCAACGAAAATTGTAAACACAATAACTATGGTAAAAGGAACAAACTGATAACTGAATAAGGTCACCAAGTATAGAGACCAAATATGATAGAAGAAATAATCTCAATGTAATAAAAATGTATAAAAGAGAATCCACTACTCAACTCTCATAATCCATAATAAAAATAAAATACAATCAAGAGTTTTTGTGAGCAACACATGCTCTATAAATGCTGTCTAGCTAATAATCTCCTGCGGAGGGTAGCCCCGCATCCAAGTCCTCCTGTATGATCAAGTCAGGGTCTTCCGTCTGCTCATAAAAGGTAGTACAGAACTCCTCTAACTCATTACCTAAAATTTTGGTTATCCAGTCAGGATTGGAACAAGCACACAAGCTGAAAAACTATCCGCAACATAATAGGATCGACAGTACGTGAATATATCATATATAAAAGAAAGCTGAACAGTAATGTGATGGCATAGTATATCTAGAATAAAGTATGAATCGTAGAGTAATATGTCAACTGGAACGAGTATGAAAGCATAGTGACATGTCAAGTGGTAAAATAATAAAAGACAATCTATCTAAAGTGAATTGAAATACCCTTTTCGACATGTGAACGGCTAAGGGGTAAATACGGCTCACTGCACGTGTCGTGTGCAGCTGCTATCGTTTAAGATTAGACATATTGGGATAGATTGGGAAGTTCACAACATCTACTAAGGTATTTTCCCTCCCGACCAGTACTTATGAACCCAAATAAGTCACGAAGAGAATGTAAACAACAGTATAATAAATGGGGTTCATGTCTCTCACTCGTGTGTCCATCGTGTCATCAAGCAAAAGAACATATGAATGTATACTGCACAAACCATCAGAAATGGAAGTAGAACAGAAAGTGTACTTGCTTGTCGCCTCGAGCTATGTGTACCAACTTAATATCGAGTTGGAGTCCAAATAACCTGTGATATGCATTAATTCTAGTCAATGCATGAGTTCATCTACAATGAATCTATCTTTAATTCTTTCTACTAACTCTAAGTTTTTAGTAACCTTAGGGTCTGAATCTCATGGTTTTCTAATCTTTCCTATAGTCTCTATTCTTAGGCTCTTCTACTAATACTCTATATCTTACTTGTAGTTTATATCTATATGTCCTAGTAGGTAGGCTTGGTTGACTTCTGTGGTTTGCCTAAGGATTGGTATACCACTCAGATTTATTCACTGATACATCTACCCTATTGGTATTCTGGTACTGCTTGGTGCACTATCCAACTTCTATGTTTTCCCCTTTTCAATGCCTTCACTGAATATGTGCTACCACTTGTTATGACCCTCAACTGATACTCCACAGTACCAGATAGCCTAATATATCATTTATTGTACCCATATACATAGGGATTCATAACATAGTCTATAAGTATTTGATCGTGCAGACTATCCTCTACACTTGAACTAGCACACAAGGTTTTGTATGATTTCATCGTTGGCAACCTGTCACTGTAAACAGCCAAGCATGATTTCCCCTTCTCTCCTAGTTTCAGTGATACTCTGATGCTTTAGGTCTCATTCCCAAATGTGGAAACCCTTCCAAAAGTCCTCACACATTATTCAACATCTAATAGAAATCTTGATGGCAAACCTGTACTGCTGGTCCTATACCAAGGCTGATACATCCTATCAAGACTGATACACTCATGTTTCAACCAAAAGGGCTGAACAATGGTGTTCAGTGAAGAGGATTCATGAAGTTCGAGTCTGAACTCACAGGTGTAGACTAAACACCCTCTGCTACAGATATGGTTTCAAGAATGGGATTTTGATAAATAATGATATGACCTTGGCTGTCTTGCTCTTGAACACCTAGGCCTCTAGGTATAATACATTCAAGGATCAGATGTAATGAGTGAAATCCCCACAAGTATACTTAACCCTATATGACACAATCCAATATCTGAACTGAGAAGTTATGCAGGACATCATAATGGCAACTAAACAATAGAGAGAAACCAGGCTATACTCATACCTGCTTATACGTAAGACTTATTCAGTCATGAATTTGAATTGAACCCTCAGTCTAAATTGGTGGAAACAGAGCTCTAAGTAGTCAATAAGGATATTTGCCAAGCAATAAATTGTACAACATAGCATGGTAAGTGAAATAGTACGCACTGCAACCTGGAGAACATCTGATCATAGTGTAAACCTTAAGTGCATTACATGAATAATATAACTCAATATAGGATGTCATGTAACTGTCATATAATGAAGGTTATTATAGTCAATGACTATGGTATTCCTCCTCTTATAACTATCTCTGTTATTGTCAAACAAAATTGTGTGCAGGTTATATATCTGTCAGTAAGTAGTGCCTAACATGATTTTTGATAAAGAGGTACTCACCCACACCCAGGTCCTATTTAATTCTGAACTTGTAATACACATGCAATTATGGCTAAAACTTCAGTCTCTAATGGTATGAAGTGAAGGTTTGGCACATCCTTAAGACCAAGGGGTCGATCTTGATGTAGAATAGCTACCTGGCTTGGTCACCCATGCTGTAGGTGTCTCCTGATACATTCAGCTGGTCCAATCAAGCCATCATTTGGCCAGGATTATATGTATACTATCCTAACAGTTGGTGATCTGGATTAAGCATGTAAATGGCATGGTTTGAACCTCACTTTGGTTCTGTTATGTACTCAGGATGCAGGACTGGCATCCTGACTATGCAGGACACATTCAGGTGAATATTGGTCATGCACTCGGATGTGCAGGCAGCATGAAACAAAGGTAATACCCTCTGAATCATAGGGAAGTTAATAAAAGGGAATGCCAATCAACCAGAAAATATGTCAGATGCACCATGGCTCGAATGAGGTCATACCAAGGTCTAAATCATTGGGTTATGCAGGGCACCCATACTACTGGAACATGTGGAACATGATAGTGTCCTGATACTACAAGGTAGGGTGCAGGTATGCCATGCCAGGTAGGGGTTCCTGGCAGTGCAGAGGGTGTTCCAAACATAACTAAGGCTAGTGGCTGCGATCTAATCCACCAAAGGATGGATGTCAAGACATACATTGAGGTCTGCTATACGAAGAGGATTGAAACCTATAACAGGGTTTCCTATGTCCTAACATTGCCTATACTCGAGATGTTGGGCTAACCACATACTACTCAGTGCATTCAAGGCAGGACATGGGTTTACTGTAAAGAGTTGACACTTCATAATAGTTAACACCCTCACACAGGGTTTGATGCAACATACACCCCTGTGCTTGGCACAGGAGCACACCCCCATAAGTCTCTTTTCTGGCATTACTACGAACACCACTCAATTCATCCTATTTTGCTTATTAATGAAGGTTGCAAACCTATGGTAGATTAGTCCTAACGAATCGAAATTATGGTGGTGAGAAATACCTTTCGAAGATTAGCTTTGCTTCAACCTTCAACTTCGAGTAGCTCTCGATGTAGAGCAGGGGAATTCTTGCGGCAGGAGAACTTAGGGTTCGGGAAGCAGGGGCTTGATGATCCTGGGTACTTATATTAGGGTTTGGATGGATCAAAGGATAATATTGAATTCCCTTGCTGCAATCCGAAGTCGATTCGATTTCGTTTACACAGGGATTTGAATCCTTGGCCGTTGGGTTTTTAAAATTTGAAAGTTGCACTTAGCCCCTCTCAACTAGGGTATTAGCAAAACAGTCCTTTCTACTATTGCATTCAAAAGTAAATCTAAGAGTATTTATATATATAAATGATTATCTAATAGCTTCTGCATTAGTTACTAATTTAGCAAAATAATAAATAACAAAAATAGAAATTTCGGGTCAAGGATTCACACATGTCTACGGAGCAGATGAACACTCGTATGATCACCCTCACAGGGGAATACTGGGTGATTTGGAAGCCAAGGATGGAGGATCTACTATGGCGCAAGGACTTGCATGGTCCGTTGGAGGACGACAGTGCAAAACCAATGGACAAAGCTACTGAAGACTGGAAATGATTGGATCGAAAGGCCGTTGGATTCATCCGCCAATGGTTGGATGATTCGGTATTTCACTACCTGTCCATGGAGAGTTCGGTAAAAGCATTGTGGAAGAAGCTGCATTCACTATACAAAACGAAGACGACTGGCAACAAAGCGTTTCTTATTCGCCAACTTGTCAACTCGAAGTATACGGAGGGTGCTCCAGTGGCACAATATTTGAACGAGGTTCAGGGTATCATCACTCAGTTGTCTGTGATGAAGATGGTGATTGATGATGAGCTTCAGGCCCTACTATTCTTGAGTTTTCTGCTGGAAAGCTGGGAGACGTTAGTGGTGTCGGTGAGCAACTCCGTGCCTGATGGAGTTGTCACGATGGAGGTAGTCAAAAGTAGCTTGTTGAATGAGAAGGTCCGACGCAAGCAAGTGGAATCGTCGCAGGAATCCGTCATGTGACTTCCTACGGGAAGGGAAGACCTAAGTCATATGCGAGGACATGAGGGAGTTCTCGAGATATTGCGATTGTGGACCGCAAGGAGGGCTCTATTTCTATGGCGAAAGGATAATCAAGAGGAACTGCATGAAGCTTAAAGCTGAGAAGGATAAAGACAAGGATAATCAAGAGGATCTCACAGCAATGAGAGATATCATCATCGCAGCGACCGACGCAGAGGAACCTTGTGACATGTGTCATGATGGCAACTGGGTCATGGACACAGGGGCATCGTATCACGCCACTCTACATAGGAGGATCTTCACATCATATCGCAGCGGCAGGTTTGAACGTGTGAAGATGGGCGACAAGGGGATGGCTGCAGTTGTAGGCATCGGTAATGTGCACTTGACGACAGAGTTTGGTGAGAAAATCGTCCTTAGGGGTGTGCGACATGTACCGAGTTTGTGCTACAACTTGGTTTCTGTCACGTTTCGAGTCGAAAAACTGTTTTTCTCCGGTAATATTATGCCGAATCGATCGTCCTCCCTAAGGCGTAATGTCGTATAAGTCTGAAATTGCACTCGTACAAGGCAAGAACGTTACTGTCACGACCCACACCCGGATATTCGGGTACGAATACGTGGGCCACGCCCAGCCTACGCCACGGTATCGGCGGTAGAACGCTGTCAAGTATACTATACTAACTACAACATCTAAGGATCCATAACTAGAATGTACTCATGTCACATCACAAAAACTAAGGAAGATAAGATAAGAAATAATAACAATATCACTAGAACAACTAGAATCTACAATGATCATAAGACAGGAAAATAAAGAAGGAACAACAAGACTAACTATGGATAACTACCAGGCAACTCACATAGAAGAATAGTGAGATCCACCTCAGCTAGCAACATCATGAAGTCCCATATTGAGGGCACAACTACTCCTAAAATTTTGTCAACATATCCAGTCAGGATGGAACGAGCACAAATCTCAAATAACAGTTCTAATTAGACGATATTAAAAATATAGCAGTAAATAGAGAGAATATACAAGAAATCATGAAATGTACATGTGAGTATCATGGTAAGGTAAGCTGTAAATCTAGAGCTAGAACAAGGCAAGTAAAACTGATCATGGCATGTACAAGAATCAAGAATCATCTATCTAAGTGTGTGAGTACTAGTTTCAACATGTGGCCGGCTTGGGTCTGCACAAGGTCTACTGGCCTGGTTAATCATACGTGGGGTGTATGATTAACACTCACAAGATCTACAAGAATAACAAGGTAGATAATGACCACACATCTACACTAATACTCCCCGTCCCCGACTAGTATAGTGGATCCAACCATGACACATCATGACACGTGATTCTCCGAGAGGGTAGCTAGCCTTCGCAGGAATCGTGTCTATACAATGCACAAGGAACAAGAAGACTTTCACAAGATATACCAAGAAAAGCGAGGAATAACATCTCATGATGGGATCCAGAGAAATACCAATCCGTATGAACAATGTGTCAAGAGAACAAGGGTATCTACACTAAATACACGAAACATACACGATATCATAAAACAGAATTATTATCAGAGAATGTACTCGCCTGCGATCTGGTGGAATATGTCAACTGAGTCCAAGAACAGTGCCTCGAGGACCTATAGGTGGAATACTATATCAATATAAGGGTATGGAAGTAAAATCAAGTTATACAAAGTCAAACTAGGTCAAGGCAAGTCAAAGTAAGTCAACTAGGTCAATCTAAGTCAAGGGTCGACTTACAGTTGACTTTTGGTCAACTGGTCAACTCTGGTCAACTCTAGGTCAAACTTGATTAACGTTGACTAACAGTTGACTTTGGGTCAACTGGTCAACTTCGGTCAAGTTCTGGTCAATCATAGGCTACGGTTGACTTCTGGTTGACTTTTGGTCAAAATAGTCAACTGTGGTCAACCAAGGTCAAAATTAGTCTAACCTAGGTCAAATGTTGACTCTACTTCGACGTTCAGTCAAAGTAGTCAACCATGGTCAAACTGGGTCAAAGCTAGTCTCTACAAACATCTACAGGGTCAACACATTCAATTTCAGTGGTTGTGAAATCACTGGAATCGATGGATCTCAAATACCATAAAAGGAGAAATATTATAATAATAGGTTAAAAACCTACAGATATTCTCGGATGGTGAAAGAACCACCACCAACGTGTCCAGAATGGTCAAATCAGCTAGAATAATCTGTCCATAAGTCCAATTTGGACACATGAGCAAAAAGGGTAATTTCGGGCCAAAGTGGTGTCCGCCGTTGGACACACTTTGCACCGAAAAGCGTGCCAAAATAAAAATGCACAAAACCTAACAAATTATATGTCCACGAATCCAGAATGGCGATACGAATCCAATGGTATATCCAGAATTGGATTCCGTTGACCCGATCTCAGATTGGTCCGTCGACCCAGATACTGGAATCCGATTTGCACGGAAAAGCATGTCGGAGCCAATGTCCTCAAAACTCAGCAAATTATATATCAACGAGTCCAGAATGATGATACAAACTCAACGATATATCCAGAATTGGATTTCGATGAGCCGATCTCAAAATGACCTATTGACCCGAATATTGGTATCCGACTTGCACCGAAATGCGTGCCGGAACCAATGTCCACAAAACTCAGCAAATTATATATCAACGAGTCCAGAATGATGATACGAACTCAACAGTATATCCGGAATTGGATTCCGATGAGCCGATCTCAAAATGACATGTTGACCCGGATATTGGTATTCGACTTGTACCAAAATACGTGCCGAAACCAATGTCCACTAAAACCTAGCAAATTATATATCAACGAGTCCAGAATGACGATACGAACTCAACGGTATATCTGAAATTGGATTCCGATGAGCCGGCGTCAAAAAGTCCCGTTGATCCGGATTGTAGGGCCCACTTTGCACCGAAATGCGTGTCAGGGCCCACATCCTCCAAATCTAACAAACTTTATATGAAAACAGGCCAGAATGACGCCACGAGTCTACTGGTGGTGTCAGAATTTGAATCCGGAGTCCCGAATTCAAAAATAAAATTTAACAAGTGCAACATTAAGAATTCGAACGGCCAACTTTGGCGTCGAATTCGACCGACCTAACAAGCTCAAACTGAAATGAAATCTAAAAAGGGCAGGAAGAGGGTTATACCAGCTGCACACAAGAACTGGTGGCGCGCAAAACGGATCTGCGATGACGAAGATACAAACCGCGAAGTTGGCGTCGCAAAACTGTCCAAAAATAGTACAAATTAAAACGTCAACTTATTGGCCGGTTTTGATGTATCAAACGATGAAATTAACGGCTCAAACTTGACAGAGGTGAAGAGGGATATACCGAGATTGAGACGGAGCAAGGAGTTCGTCGATCCAACGGTCAAATTGTCCAGAAAATAGCGCAAAATTGCTGCAACGGAGCACGAATTCTGGAATTTCTCCGCGCGCGCGTCGACGAAACTCCGAGAGAAACGCTGAAATCGCCTAGACGGCGCATCCCGAAGGACGTTGGCCGCCACAGGAGGGTGCGGGGGTGTGCGCCCGGTCCACGCGCAGCCCGGGGGGGCTCGCTGGTGACGGCGACGGCCGCGACGGCGCCGTGGCCGCTGTGCGCGCACGGCATGTTGCTGCCGCTGCTACTGCCAGTGTTGCAGCAGCTGCTGCTGCTGTGGCCGTGCGGGGGTACGGCAGCGGCGAACGGCGCAGGCATGGCAGCGGTCGGGGGTGGTGGTCGGCCGTTGCGGTGGTGGAGGTTGATGATGATGATAATGAATGGTGAAGGTGGAAGGTGATGAAGAAGAAGATGAAGAAGGAGGAGAATGGGGAGTCTCGGCCTAGGGTGGAGGTGGTGCTTGGCCATCGGCGAGGGACTGGGCTCGGATGGCCATAGGGGGAGTTGCGGTCGGCCAAGGGGGAAGGGATGGTGTGGTGTATGTATGTTAGAGAAGAGAGAGAGGGATATAGTATATATCATATAGAAAAGAGAGAGAGAGAATGAGAGATATTTAATGAAAGAGAGAGAGAAATGATATTAGATATTATAGAAAGAGAGAGGGGGGTGCTGTCCTGTACGGGTCGGGGGGGGGTTGTGTGTGATGGAGAGAGGGGTGAGGTGTGAGTGATGAGAGAGAGATGTATATATATGTATATATATATATAAGATATTTAAGAGAGATATTTTAGTGAGAGAGAGGGAATAGATATTTTAAAATAGGAAAAAAATAGGAAAAATTATGTGGGTTATTTGGGCAGTCATGAAAGAACAATATGGAGCTTGGGCTCGGGTCCGGTCGAGCCGAGTCGGGTCAAAATCGGACAGGAGGCAATAATTGAATTAAAATGGGTATTTAAAATCGTGGGTAAATAAGTAGCATGTGGGGGCTCAAATAAATGGGACACCAGTGTCAGGCGGGTAGTAGACTTTATGTGGGCCATGGCCATATTTGGGGTCGACTAGGTTGGGTCGATGTCGGGTCCCGAAATTAAATTGGAAATTAAATCAGGTTTTACGGTAGATAATTAATTGGCCTAAATTGACCCGAAAGTTGTGCGAAGAAAATAAAGCACAAGATGGTGTGCCTGAGTGAGACACGAAGGTCATGGGTGAAGAGCGTCTCGAGTAGATCATGCATGACAAGTTGGTTCTGAAAAAACGACTGGTCTGGTGCTCCTAAATTAAAAGTTACGGGAGAATTCAATTAATAATTAAATGGTCTAAATTGACCCGAACTTGTGCGAAGCAAAAAGAGCACAAGGGAACGAGTTTGGATGGGACATGATATATCGACGTAAAGATAATTTCGTCTACTACAAACTTCAAGAAGGAAGTTTCCAGAGACTGGCATCCCTGATGCTCTAGAAATCCAAATCACGGTAAAGAGCATTAAATCAAATAATAAACAAATAATAATATCTATTACAATAATTGATTTTATAAAATTGAAAAAAATAAGCCCTAAATTCAGGGGCTTACAGTTACGTTTTGATTGTTATATTAAAACACCAAATTGAAACTTCACAAATCACATCAGAATTGAACACACAGTTTAGGAAGATAGAAATATGCTTTTTATTCATAGCTTGCAACGAAGTGCAAGTTGTAATTACATTGGATGCCGTTGCGGCTACATTGATTGAAACAAAAGAAATATACTCGACAAGCTGTCTAAACTAATACTTGTCATTCCATACATTCGCTCCTTTATACATAAACCTTCGATGAATTGGCTTCAAAATACTTCAGAATAGGAAGAGCTTCAAAATGTCTCTCCGCACTTCAGCTTCAGTTTAGAGCTCCCGTAGCACCTGGAGAGTTGGGGAGGGGGTTAGCACACTTGCTAAGTGGACAAGACGAACCCACTCGTCTAAACCGACTCTGATTGTTAAGGTAGGCATGTTTTAGAGTTTTCTTTCTATTTAGAACTAAATGAATTCAGTTCATATCGATAGTCATCTTTGAAGTAGTAAAGCATACAGTGAAACATAATAATTTATCACAATTCTTACCACAGTCGTGCTCGTGCCTGCATAAAATATAGATAATATTTACTACCTGCAAAAGATAATAAGTGAGCATGATCTATCTTATATGTGCGGTCATTGATGCTATGCACCACGACGGACTTTTATATGGCATTGTGATGTGCTTGTCAGCTTGGGTTGCAAGCAATGCTGGAGGTCCCGTAATGCCTCACACCGAAGCACGAATTTGTTTATTTCTCCTAGGTCGATTCGGTTTCGATGTCCCGGATACCGCATCGAAGAAAATTCAACTTATGCACAAGTTGCATGTCAATGCGTGAACAGTTTAATATATGCAGACAGATTTGTATAGCGTAGACAGTATTTAGTGACATTATCATTTTGCCCAACACATGCAACGAATCATTTTCCCCAAGCCTGTAATTTCGACTTAACATCCCGTAGGCACCAAATTCCCCGAGGCAGCGTAAGCCTCAATCGACGTTTCATGTTATTTTATAGCACGTAAAATAGTCTATCTTTTTACTAGAACCTTAAACTTTCTCGTTTTGGTATGAAACTTATATTTTCAGAGTAAATTACTCTAAATCGATACGTTTTTTCCAAGTTCTTGACCTTAGTGGATTGACATGCATTTAACTTGGCATTGTCAATTTGAATGAGTTCGAGGCAAAGAATTTTGTTTGCGGAAAGAAGTAGAAATAATGGGCTGAATCACCCACCAAGTATTTTTATCATACCGACCGTCGAAGCACTTCACAACGTTCAAGCTTTAGTTACGCGTGCTCCTGCAATGGCACCAACACTTTGTCAGAATTTCTTTTTTAATCATTTGTTTCAAAATTCGTAGAATACATTCAGAAAATGATACAAAAATACATTCATCAAAGCCAAGCGATAAAAGCTCTAAGAAAACCATACAGCAGTTCGATCCCATTGAAGGGACTCTTATATAGAGTTCACTCGCCGAGACGCAGCCTGCTGCATCTAGACTTATTCCAACAGAAGTCGTTCCATTAATTGGATCGATTCTCGTAACATTTGTCTAAATCGATTTGATCGATGCCGCAAGGTGTTATTGTTTACCAAGCTCAGCGATCGAGTCAAATGGCCATCTAAGTTTTCGACCGATCTGACTCGACGCAAGCATATTACGAAGTCCATCGCCTATCGAAAGCGGGGTACTACATAAGATACCACTAAGAAAAAGTTTTGTTCCGAAACTTAAGAACAAGGATCCGACCTTAAATTAGGCAAACAACGAAGGGCACTTCTCCTTCATCTCCGCCTCCATTTCCCATGTCGACTCTTCAACTAAATGGTTTCGCCAAAGCATGCGGACCAAGGACACCGATCGATTTTGCAATACCTTCTCCTTACGGTCTAAAATTTGAATAGGCTCCTCCGAGTAAAATAAGTCAGTACGTAGATCCAATGATTGAAGCTAACCACGTGACTTGGATCGTGCACGTATTTTTGAAGTTGTAAAATATGGAAAACATCGTACACATCAGCCAAGACAGGAGGTAGTACGATCCGATAAGCAGCCGTTGCAACTCACTCGATGATCTCGAAAGGGCCTACAAATCTTGGGCTCAATTTGACTTTAACGCCGAACCGCATCACGTCACGCGTGGGCATTACCTTCAAAAACACATGGTCCCCGACCAAAAATTCTAGCGATCGTCGACGAAGATATGCGTAGCTCTTTTGTCGACTTTGTACGATACGGAGTCTATCTCGGATCAAGCAGACCTTTTCGATGTCCTGCTCCACCAGTTCCGGTTCGAGCACTTGTCGCTCTCCAACTTCGTGCCGGTATATTGGAGAACAACACTTCCTCCCGTAGAGCGCTTCATATGGAGCCATCTGAATGTTCGACTGATAAATGTTGTTATACGCAAACATCGCAAGCGGCAAATGCATATCCCAACTCGTCTTTAGATCGATTGCACACAGACGCAACATATCCTCTAATATTTTATTCACCCTTTCCATCTGACCGTCTGTTTGGGGTGGTATGCAGAACTAAAATTTAGTTTGGTCCCCATCGTCGCTTGCAGGCTCGTCCATAAATACGATAGGAATCGTCCGTCTCTGTCCAAAATTATTATGGCTGGTACCCCATGCAGTCGAACAATCTCATCGATATAGATTTGCGCTAACCGATCGACGCTTCATCCTACTTTAATTGCGATGAAGTGAGCTGACTTGGTCAATCTATCAACAATGACCCAAATCGCATCATTCCCCCGCGACGTCTTCGAAAATCCTACAATGAAATCCATCGAGATATTGTCCCACTTTTACTCGGAAATAGCGAGGTTCTGCAGCTCTCCGCCTGGCCTTTGGTGTTCTGTCTTTACTTGCTGATACGCCATACATTGTGACACAAAAGTAGCCACGTCTTTCTTCACGCCGTGCCATCAAAAGTTTGTGCCCAAGTTCTTGTACATCTTGGTGCTTCCAGGATGTAACGAGTACTTCGTATAATGTGCCTCCGTCAGAATTTCTTTTCTAAGTTTGGTAGTTTTAGGAATGCAAAGCCTTCCTTTTAGTCGCATTGTCTCATCTTCGTCTTCCACAAAGTCAGTCACCCTTCCTGTTGAAATCAACTCGAGCATATTCTTCATGAATGAATCATTTTTCTGTGCGGTCTTTATTTTGCTAAGCAGGCTCGACCCTAGCTTCAACTGAGCTAGGTGCAGGTGTCGATACTCAATTTCGAGTTTGATACCCATCACTTCAAGGTCTCTCCGTATCTCATTATTTAGGGCCAGCGATCCCATAAACATTATGCTCAGTGCGTCGGCTTATCCGGCGTATACTCGATCGTTAGCTCATAATCCTTTATGAGTTCGAGCCAACGTCGCTGCCGTAAGTTGAGTTCTCGTTGTGTAAACAAGTATTTGAGACTTTTATGATCTATATAGATTCTGCAAGCCACACCATAGAGGTAGTGCCGCCAGTGTTTTAATGCAAACACGATCGCCGCCAATTCTAGGTCATGCTTCAGATAGTTTTTCTCGTGCTGCTTCAACTGCCATGAAGCATAGGAGATAACTTTATCTTTCTGCATAAGTACGCACCCGAGGCCAGTTTTCGATACGTCCTTGAATATCTGAAAGCCTTCTGGACCATCTGGAAGTACAAGAATTTGAGCTGAGATGAACCGTTGCTTCAACTCTTGAAAGCTGGATTCACAGTCGTCACTCCGTTCAAATACGACTCCCTTCTGGGTGAGGCGAGTCAGAGACGACACTAGTTTTGAAAAGCTTCGCATGAATCTTCGGTAGTAGCCTGCTAAGCCCAAGAAACTCCGAATGTCGCTAATCGAGGTAGGTCATTACCAATATACCACCGCTTCAATCTTCTTTGGTTCCACCGCGACGCCTTCGGCAAAGATTACATGTCCGAGGAATGCCACACTACTCATTCAGAACTCGTATTTACTCCGTTTGGCATATAATTTATTTTCACACAGAGTCTGCAATACCGTCTTCAAGTGCTCTGCGTGCTCTTCTCGATTCTTCGAGTAGATAAGGATATCGTGATGAACATGACTACAAATTTATTAATTTGGGGTCGAAAGACTTGGTTCATTAGATCCATGAAAACGGCTAGGGTATTCGTCAAACCAAATGTCATGAGTGGGAATTCATAATGACTATATCGAGTGCGAAAGGCAGACTTCGATACGTCATCGGACTTGATCTTCAACTGATGATAGCCTGAACGAAGATCAATTTTTGAAAATATTGACGCGTCTTACAGTTGGTCAAACAAGTCACCGATTCGTGGCAAGGGATACTTGTTCTGCACGGTCGCCTTGTTGAGTTCACGATAGTTGATGCATATATATCTGTATCGATCCATCCTTCATTTTCACAAACAGTACGGGAGCTCCCCGCGGAGAGACGCCAGGGCGAATAAATCTACGGTCTAGCAACTCTTGTAATCGCACCTTCAGCTCCTTCAGTTCAGCTAGAGCCATTCAGTAAGGCTCCTTTGATATCAGCCGTGTATCCGGAAAGGTATCGATGCTGAATTCTATTTTTCGATCCGGTGGCGTTCCGGGCATCTCATCCGGAAAAACATCGAAAAAATCTGTCACAACATCAGTCTGCACTGTGTTTGTATTATCCTTTCGCGTATCTTAAATTGATGCAAGTATCCCGTACAGCCGAAACGCAGCATACGCCTCGCCAAAATTGCCGATACCACCATGGCCGTCTTCGATACCGTACCGCACGAATATGAGAACTCTATCTCGCCAGGAAGACGAAACACCACTCTCTTCTCTGCGTACTCGATTGTTGCACGATAAGCGCCCAACCAATCCATGACCAGGATTATGTCGTACTCTTTGATGTCTAGTACGACGGCTTCCAAGGATAGATTTCTTTCTCCGATGCAAATGTGGTCATTCCTACAAATAAAGTTCACATGCATATCGACTCCCGATGGAGTGCTAACGCTAATGTTCATATCTAGTGATTGCATGGCTATTTTATTTTCTCTAGCATAATCAGCAGATATAAAACTATGGCTGCACCCGAATCGAATAGTACTCGAGCAGGTATATTTTTGTAGAGTAATAGACCTGTTACAACCGTATCAGAATCAAACGCCTCATCCCAAGTCAATATAGACTCGACCTTGCGTTCCATGGCGTTGGTTATGCTGGTTCACGGGCACCGCATTTGCGCCTTGCAGTGGAGGTGCTCTATTCTGATTTGGAATGTTCCTCGGAGGATTTGGAACACTTCTTTGTGGGTTTGGAACATTTCTTGGACACTATGGTTTGAATGGCCTATCTCGCCACACCCATAACATGTTCTGTAGGATCAATCGCCCGGACGATGTCCATGCTTGCCGCAGGTATTGTAATGTAATCCTGGATAGGGACACCGATTCTCGGATGTGTTTGGACGCTTGTGTACTCCCGATCCTCCAGCGTTATTAGGACGCTTGTTGAAATTGCTGCGGACGACAGGCACGGCCTTTTGCGACATACGGCCAAAGATCCGCTCGCTATCAAGTACGGCTTTGTAGGATTCACGATTAGTTCGGCATTGCTAATTCATGACGTCCCTACGCAATTCGTCATTGAGGCCTTATTGAAAACGCTCGCACCATTCTTCTTTGTTGGACAGGAAGGCGCCGTCAAATTTTGTAAGTTTTGAAAAACTTGTATCATAATCTTCAATAGTCATATTCCCTTGCCTCAACATCATGAACTCATCCTGTAAAACCCCTAAATTTTTTTTACTATATTTTTAGTACTGATTTTTATTTTTATTTATTTATACGTCGCATAGTCGTATTGTACGTCGTACGGGAATTTACGATTTTCGTATTTTCTCGTCAAGGGCGAATATGTGCGAGTAATATATTTTTTTAGAAAAATAATTTTGATTTTATGGTGGTTTCAAAATAATATTTATTTTTATTTAGCAAGAAGGTATTTTAAAGATTTGATTATTATGTTTAATTTCGAAATTATTTTATCCAAATTAGTAAAATGTAGTTTGAAATTATTTCCTATTAATACTTAAATATATATTATAATTTTCGAAATTATTTAATATTTATATTTTATTATTCCAAAAAGATATTTAAAAATATTTATTATTTTCGAAATTATTATTATTGGTATTTTGAAAAATATATATGGAAGTTATTGTGGCCATTTAAATTATGATTTAATCTTTGAATTTATTTAAATATATTAACTTAGTAAATATAATTGAGATTTGATTTATTTAAATTGATTTTAAACTATAGAGATATAATTAGATTTAAATGGGATTTATATTTGGATTTGGATTTGAATAAAGTTGAATTATCTAACGGGGTTTTTAAATTACTCCTAATCATATCCAAATGGGAATTCCCACATCCTATAAATAGGCAGGTACTCCTCCATAATATTGTCTCCACAATTCATCATCCACAAATTTTCTACCCGAGGATGTGCATCGTGTCCGTGTCTATCCTTTTTCCCTTCCACTATTTCTTTTGTACATCTACAAATTTCTTCTCGTGTCCACATACCGGACACGGCCTCAACCCATAGCTTATGTCGCGCAGGACACATTTTCCTTACATACCGACCATCCCCGACACATAACCCTTAACCCTAATTCTAATCCCTAGTCCCTGTTCATTGTCGTCAACACCACGGCTGCCCCATCCCGACCTCGCTACCCCAGCCTCCTGCCTCACCGCGACCCGGCCGCATCCACCAGACCACATCCCCGATTCTCTTGCTGCCAATGCCATCACCAACTCTACCCTGAACCCTAACCACCGAACCACCAGCCGTCACCATCGTCGCAACCACCCGTACCGCCATCATCTCCCCCGACACCACCCGTCGCACCACTAGCCAAATCCCTAAAATTTAACCAAAAACACAACAGCTATGACTCACCTTGCCACCGTTGTGCCAAAGCGCCAGCGCCGAACCGGAACCCACAGCCTCCGCCAGTCTCCTTCCCACCTCCGTACCGGCGAAGCGCCGCCGCGTTCGCCCTAGTCACCTCCCGCAACGCCGGAGTTCCCACCACCCTGTGCCGGCGCACCTCCGCCAGCATCACGCCGGCCGCTAAACCCTCAACCGCCGGTGCCCAGCCTCCGTCGGCGAGACCTCCGCCCCGCACCATCGAATCCACCTCCGCGCGCCGAGCCGAAACCCCAAACTCCGACCCGATCGCAGCCCCGTGCCGCCTCCTCACGGCTGGCCACGCCTTGCCGTACCCTCCACCTGGAGCCACGCCCGTCGACCTCCTCTCCACACCACTGCTGGAGTCAACTGTCGCCGGTCGCCGCTCCCTTGGCCGCTCGAAAACCCCCTTTCTCTCCGCCAGCCCGAGCCTCGTTCCCCCTCCGCTCATCGAGCCCCGTGGCCCTTTCCTCCGACCGTCGCTTTCACTGAACCCCCGCCGACGAAACCCTCGGCGACACCCCCGTCCGCCGTCTCCGGCATCCCGACCCCCATCTCCGCCGAGCTCTTCCGCAGCTCCGGTCGCTCCACCGCCTCTCCTTCCTCGTTCCTCCGCCCATCCCTTGCTCTTTCCTCCGCTCTCCACCCTCTCCGCTCTCGCGCCTCTCTTTCCCTCTCCGATCTCTTCTCCTCTCTCTTCTCCCTCTGATTTTTTTCTCTCGTTCTCACCAGCTCTCTCTCTACAAATATCTTGGGTTTTGTTACTCTGGGAGAGCAGAGCAACAATAGGTGTATAAATTATTGACAAGTATTTTGGAGTATTATTTAGTTTATTATTATTATTATTCTATTTTATTTATATTTCCCTTTACTTCTTTCTTTATTTGCAACTGTTAATTTTATTATTATTATTATTATTATTATTATTATTATTATTATTATCTGTTTATTATTATTATTTTATTATTATCAGTATTATTATTATTATTATTATTAAGTATTTTTGATAATATTTTTACGTGTTATTTTTGTAGGTATTATTGTTATTATAAGTATACATATATTAGTATTTTTATATTATGTTGTAACAAAAATATTATACTAGGCTTTTCTCTATATTATTTAAAAGTGGAATTCAAGGCCTAACAATATTATTATTTTACGATATTTGAACTAAATATTATAGTAGTATTTTAACTAAATTTTAGTTGCCTAAAATAATTTTTAAATATTTTTTTCCAAACGTTTTATCTAATAATATACGGGTTGCTATCAAAAATTTATCTTTGCGAAACGCATATTTTTAACCTAAATCGATTTTTTTCATATTTTAAGTATTTACAAAATATTATTTTGGCTCCCAACTACTATAAGTACTTTAATGATAATAATGTAATTAGTTTCCCAAAATTTCCTTCGATTACCGTCTCTAATCTCGACTAGCCATAATTCCCGCCCCTAGTGAATTCTGTGCGTCCTCATATCCACCTTAGCTAATCCAACTGCTCTGGACCTAATGGAGCAGTCAGTGTCGTCATCAGATGCCGTTTGGCGTAGTTGTAACATCGAAGTCACATGTTGTACCACCTTGATCATCGTAGCACACCAGGCAGCTCACCAGGCGTCGCAACAGGCAAGTATACCTTGCTAATTAAACTGTCAATTATTTATTTTCTGCATTATTATTTTGTTTCATATTGTTAGCTTCTTTTGTTATAAACTGCGCGTCCAAGCCATACTTGGGTGCAAGCGACTTTATTAGTCGTTACTTTATTTTATGCATGTTGACTTAGTGTTATCGGACTACCTTCTTGTTGTGGGATATTCTTATATCTCCTTTGGCCGTGACACTCACACTATACGGTTTGAGGCATTTTTGCTAGAGACATGACTTATGGACTGGCCCTCTCTAAAGTCGTGTGACGGATAGATGATCGTGACTGCTATGATTAGGGTTTTAGAGACTCAAGCAGTTACAAAACTGGACGAGCCATGGACATGACTTGAACAGTGTGGGATATATTGGGGGAGGACAGTCGCTAGTGCGTATGGGAAGCCAAACAGGTAAACCACAGTCTCCGGATGGAACTGTGGCGATATATTTGCAGATACCCTCTGACGTTTTGGACGTTACGGCCAGATACAGATGACTGGATGCCAGTTACGTACACATAGCCAAAAATCCCACCCATGCGCATGAAAGTTGTCCTCTAAATTGCACATTAGGCGGTTAGAATCTCCTTTGCATATTTAGGTCTAGTTTATATATTATTTTATTATTCTGACAGTTCATAATAGCTTGTTCTTCCTGTATCTTGCTACGTCCGTCTGAGGACCTGGTTTTTCCCCAGGTGTGTGTTCATGTCTTTCGCAGGTATTCTAGCCAAGGTCGTGGTCTTCTCCATTCCTTCGAAGACGATTATGCTTGGTTCGTCTTACCATTTTTATCGCTCGATTTCTTGTACATTTCTTTCATTGAGATAGTTGGTAGTGGACTTTGTCTCCGCCCAACGATTGTATCATAAATATTCGAGTTGATTTTTATATTATTATTCTTTTCATTGTGGATGGGATTTAGTTTGTCTTGGATTACTATATTTTACAGCTTATGTATTCATACGAGACCTACGTATTTCGTATGATTACAGTTGGCATGTCTACGTACTTGGTCCTACGTATTTTGGGACTGGGGCGTTACATGTTTTTGTGGTGGCCCATGCAGGTCAAGATAAATTGTTTAGTTACTTTACCGTACCAAGCAAGCCTGCGTATAGTATTAGAGTCTAGGATCTCATCCACACACTTGACTGCCTTCTCGCTTGACTCCTCGATTTGTATCTTGCTTGATTCCCTCTACCGTTAATTCTTATCCTTCTTTCGTGCTTGACCTTGGTTAGAAAGGTAATCCATACTAGGTAGACTTGTCCCATTGTCCCATCACCCTACTAGTTTAATTCTTGTAAGTTGGGTAGAATGCCTTATGACCTAGCAATCCCTTTGTCCTTGTGACCTATATTAGCAAGTTCACTTAGCTTCTAAAATTTAGAGGACCCTAACCCATCTAGACAACCAAAGACTTGGACAAAAGAGACTATAGGACAGCTATATAGAGACCAACATAGGATATAACTTAGAGTCTTAAGGAGTTTGTACTAACCCTACTCTATTTCAATCTTAACCTCTCGTGCTTATGTCTTTTTTATCTTAATTAAATGTTGCTACTATATCCTAGTTTTACAAGTTTAACCTTTATCAAACTTGTTCAAGACACATGCTATTGAGCGCACGCTCACTAACATATTGTCTAGTCAGAACCGGTGCATGATGGTCTGATCAACCTATTGCACTTTGGTTCGCTTTTATCTATCGTTATACGTGGATGGGGACATAATTAAACGTGTCCTCTAGGGTCCCATCCGCGACAGCCTCGACAATTCTTTTTGAATTACTCCATCGCCTTTGAACCACATATTGATATTTGAAAACAACTTCTTTGGACTCATATTGGTTCTCATCTTTCACTTATTTAGACGAAGACTCGTACCTAATAGATAGACCCAAGGTATCACCATTTAGTTATCCCCCCAACTATTGCCAAAATAGTTAGCCACCGACCAACCGATAGGACTATATCTCGAGTTACTCGTCCTTTCCCTTGACCCTAGATTCATTGTCGCGACCATCATTCACTCCCTAAACTAAATTTGTGATTTATTTTTGCAGTTATCGAAATCACGATTTTCTAATGTATTTTTTTAAACGTCGTGATTGTTTCTCATTGATATACCCTTGTACCCTCTCAACACCCTTACTCATTTTTATTTCGAGGACAAAATTCTTGTAAGTTGGGTAGGATGTAAAACCCCTAAATTTTTTTGCTATATTTTTAGTACTGATTTTTATTTTTATTTATATTTATTTATACGTCGCATAGTCGTATTGTACGTCGTACGGGAATTTACGATTTTTCGTATTTTCTCGTCAAGTGCGAATATGTGCGAGTAATATATTTTTTTTAGAAAAATAATTTTGATTTTATGGTGGTTTCAAAATAACATTTATTTTTTATTTAGCAAGAAGGTATTTTAAAGATTTGATTATTATGTTTAATTTCGAAATTTGTTTTATCCAAATTAGTAAAAATGTAGTTTGAAATTATTTCCTATTAATACTTAAATATATATTATAATTTTCGAAATTATTTAATATTTATATTTTATTATTCCAAAAAGATATTTAAAAATATTTATTATTTTTGAAATTATTATTATTGGTATTTTGAAAAATATATATGGAAGTTATTGTGGCCATTTAAATTATGATTTAATCTTTGAATTTATTTAAATATATTAACTTAGTAAATATAATTGAGATTTGATTTATTTAAATTGATTTTAAACTATAGAGATATAATTAGATTTAAATGGGATTTATATTTGGATTTGGATTTGAATAAAGTAGAATTATCTAACGGGATTTTTAAATTACTCCTAATCATATCCAAATGGAAATTCCCACATCCTATAAATAGGCAGGTACTCCTCCATATTATTGTCTCCACAATTCATCATCCACAAATTTTCTACCCGAGGATGTGCATCGTGTCCGTGTCTATCCTTTTTCCCTTCCACTATTTCTTTTGTACATCTACAAATTTTTTCTCGTGTCCACATACCGGACACGGCCTCAACCCATAGCCTGTGTCTCGCAGGACACATTTTACTCACATACCGACCATCCCCGACACATAACCCCTAACACTGATTCTAATCCCTAGTCCCTGTTCATTGTCGTCAACACCACGGCTGCCCCATCCCGACCTCGCTAGCCCAGCCTCCTGCCTCACCGCGACCCGGCCGCATCCACCAGACCACATCCCCGATTCTCTTGCTGCCAATGCCATCACCAACTCTACCCTGAACCCTAACCACCGAACCACCAGCCGTCACCATCGTCGCAACCACCCGTACCGCCATCATCTCCCCCGACACCACCCGTCGCACCACCAGCCAAATCCCCAAAATTTAACCAAAACACAACAGCCATGACTCACCTCGCCACCGTTGGGCCAAAGCGCCAGCGCCGAACCGGAACCCACAGCCTCCGCCAGTCTCCTTCCCACCTTCGCACAGGCGAAGCGCCGCCGCGTCCGCCCTAGTCACCTCCCGCAACGCCGAAGTTCCCACCACCCTGCGCCGGCGCACCTCCGCCAGCATCACGCCGGCCGCTAAACCCTCAACCGTCGGTGCCCAGCCTCCGTCGGCGAGACTTCCGCCCCGCACCATCGAGTCCACCTCCGCGCGCCGAGCCGGAACCCCAAACTCCGACCCGATCGCAGCCCCGCGCCGCCTCCTCACGGCTGGCCACGCCTTGCCGCACCCTCCGCCTGGAGCCACGCCCGTCGACCTCCTCTCCACACCACTGCTGGAGTCGACTGCCGTCGGCCGCAGCTCCCTTGGCCGCTCGAAAACCCCCTTTCTCTCCGCCAGCCCGAGCCTCGTTCACCCTCCGCTCATCGAGCCCCGTGGCCCTTTCCTCCGACCGCCGCTTTCACTGAACCCCCGCCGACGAAACCCTCGGCGACACCCCCGTCCGCCGTCTCCGGCATCCCGACCCCCATCTCCGCCGAGCTCTTCCGCAGCTCCGGTCGCTCCACCGCCTCTCCTTCCTCGTTCCTCCGCCCATCCCTCGCTCTTTCCTCCGCTCTCCACCCTCTCCGCTCTCGCGCCTCTCTTTCCCTCTCCGATCTCTTCTCCTCTCTCTTCTTCCTCTGATTTTTTTCTCTCGTTCTCACCAGCTCTCTCTCTACAAATATCTTGGGTTTTGTTACTCTGGGAGAGCAGAGCAACAATAGGTGTATAAATTATTGACAAGTATTTTGGAGTATTATTTAGTTTATTATTATTATTATTCTATTTTATTTATATTTCCCTTTACTTCTTTCTTTATTTGCAACTGTTGATTTTATTAATATTATTATTATTATTATTATTATTATTATTATTATTTGTTTATTATTATTATATTATTATTATTAAGTATTTTTGATAATATTTTTACGTGTTATTTTTGTAGGTATTATTGTTATTATAAGTATACATATATTAGTATTTTTATATTATGTTGTAACAAAAATATTGTACTAGGCTTTTCTCTATATTATTTAAAAATGGAATTCAAGGCCTAACAATATTATTATTTTGCGATATTTGAACTAAATATTATAGTAGTATTTTAACTAAATTTTAGTTGCCTAAAATAATTTTTAAATATTTTTTTCCAAACGTTTTATCTAATAATATACGGGTTGCTATCAAAAATTTATCTTTGTGAAACGCATATTTTTAACCTAAATCGATTTTTTTCATATTTTAAGTATTTACAAAATATTATTTTTGGCTCCCAACTACTATAAGTACTTTAATGATAATAATGTAATTAGTTTCCCAAAATTTCCTTCGATTACCGTCTCTAATCTCGACCAGCCATAATTCCCGCCCCTAGTGAATTCTGTGCGTCCTCATATCCACCTTAGCTAATCCAACTGCTCTGGACCTAATGGAGCAGTCAGTGTCGTCATCAGAGGCCGTTTGGCATAGTTGTAACATCGATGTCACATGTTGTACCACCTTGATCATCGCAGCACACCAGGCAGCTCACCAGGCGTCGCAACAGGCAAGTATACCTTGCTAATTAAACTGTCAATTATTTATTTTCTGCATTATTATTTTGTTTCATATTGTTAGCTTTCTTTGTTATAAACTGCGCGTCCAAGCCATACTTGGGTGCAAGCGACTTTATTAGTCGTTACTTTATTTTATGCATGTTGACTTAGTGTTATCGGACTACCTTCTTGTTGTGGGATATTCTTATATCTCCTTTGGCTGTGACACTCACACTACACGGTTTGAGGCATTTTTGCTAGAGACATGACTTATGGACTGGCCCTCTCTAAAGTCATGTGACGGATAGATGATTGTGACTGCTATGATTAGGGTTTTAGAGACTCAAGCAGTTACAAAACTGGACGAGCCATGGACATGACTTGAACAGTGTGGGATATATTGGGGGAGGACAGTCGCTAGTGCGTATGGGAAGCCAAACAGGTAAACCACAGTCTCCGGATGGAACTGTGGCGATATATTTGCAGATACCCTCTGACGTTTTGGACGTTACAGCCGGATACAGATGACTGGATGCCAGTTACGTACACATAGCCAAAAATCCCACCCATGCGCATGAAAGTTGTCCTCTAAATTGCACATTAGGCGATTAGAATCTCCTTTGCATATTTAGGTCTAGTTTATATATTATTTTATTATTCTGACAGTTCATATTAGCTTGTTCTTCCTGTATCTTGCTACGTCCGTCTGAGGACCTGGTTTTTCCCCAGGTGTGTGTTCATATCTTTCGCAGGTATTCTAGCCAAGGCCGTGGTCTTCTCCATTCCTTCGAAGACGATTATGCTTGGTTCGTCTTACCATTTTTATCGCTCGATTTCTTGTACATTTCTTTCATTGAGATAGTTGGTAGTGGACTTTGTCTCCGCCCAACGATTGTATCATAAATATTCGAGTTGATTTTTATATTATTATTCTTTTCATTGTGGATGGGATTTAGTTTGTCTTGGATTACTATATTTTACAGCTTATGTATTCATAGAGACCTACGTATTTCGTATGAATACAGCTGGCATGTCTACGTACTTGGTCCTACGTATTTTGGGACTGGGGCGTTACACATCCCCTTCTATCGACGGATGGCACGAGGAACGTACTGCTCAAGAAAAGCTGCCTTGATTATTTCTCAGAAAATCTTGGTGTTAGGATCGGTTTCGTAGATTTTCGGTTTCTTAGCTGTCCACCAGTCGTAAGCCCTCAGTTGTAGCTGTAACGTCGCACTTATTACCCTCTGGGGACCTTCAATGCTAAGCAGATTAAATAAGTCCTCAATCTCCGCGAGCCACCCCACTATCACATCAGGCTCTGCTCGACCATTGAATTTATGTGGGTTCATCTTGCGGAACTCCTTTGCTTTGCGTAAGGAAGTAGAGTTTATCATTTGCGGTTGAACGTCTTCCTCAACTTCTTCTTGAGCATCTTTTCTCTCTTCGGATACCACGACCGTTGCTTTGGTATTGCCCACCATCTTGCTTACGATCTGCGTTAGGTCGTCCATTTGCTTCTGCTGCACACCAAATTGGGCTTTGATTTGCATCTGAAGCTGTTGCTACTACAACTCCATCAACTGCAGCATTTTCTCTATCGTAGTCTCGCTAGGGCTAGCACCCTTTGAACTCGACGAACTATCCATGGCGTTGGTTGCTGCGCCGGGATTGTTTTTATTTTTCTTTGTCATTCCTACAAACAAGGTAAATCCGTTAGTATTTTTACAAAATATCTACGAGGTTACCTGTATGGAACTTTTATTTTATGCAGCATATCGACAAGCATTCAATCGAGTAATCGCAACCAACATTCCAACTAAAAATATTTTTCAAAAATCCGAGAAAACATAATTGAGCTCTGATACCAATTTATCACGCTCTGAGTCGACAAACCGTTCATCCCCGATAGTATTATGTCGAATCGATCGTCCTCGCTAAGGCGTGATACCGTATAAGTCTGGAATTGCACTCGTACAAGGCAAGAACATTACGTTTGATTATTATATTAAAACACCAAGTTGAAACTTTACAAATCACATCAGAATTGAACACGCAGTTTAGGAAGATAAAAATATGCTTTTCATTCATAGCTTGCAACGAAGTGCAAGTCGTAATTACATTGGATGCCGTTGCGGCTACATTAATTGAAATAAAAGAAATATACTCGACAAGCTGCCTGAACTAATACTTGTCGTTCCATACATTCTCCCATTTATACATAAGCCTTCGATAAATTGGCTTCAAAATACTTCAGAATAGGAAGAGCTTCAAAACACCTCTCCGTACCTCAGCCTCAGTTTAGAGCTCCCGCAGTAACTGGGAAGTTGGGGAGGGGGTTAACACACTTGCTAAGTGGGCAAGACGAACCCACTCGTCTAAACCGACTCTGATTGTTAAGGTAGGCATGCTTTAGAGTTTCCTTTCTATTTAGAACTAAATGAATTCAGTTCATATCGACAGCCATCTTTGAAGTAGTAAAGCATACAGTGAAACATAATAATTTATCACAATTCTTACCACGGCCGTGCTCGTCCCTGCATAAAACGAAGATAATATTTACTACTTGCATAAGACAATAGGTGAGCATGATCTATCTTATATGTGCGGTCATTGATGCTATGCACCACGAGGGACTTTTATATGGCATTGTGACGTGCGTGTCAGCTTAGGTTGCAAGCCCCGTTGGAGGTATGCCTCACGCCGAAGCACGAATTTGTTTATTCTCCCTAGGTCGATTCGGTTTCGATGCGCCAGATATCGCATCGAAGAAAGTTCAAGTTGTGTACAAGCTGCATGCCAATGTGTGAACAGTTTAATATATGCAGACAGATTTGTATAGCGCGAACAGTATTGAGACATTATCATTTTGTCCAACTCATGCAACGAATCATTTTCCCCAAGCCGTACTTCCGACTTAGCATCCTGTAGGCACCAAATTTCCCGAGGCACCGTAAGCCACAATCGACATTTCATGTTATTTTGCAGCACGTGAAATAGTCTATCTTTTTACTAGAACCTTAAACTTTCTCGTTTTGGTGCGAAACTATATTTTTAGAGTAAATTACTCTAAATCGATACATTTTTCCCAAGTTATTGACCTTAGTGGATTGGCATGTATTTAACTTGGCATCGTCGATTTGAATGAGTTCGAGGCAAAGAATTTCGTTTGCGGAAAGGAGTAGAATAGAAGGGGCCGAATCACCCACTAAGTATTTTGATCGTACCGACAGTCGAAGTGCTTCGCAATGTTCAAGCTTTAGTTACGCGAGCTCCTGTAATGGCACCAATACTTTGTCAGAATTCCTTCGTTAATCCATCGTTTCGAAATTCGTAGAATAAATTCAGAAAACGATACGAAAACATATTCATCAAAACCAAGCGACAAAAGCTCCAAGAAAACATACAACAGTCCGGTCCCGTCGAAGGGACTCTTATATAGAGCTCACTCGCCGAGACGCATCCTACTGCATCTAGGACTTATTCCAATAGAAGCCGTTCCATTAATTGGATTGATTCTCGTAATATTTGTTCAAATCGATTTGATCGATGCCTCAAGGTGTTATCGTTTACCAAGCTCAGCGATCGAGCCAGATGGCCATCTAAATTCCCGGTCGATCTGACTCGACGCAAGCATATTATAGTCTAAGGGCAGCTGTGGGTCATCGACGGCATACACAGTGTGTGATGTTCTGCTCGAGGACGTATGTGTATGGGGGAGCTTCAAGTCCGGACACGAAGGTAGGCAGGTTCAGGAGTTTGAATCTTGTGAGAATCGTACCGTCCGCTTGGTTGGGCCAGCCAAGGGTGAATAAGCTCATCGAAAAATTAACACTTTCTGGTGGAAGACGGAAGTCGGGGACAATCAGCCAAGACTTATAGTGAGGCTGATCGTCAAGGACGTCGGTCTTGGTTGTGTCATTGATATCGGCATGATCCTAGTGATGCAGGAGGTGCTACGCATGACAGCTAGCATCGACGTGATGGTCGAAGAGCTGAAGACAAAGGAAGATGCAAAGCAACTCGGGGGATCGGAGATCAGTTGCATGGGAGAGCAGGAATTCGGTCGTGGGATGACAGGCATGGAGTCCAGTTAAGGACCCATGGGGTCAATACACTCTCATCAAACTGGAGGGAAAGATTGTTGGAGTTCAGTCTGGATTTGGTAACAACATACTTGTGGAATCTAAATCTAATTAAATATTTGATTAGATTTGATTAGATTTGGATGTCCATAATTGGTGTTGTACTATTTTAGATATAATATGATTCTTATTTTAGGAAATCCTATTATGATCTAAAATAAGATAATTGATGGGCTATTTTAGGTGTAATATGATTCTTATTTGAGGGCTTCCTAATTAAGAAATCATATTATGACCCAAAATATGATTTTTTTTCCATCCTATATATATGGGGTGAGAGTGGAGGCACAAAGAATAAGCACAAAGCACAAAAGTGGAGATTCGGGTGCTCGTCCACAAGAAAATCTAAGAGAGAGTCTGTACTTTTCTCTTAGGATTTCTAAAACCACTTTAAAATCAATACTTTATTTAGGATTTCTAAAACCACTTTAAAAATATATGTTAGGTCCAAGTCCCAATATTATACATATACCCTATATATATACTATTACTAGGTAGTAACTAAATATTTATATGGGTCAAAATAAATTTTAAAATTTAAGTTTTAAAATTAATTTCTGAAAATTTTTACTCTATAAATCTTCGTGTTAGCTTTCCAAATCATCAAACGAATCGCGAAACCGAGTTCGAGATCTTCTGAAATCTCGAAAACAGTATGACGCATCGATTTTCGGACAACTGGCACTAAAACAATTTTACAGAAAAATATATAAAATTTGCTAAAAGAAATTACAGATTATCGAAACTAACCTCAATACGATTAAAAAATGGAGGTGAAATGGTGTCCAAAGTTGGTCGCAACAGTTTTGCGAAGTTGCTACAGTTTCTGAAAAACAATGCTGAATTTTATGACGAACTTTTGGGTTGTTTTGGACAAAAAAGAGAGAATTTGGAGAATAAATATATGAGCGATAATTTTATTTCACAGGTTCAATATGTATATATAAATGGTAGCAATTAGTTAATTAGGATATGATTAGAATTCAATCAATATAGATATGATTAGAATTACCTAATTTGGATAGGATTTTAATTAGTTCAAATAAAAAATAATTTAAATAATTATAGATATGATTCCAATAGGATTAGAATTTCTAATGGATAAATCTACCCCTTAATTTAAATAAAAAAATAAAAACTAGATAATCAAATCTTAATCCGATAATTGATCACCATAACAATTGAAAATAATATTTTATATCATCAAAATAATTTAAAGCATATTTAATACTTATCAAAGTAATTTAAAGTATATTTGTGTAAATGCAAATTTTATTCGAAAATAGTTTGGCAAACCTTTTGATCGTTTAAATATTCTTAAGATCTTCAAATTATATTTTGAAACCATTCTTTTTAAAATAATAAGATAATATCTTTATAATTTCAAATAAATAAAATTTTAAGAAGAATTATTTTTATTAAATCTAATTAATATTTTCAAACCATTAAATTTTAACTTTGAAATGTAGAAAATAACATAATATTCTTTACAAAGTTTCAAAGAGAATTTATTTACTGAGTAAAGAAAAAAAAACTATTTTGAAGGTTCGAAAAATATGGGATACAAAATTCTATAGGTAGATTATATATATATATATATATATATATATATATATATATATATATATATATATATATATATATATATATATATATATATATTATAGAGAGAGAAAAAAAAATATATATATATATTATAGAGAGAGAGAGAATAAGGGAGGTGAGGTGCCAACCCACCGTGAGGTGGCTATATGTCATCCCCCTATGCTATCATCATGCACTTGCACACTTTTCGGTGCATGATGATAGCATGGGGGGTGACACATAGCCACCACCCATAGGGTGACACCTCACCTCCCTTATATATATATATAAGGGAGGTGAGGTGTCACCCTATGGGTGGTGGCTATGTGTCACCCCCCATGCTATATATATATATATATATATATATATATATATATATATATATATATATATATATATATATATATATATATATATATATATATATATATATTGTAGGCCTCAAAAATGATAGTCACGCTGAATTGATCAGAACTGAGTCTCAAAGTCACGCAGAAGTGATCAGGATAAATGTTTAAAAATCACGCTAGTGACAGCTCATCATTTTTCAGAAATTTCATCATGACTGACAGCACGACAGTCAAAGAATGTCTCCTCGTATGCCACGTATGCACAGAACTCGAGAGATCACAGCCGACTATTGCGTGACTTTCGAAATCTTCTTCAACAAGACTCAGCCTTCATCAAGTTGGCGTACCAAAAGAACTTCTTGTCATTTAATACGACTGACAAAGTAATCACTGTCAGAAATTTTGTGTCAGTCGAGGCACGTCGAATCAAGACAGCTGATAGTCCTGCCTCAATCGAACGTAGATTATGTTCTTTCCTTAAGTCTGCGTATATTTTGAGCTTTCTGTCTTAAAGTTTGCGTGGATTCTGAAGTTTCCTCCCTCAAGTCTGCGTGGATTTTGAAGCTTTTTGTCCCAAGTCTGCGTGGATCCTGAAGCTTCTTGCCCCAAGTTTGCGTGGATTTTGAAGCTTTCTGACCCGAGTCTGCGTAGATTTCGTCCTCAACGAGCCTGCGTGGATTTCATCAAATTGGAGTACGTGGCAGCCATGCCACTGATCTCTCGCCCGCGTGTCCTGTAACTTGCACACGACTCATGCATGATTGTCATGTGTCCAACAGTTACAGGCACGTCCAGTAACTGCTCACAACTCTGCGTATGTTAAATCCTGCGTGATTTTCAACTAGGCAGAGGCTGTGAAGACAGTTATCTTTTTCAGTTATTTTTGACTCTATAAATAGAGTTCTTTTCTCATTCATTAGACAGATACATAGATATCTAAATTGCTGTTGCATTTTTGAGAGCTTTTCTTCTTCGCATCGTCCAAGGGATAAAGCGATCGTCTTCTAGATCGGATTCCTACAGTTGTAATTTTCCCAGATACACAATAAATAAAGTGAATTTATTTATGGAAAACAAATTGGCGACTCTGCTGGGGAAAGCCATCTTCTCTTCTGAGATGGCAATAACTCAATGCGACGCTTCGTCGGTCGGCTCGACGAAGAAGGTGATATCGATCCAATTCGATCAACTTACCTACGAAGAAATACAGCGGGCTAAGGGTGGCAAGCCCACTTCAGCCTCCATCACTACTGCCAAGTCGAAGGGACGATCTGTCTACGTCCCTAAGAATCAGTTGGCAATCAATGGTGACTTTTCTGCCACAGTGTCTACTCCTAACACAGGCAAGGAGTCTACTGCAAGCACACACACTCTTGTGTGTTCAAAGACAACAGCAACCAAAAGTCACGCTGGCAGTACTGGCTCCTTAGCCAAGCCTGTTCCAGCGTGCAATCTTAATTCTAAAAGTCACGCTGACAGTACTGGCTCCTTAGCCAAGCCTGTTCCAGCGTGCAATCTTAATTCTAAAAGTCACGCTGGCAGTACTGGCTCCTTAGCCAAATCTTTTCCAGCGTGCAATCTAAAATCTAAAAGTCACGCTGACAGTACTGGCTCCTTAGTCAAAACTGTTCCAGCGTGTATTTCACCAAAATTTGGCTCCTTAGCCAAAACTTTGTACACTGACAATACAAGCTCCTTAGCTAAATTGTCACCAGCATGCTTTAGGAAGAATAGCTCTTTAGCTATCTCTTCTTCTTTACCAAGTTCTATTACAACTGGGGGTGGTCTTGCTAAAACTCCTCTACACAAAGTCCCTTCGAAAAGAGATAACTCTTTAGTTGTTTCTTCTGCTCCTGTAGTTTTTACTTCAGAAACAGCTTTGACTGACAATTTTGTTAGTCAAAGAAAAGGAGATGGTCTTTTGACTACTCTTCCTTCTGGACATTCTATGTCTCAAAGCTTGAATAAGTCTAAGAAGAAACATTTCTTAATGTCTTCTTCTATGACTTCTTCGAAAGAGGGTCTGTTACCAACTCCTAATCAAGGGGGTGGTCCAATTCTTCCTTCTCTGCAAATATCCAGATCAATGGAAGGAAAACTCCAAGTTTCAAGAACTAATGTGTTACCTCCAACTGATCTAAGAGCAAAACTTGATCAAATCCGCTTAGGAAACACTTCTGGTGTCAAGAAACCATACCAATCGGGAACAAAAGTAAGAGATCCAGATGCAGAGTATGCTAAAAATTATGTGGCTCACATTAATCACTCTCTATATAACCAAGAGCCATCAAGACCCAAGAACCAGAGAATATTCTCTGATATATCTCAATCTTCACAGACAGATCTACGAGAACATCTTCAACAGAAGAGAATGAATAATTCTATGTCAATGGACCATGCTGAATGTGACTTCCAGCCAAGAGTCATAATTCAATGCAGATGTCAATCAATGGATCAGAACCATGTTGATCATGAATGTGACTTCCAGCCGAGAGTCACAATGCAATGCAGATGTCAAACTAAACGACAATCTATCTTCAATCGGATTCAGTGTGAACCTATGCCTGATGAAGATGAACCTCTGTATGCTTCTGTCAATATGACCTCTCGGGATACTGGGGGTAGAAATGATAGTCCAGATGGAGTATATAGAGGCACCAGATCAAGAGTCCTGGCTTCTACTCAAAGGACTTTGATTCCTGAAGATGATTTTGAATTTCTTGGGGAATCTAACTTCCTACCTCTTCCTACTGGGGGTAGTTCTCCTATAACTGACTTTGATACACAAAGCAGTGATTCAGAACAAACAATATCCACAAGTTCATCAATAATCCCTCGTACAGTCACAACATACATGGTTGATGGGAATACTGATGAACCTTCTTCTTTCATGACTCCTCAAGAACAAAGAATTGCTTCTTTGGAACAGCAAATGAAGTCTATGGCTGATAATATGAAGTTGATATATGAACTCATGGCAGCCCAATTGTAAAATCGACAGACTGTACCAGAAGCTACACCAATTGACACTGGTGTAAATCCAGTACATGTTCCTCCAGTAGTCCAGTCCAATACTCCTGGGCAAGTTCAACCAGTTCCTAGTCACTATGGAGCTGGGGGTAGTACTTATAATGCTGTTCCCCCTCCCAACTATTCTCTACAAGCTACAACTCCATAGTCCTCCGGAGTTGTTAGTGATGAATTGAGGAATCTCAAAACTCAATTTGAGGCATTCAAACAGAAAGATGGTTTACAAAGGTTAGGCATCAAACAACCTTATCCGATAGAATGGAAGCAAGTATCATACCCTCCTAAATACAAGCCTCCTACTATCTCATTCTATGACGGAACCACTTCTCCAAGTCAGTTTATTAATCACTTTGAAGTGATGACTGACCAGCTGCAACCAAGCGATGCCCTCCTTACTCGGGTGTTTGTCGGATGTCTCAAAGGAACGGCTTATGAATGGTATAGAAGCCTTCCTAATGGGTGCATTACTTCATTTGTCGGTTTCAAACAAATGTTTCTTGAACGATTCTATGAAGGGCTCAATGACATGACTATGTCTGCTCTTATTAGAATCACACAGAAAAATAATGAAACTACAGAGGAATTCATTGAACGGTTTCGAAGAGAAGCTCTGAAGATGTCTCTTGGAACTCCTGATGCTGTCACCATCGACACATGCAAATCAAATCTGTTGCCAATAATCAGTATGTGGACAGGTTCTACTCAATTTCAAGATTGGCCTTCCTTCATAGTCAGTACCAAAGCTGCAAAAATCAGTGCTGAAACCTTCAAAGGTTTAGGAGTACAGATGTCTCCTAAAGAAACAGGTCAAAATAATGCTAAATTCAATAAAAGCAAGGGAAAAGAAACTCTTGAAGTTAATCTTCAGAGTAAAGATGCATCGACCGTTCAAACTCCTCATGCCTCTATAACTCAACAATCGAGAACACCTCGCCCCAAAGAAGAATATTCTTTTGATGACGATGATGTCCTCGGTATCTTTGAATGTCTGCTGAAGGGTAATAAAATACAATTACCTGAAATCAAGAAACCTGATGAAGCTGGTAAGACAGATCATCCTAAATATTGTCCATACCACAGAATGTTGGGTCACACAATTCGTACATGTTATGTACTGAAAGGAAAGATCCAAGAAATGATTAAATCTGGAGCTATCTCTCTTACTCCGAAAGAGAAGACCGTTACCTCCAATGTCGACTCTATGCAATTCGGAGATTTTCCCCCTCAACTCCTTGAAAGCGGGATCGTTCCTATTCCCAAGGCAACCCTTGAGATAGTGAATATTCCTCCTCCACAGTCTGACGGATTAGTACCAATCACTATGGAGACAGGAGAAATCATGTGGATTCATCCTGATTTAGTGACAGACTTTGAATCTCCTCCTCTTCAAAAGACTACATCTCGAAAGTCCAAGAAGGCTAGAAAGATTAAGTCATGTCATATGACTTCTCTCGGATCTACTTCTGATGCAGAGCCAAAAGGCAAGAAAGAAGCACTTGCTAGTGCTACTCGAACGGGGAAACCTTATCTAAAAGATTATTCCAAGAATCCTGAGGATACTCCTGATATCCCTCCGGCTGACAAAGATGCTCCTAATGTTCCTCCTGAAGAAGAAGAATCCACTGCACCTGTTCCTTCAACTACACCAGTTGAACCTGTTCTTCCCAAGTCCACAACTCTTGAGAAAGGCAAACAACAGGCTCGGTTTGATAAACCAATCAAGAAGTCCTCTCCTCTTGGACTTCAGAAGCCTTATAATTTTGACATTTTAGCACAATTTGCTAATACTCCAGCTAGAATGTCACTCTTTGAACTTCTACGTCTTTCCAAAGAGACTCGGAAGACGTTAAGTGAGGCACTTCTTCAGGCAGACTCTTATCTTGCACAATTAAAGAAGCCAGGTGAAGAACCTGCCACATGCTTATATTACAACAGTGTATTGGAGATTATCCCAAATATCACCTTTACACAAGACGACATGCTATTGGAGGATAATCGACATGATCGGCCTCTCTACTACACCGGTTATATTGATACAATGAAGATAGATCGTATCCTCATTGATCCAGGGTCTGCTATAAGTATAATGCCGAAGAGCCTGTTGGATGAATTAAAAATTCCTCTTCACAAACTTTCCAAGACGGTTACTACTATCCTGGGATTCAATCAGAGCCGAAGTGAACCTTTGGGAAAGATTCATCTGAAACTTCAGATTGGCGATTTCAGATCTAAAGTCACTTTCTATGTGATCGAGATCGTAGGATCTTATAATCTTCTACTGGGGAGACCTTTCCTTCATGAAAATAATGTGGTGCCCTCTACTCTTCACCAGTGCTTTAAATATATTGACAGCAATGGAAGAGTACAAAAGGAAGTCGCTGATATAAATCCTTTCCATGGGGTTGAAGCTTATTTTAATGATTCCCAGATGTACAAAGAAGAGTATACAAAGGAGATACAAGCTATGGAGAAAGAGGATTCACAAAGTGAGACTTTAATAATCCCTGTTAAAGGTCGAATTACTCAACAACAATCTCCCAAACTCTCTGGAGAAGGTTCTTTAATCATTCCAGTGAGCGGACGGATCTCTCCACTACCTCAGTCGTCTACTCAAGGTACTCTGATCATTCCTGTTGGAGGACGGACTACTCTTCCATCTTAAGCTTCAAGGGAGCTCACCTCTTCTGAGCCGTTTGTTATCGATCTTAATCGAAACAAAACCCCTTCTAATTCTTCTTCTCCTCCTTTAGTCATTGATTTGACTAAGATCTCTAAGGCTCAACCTTCTTCCAATGTAAATACTGCTACTTTTAAAGTTAATGAAAAGTCTCCATCTTTGCAGTATGTTGATGTGTGTAATCATGTTCATAGTTATTTACATTTGTTATATGACTTGAGAACAATAACCATAGGAGTTGTACAGACTTTCCATACAGATGTATCCCTAGAATCAGTACAAACTTCATACTTTCTAGTTCCCAGCAGAAAACCAGGAGACATTCCAATATTCTTTTACAAAGGGCCCCAAAATCCTTCTAACCCTGAAGATGATGACAAAAATGATGATACTGGAAGATTACAACTACGTCGTTATAGTCAGCAATCTAAAGACATCATTAAAAATATGGGTTATGACTTCAGAACTGGCCTCAGTAATGGTAGAGGAAGAAGAATGCCTGTTCGAATCCCTCCTTTGAAATATGGAAGGACGAAATGCGGATTGGGTTATATTGCTCCTACTCCTTTTATTAACATTGTTCATGAAGATCCCGAATCTGACGAAGATAAGAGATCTGATTCTTCTAGTACTACCTATTGGGATTCTGATACAAGTATCGGCAAATTCCACTGCAACATCCTATCTTCCAACATGGTCTCCATTGACTGTTCTGAAGAAAGTGATAAAGACGAAGATGAGTTTGAAATCTCACCTGAATCAGAACAATGGGCCCAAAGGTTAGATAATCAATGGAAGTTCTGGTTCGAACAAAAAGAACCTCCGACTGAAGATAAACTTGTTCAAGTAGATATTGGTGAAGAGGGATCCCCCAAACCAATATTCATCAGTGAAAGTCTTTCAGAAACTGATAAGCAAGACATGATCAAACTTATTCGTGAATACATCGATGTCTTCGCTTGGAGTTATGAAGATATGCCAGGACTTGATCCACAGATTGTAACTCATAAACTCAATATCATGCCGAATGCTAAACCGGTCAAGCAACAACAGCGACGATTTCGTCCAGACATTATGGATGCAATTGAAGCTGAAGTTAATAAACTCATGGCCTCTGGGTTTATTAGAGAGGAACAATATCCTGATTGGGTGGCTAATATAGTTCCTGTCCTTAAAAGGACTGGCAAGATCAGAGTATGCATAGACTTCCGCGATCTCAATACGGCATGTCCTAAAGATGAATTCCCTCTACCAATCACTGATGTTATGATCGATAATACCTGTGGGTTTGAAAGGATGTCATTCATGGACGGGTATTCTGGGTACAATCAGATTAAAATGTTTCCAGATGACGAGAAGCACACTTCTTTCAGAACGCCGATCGGTACATACTGTTATACAGTGATGCCATTCGGTCTCAAGAATGCAGGAGCAACTTATCAACGAGCTATGAGCATTATATTTCGTGAACATTTACGGAAAATAGTCGAATGCTACGTTGATGATATTGCAGTCAAAAGTCGACAAAAAGAGGATCACATCCAAGATTTGAAGACTATTTTTGATCTAATGCGTAAGCATCAATTAAAGATGAACCCTACTAAGTCCTTTTTAGGCGTCTCTAGTGGCAAATTTTTTGGCTTCGTCATTACCGCTAAAGGTATACACGTGGATCCCGAGAAGATCAAAGCCATCCAAGAGATGCGTCCTCCACGCTCCTTAAAAGAGCTACGAGGATTTCAAGGAAGAATCGCTTATATCAGGAGATTCATCTCTAATCTTTCAGGACGCTGCAGACCATTCAATAAACTTATGAAGAAAGGTGTTTCTTTTGTCTGGAATGATGAATGTCCGAAAGCATTCGATGATATAAAACAATATCTGATGAGCCCTCCAATATTGGTACCTCCTGTTTCAGGAATACCATTCCTTCTGTATACCCGAGCAATGAGTCATTCACTGGGTGCATTGCTCGCTCAAAAAATAAAAATGGTCATGAACAAGCCATTTACTACCTCAGTCGTACTATGACCGGAGCTGAACCTCGATATTCACCGGTCGAAAAAGAATGTCTAGCCTTGATGTTCGTTGTCCAAAAGACACGACATTATATCATGGATCAGACTATTCATGTCATTTTCCGGATCAATCCTATATGGATCATGATGAAGAAACCCAGTGTTTTGAATTCTCGATTGGCTAACTGGGGAATCTTACTTGCTCAGTATGACATGCACTATATTCCTCAGAAATCAGTCAAAGGACAAGCTTTCGCCGATTTTCTGGCTGCTCATTCAATTCCAGAAAATTCAAAACTCTATGATGAAATCCCAGATGAAGTCCTAGATTCAAACCAAATTGTTGAAGAAGATCCTACTTGGCATCTATTCTTTGATGGAGCTTCAAGAATAGGTCCTAATGGTGATATTGTCGCTGGGGTTGGAATTGTTCTGGTGTCGCCAGAAGGTCTTGCTATCCAAAGGGCTTATTCTCTCGATCAACCATGTTCAAACAATGTGGCTGAGTACAATGCACTGCTTATTGGTCTTCAACTCGCTAAACATCTGAATATTCAATATTTGGAAGCATATGGAGATTCTAAACTCATTGTCAATCAGATAAGGGGTACTTATGAAGTTCGCCATCAAGATCTGGTTCCTTATCACAGATCAGCTATATCTATGGCTTCTTTATTTGAAGGGTTCTTCATTGAGCATGTTAGGCGAGCATGCAACACAGAAGCTGATGCTCTTGCTAATCTTGCGGCGGTATTAGCTATTCCAATCAGACGACAACAAATGATTGTTGTTCGTAATCGAGAATTATTACATCTCGAGAACAATCTGACTCTAGGACTTCCAGTTGACATTGAAGAATCAACATCTCATGATGTCAACACAACAAGAGGATTTAGATTTAGCCGTAAATCATTATCATCTTCATCTGATTCTAGCATGGAATTCATCTTCAGTAATTCATCTGAGATTCAGAATACGGATAAAGATTGGAGACTTCCTTTCTTAGATTTCGTATTGTATGATATTCTTCCAGATGATCCGAGTGAAGCAGCATCTATCAGACGACGATCACTCAGATTCTACTACAATCATACTACAAAAACCTTATATCGTCGAGCTTATGATGGTTTACTTCTTCGATGTGTTGTCGATGATGAGGCTCAACAAATCATTTGCGAAGCACATGATGGAATTTGTGGTGCACATCAGCCTGGACTGAAACTTCAAGACCGTATTCGACGTATGGGTTATTACTGGCCCACTATGGTATCAGATGCCATCGAATATGCGAGGAAGTGTAAAGCTTGTCAAATCCATGCGGATTTTATTCATCAACCCTCAGAATTTCTGCATCCGACGGCAGCATCATGGCCCTTCGAAGCTTGGGACATGGACATTATCGGCCCAATCAATCCGCCATCATCAAAAGGTCATCGGTTTATTCTCGTAATAACCGATTATTTCTCTAAATGGGCTGAAGCTATTTCATTATCTGAAGTCAAGACGTCCAATGTCATCAGCTTTATCAAGCATCATGTCATCTACAGATTTGGTGTTCCTCGACGCATTATTCATGATAATGGTCCACAGTTCGTCAGCCAGAAATTTACTCGATTCTGTGACAACCATCGGATCAACAATGTGGCTTCTACTGCATATAATCCGGCAGCTAACGGATTAGCAGAAGCTTTCAACAAGACCATTATCAAGCTCTTAAAGAAGTTTGTCTCTACTAACAAACGTAATTGGAGTGAGAAACTTGGTGAATGTTTGTGGGCTTACCGGACTACAGTTCGTAATGCTACTAAATATACACCTTTCTCTCTGGTGTACGGATGCGAAGCTGTTCTTCCATTAGAGATTCAAATTCCTTCTTTAAGGATAGCAATCACTAATGAACTTACTGCCGAGAATAATGATCGTCTTCGACTTCAGGAATTGGAAGCTTTGGATGAAAAGCGATTATCTGCTCAACAGAATATTGAATTCTATCAAGCTAGAATTTCAAGAGCTTTTAACAAGAAAGTCAGAGTTCGAGCATATCAAAAAGGGGAACTTGTTTTAACAGTCAGACGTCCTATGACTATGACTCATATGAGCAAAGGCAAATTTGACGCAAAGTGGGAAGGCCCCTATATTGTGAGTAGAATTTTCTCAAATGGAGCTTATCAACTCTCAGAACTTGATGGTCGGAAAATTATGATGCCTATTAATGGAAAATTCCTTAAAAAGTATTATGTATAAAATCATCAGACAAGTTCATGTTTATAAATAAATTTTATTCATGAATGATAGTACATGATATTAAGGAAGATCACTATCATCCTTCTCTACATTTGGACGGAGACTGCTGCCGTCTTTCTTAAAAATGTGATCAGCAAAAGAATTAAGAACTTCTTTGCTGGAACCCACGAGAAACTTGCAGACTGCTATCCTCATGGCTTCCTCTTCTTCAGACCTTCCTGGATCAAGCAGAAAATCCATAATGTCTCGTGGCGGCTTGGATGCAGACGAACCTTCGCCTGCTTCTACCTTCTTCGGCCGAACTGGATCGGCAGGGCGTTCTTCAGTATCCTTTTGAACATTCGAGACGATTTCAGCTTTCTTGAATGCTTTTTCAGACGACATTTTTATGTTGAAGAGTAGATATGTTCGTCCTTTGTTAGATTTCTGCTATATTTATAGACAGAAATTCCTCGAATAATGAAACGACACATTCATCCGATGGTTCGTCCGTTCATTTATTACATTCATCCGACGGTTCGTCCGTTCATTAATACTTGACGGTTCATCCGTTCATTTGTCATATTCATCCGACGTTTTACTTGTTCATTATCACCTGACATTTGTCCGTTCATTATCTTCTATCAATTAAAAAAAGTAGGAATTCGTTATTTATCATGTTTTCATAAACCTCTGAATAAATGCTGAATCTACCTACTCATCTATCACTTTCCATTACCTGCATAGAAATCAATCTATTTTTCTTATTGAGTTCCTACATATCATCACGTCCATATTACCTCTGATAGTATTAGGTATTCTAAATCAGAAAAGAAGATTTCATTTTCTATCATGTCTATAATTCATCCAGATAGATATAAATCATTAAGCATAGAAGGATTATCATTTCCACTCTCATATCATCATAAAAAGTCTATTACATTTTCTTAGACTTTCTTACAAATTATAATGGAAATCTATTACAATTTTGGATTTTCATTCTACACACAACATTAACCTAATAGAGATTTATTTTCCTCCTTGGATCTTCTTTGATGGGTTCGTTGTTTGTTGTAATTCCTGACTGTCTGAGTCCCAGTCACGACTAGATCAGCAGGAATCAAACTCTGGTCTTATCTCTCAGACGAGAGGAGAACCACAGAGTTCGGCAGTCCGAAGGCGTGTTGCTGCCAATACAACTGATGGATTAGGAGCGGCCTTTCAGAGGAGACAGGAATGTATCCAACCTTGGGATACAATTCCTAGTTCTGCCGTGAAAGGAACTCTACTACCCGATTTCTCGGGGTAGAGCCGACTCCACCGTCCAACTCTCCGTGTATAAAGGCTCTTCCTACCATCGGAAGAAGACCCTTCTATCCCACGAAGAGTTCTGAGTTGTCTGATTTGCGCGTCAAAAGCGCATGAGCTCCCTGATGTTGGTGTCAGATGACCGCTCGCCACAGCATCCAAATCACCAATGCCAGTTCTGAAAAAATTTTGCAGCCAAGCTTCTGCAGAAAACAGCAAAGAAAAAGAGATTAATCAAATGTCATTTGGCACGCACTGGCCAGTCACGCACACTCTGTTCAGTCAAAAATAAAAAAAGGGAGCTTATCTTCAACAGTGAAAAGTGGGCTACTATACTGGACTCACCATCAAAATCAAGATTAGAGAACATTGCTATCATCAATTTCTTGTTGAGAATGGAATCTCGCAAGAAGGTCATTCTCAGAAGAAGAAGAAGAATGAAGAGATGAGTATGCATGAAACTCACCTATCTATTTAAAGGACAAAGTGTAAGCCTATTCTTGGAAAAGATTCAAGTAAAAGGCGCTCGTAAACCATGGAATGGGTGTCACGTGTACTTTGGAAAATAGCACAATGTTTGAAACATTCAAAGAGTGCCACTTAATATTCTTCATTAATGCACGCTGTTCAGCATAAAGTTGTACTACATTTTTTCAAAGCAGGTACTGATGACCGTACATAGGGAAAAGAAGTACAACATTTCTCAAAAAAAAGAAAAAGAAAACAGAAGCATAAAAGACACGCTCTATTTTGTGAAGCGACTGAGCTTGGTGCCCAGTTCCTCTACGCTGTTGACCCCCATACGGTGTAACAGAGCAATGAGCGTGTCACGCTGCTCTGCGAGACTGCGCACATTGGAAGAAGACGAGCCGTCCAGACCAAAGTAGCTCAGGAAGTTCTTGGCTAGTTGTGTAGGGTCATCTTTGAACTCGAAAACTAAAGGCTCCGGTTCCTTACTCCCAAGAGTAGGGTCGCCATGGGCACAGAAACCTAACTTTCTTGTTTCTTCTTCAACTTCTTCCTTTGGAGTCATGTTGACGTAAGATGAACATCAAAGCTGAATTTTCTCCCCGTTTATATAACAGAGCACGCCGACGGTTCATATTCTACCATAAATTGGATGCAATCAGTCTCGAGAAATGAAGAGTCATCACGATATTTAATAAAGTTCATTGGGATGTTTTCAAAGAGCTTCGAAATTTTGAAGTCTTTTCAACTTCCGAAAAATTTGAAGTCATCTCAGCGTGACTGAGTTCATTTTATCACCTTGATTTCAAAGTATTTTGAAATAATTTATTATTTTTCGAAAACTTTGAAGGGGGTTTTGTAGGCCTCAAAAATGATAGTCACACTGAATTGATCAGAACTGAGTCTCAAAGTCACGCAGAAGTGATCAGGACAAATGTTTAAAAATCACGCTAGTGACAGCTCATCATTTGTCAGAAATTTCATCATGACTGACAGCACGACAGTAGAAGAATGTCTCCTCGTATGCCACGTATGCACAGAACTCGAGAGATCACAGCCGACTATTGCGTGACTTTCGAAATCTTCTTCAACAAGACTCAGCCTTCATCAAGTTGGCGTACCAAAAGAACTTCTTGTCATTTAATACGACTGACAAAGTAATCACTGTTAGAGATTTCGTGTCAGTCGAGGCACGTCGAATCAAGACAGCTGACAGTCCTGCCTCAATCGAGCGTGGATTATGTTCTTTCCTCAAGTCTGCGTATATTTTGAGCTTTCTGTCTTAAAGTTTGCGTGGATTCTGAAGTTTCCTCCCTCAAGTCTGCGTGGATTTTGAAGCTTTTTGTCCCAAGTCTGCGTGGATCCTGAAGCTTCTTGCCCCAAGTTTGCATGGATTTTGAAGCTTTCTGACCCGAGTCTGCGTAGATTTCGTCCTCAACGAGCCTACGTGGATTTCATCAAATTGGAGTACGTGGCAGCCATGCCACTGATCTCTTGCCCGCGTGTCTTGTAACTTGCACACGACTCATGCACGATTGTCATGTGTCCAACAGTTACAGGCCACGTCCAGTAACTGCTCACAACTCTGCGTATGTTAAATCCTGCGTAATTTTCAACTAGGCAGAGGCTGTGAAGACAGTTATCTTTTTCAGTTATTTTTGACTCTATAAATAGAGTTCTTTTTTCATTTATTAGACAGATACATAGATATCTAAATTGTTGTTGCATTTTTGAGAGCTTTTCTTCTTCGCATCGTCCAAGGGATAAAGCGATCGTCTTCTAGATCGGATTCCTACAGTTATAATTTTCCCAGATACATAATAAATAAAGTGAATTTATTTATGGAAAACATATATAAGGGGAATGGAAGAGCTCTCGTTAGGGTTAGGGCAACCGCCCGGGCGATCTGGAGTGGCCGCGGCGGGGGGCTCCGCCTCCCCTGGAGGGTCGACGGCGGCCTCCGGCAACCATCGCCGGCCTGTGGCGGGATACGCTGTGGGCGTGCAAGGGTTGGCGAAGGCGGGGGGCTCCGGCCCTGATCTGCGGGCTACATCGGCGGCGGGGGGCTCCGCCCTCCCTGGAGGGTCGACGGCGGGGGCCTCCGGCATCGGGCTGGCGCAGGCGGGGAGATCCGCCCCTGGGAACGACACGCTTCTGGCGTCGGCAGAGGACTTAGGCCCACCTGAGGGGGCGGTGGCGGGGGAACCCTGCCACCTTGGCCAGCGTATGGAGGTGGCTCCTCCTGTTGGTGACCTGGATCCGGCGGGGGTCCCTGGATCAGGCCGTCGACCTATTGGGTCGGCGATGGGGGCCTCCGTTAATGGCCGCAGCATGGAAGTCGTCACCCACGAGAGCGACTCGATTGGGTGCGACGTTGGTAGCGCTCCCGACGGCGCGCTCAGGTTGTTAGTGGGGGGCCTCGGCCCCTCCGGCAATGCTGAGGCACGTGGGTGGGACGGTGTTAATGCTACGGTGGGAGGCTCCATCGGTGGTTCGGCAACGGTGGGGGGCCCTGCACCCCGTGGGTCTGGGTCGGCGGACAAGGTGGTACTGAGGGTGGAAACTCCGGCAGCGGCGGTGGCCACGTCTAAGTCGAGTGGCATGGCGCGGACCTTCGCTGCGGTAGTGGGCGGATCCGCGCCGACGTCGTCGGGTGGTTTGCCGAGGGTGGATTTCCGACATGCCATTGTTTCCGAGGGACGGAAGGTGACTGTATTTTCTCAGTCGGATATGGAGGCCCTAACAGCGCCATGTGGATTAGATCTTATTGGTAAGTTTGCTCGGCGGAGACTCCCGGTTGAGGTTATCAGAAAGGCCTTTGACTCGCGGGGTTTCAGGGGGATGCTTGACGTGAAGGCAATCAACGATCGGCATGTTCTTATTCGGCCTCATGTCGAGAGTGATTTTCTTCGGCTGCGGTCTAAAGACTGTTGGTTCGTTGGCCGGGTTCCGATGACGATATTCAGGTCGTCGGTGGACTTCTCGCCGTTGAGAGAGGACCCCCGGGTCCCCATTTGGGTGGCCTTCCCCGGGCTTCCCCACTGTTTGTTTGATACCAATGTGGTGCTTTCCATCGCATCTGGCCTCGGCACTCCGCTCAATACTGATCGGGCTATGGCGTCATTTTCTAGGCCGGGGGTGGCTAGGGTTTTGGTTGAAGTGGACGTAAGCAAACCACTTCAACATGAGGTGTTCTTCCAACTGCCTGATGGTGTTCGCTCGCAGCCAGTTGTCTATGAGTGGAAGCCTCTATACTGTGTCTTTTGTGGTCATCATGGTCACGTTGAGAGTGCATGTGGGCGACCCCAGGTAGAGCCTTCTTCCGTGGGGGCTGCTGATAGATCGCCCGTACCCGACGACCTTGCATCAGGCGTTGTGCGTGAGGAGGACGGTCTGGTGGGTGGCCGTAGGACTAGCAGGGGTCGTCGGAAGAGACGATCAAGGCGCGAGAAAGGGAAGGAGACACGGCAGATATGGAGGCGCGTCGGGGGGCGGGATGATAGCACGGGGATCATGCAGCACGGATTGTGCGGGAGTATTGATACTCGCGCGAACTCCGTTCTGCCTTCCTGGCACGTGGGGGAGTCATCCTCGGGCCAGCTGGCTTTATGGTCGGATGACGGGCGGCCCATGATGGAGGGACGCGGAGTTTCAGGCTCCTGCTTGGATGGGCAGTTGGGCCCTGAGAAGGATAATGGGCCTATTGATTTATCGGCTCTTCCTATTATTATTATCCATAACCAGCTGGGACAGAGAGTTATAGCGGCTGATTCTGACACCGAAGATCGTAGCTTGGTGGTGTGGGAGGAGGCCGGACACGGGCCTTTATCCGTCTGGGGTTATGACTCAGCTCCGGGTGATGATATGGTTTCCCTGTCCGAGGTCAGTCCTTCCATAGCTATATCCGAGGGACGTGAAGAAGACTGGCAGATGGTTCTATTTAAGAAGACGGCTGGCAGGCGGAGGAAGTCGATGGTACCTCAGTCGGATCGGCTTCTTCGATCACATGCTTCCCGGGTTAGGCGGGACCCCAGAGGGTCCATGGTTAAATTCTTTATCTGGAATGTTCGTGGGACGGCGAACAGAGCTACTTTATTCCGTCTCATGTCCTTGTGTAGGACCAACTCGATTCAGGTTCTTGCCATTATTGAACCCAAGGTGCTATCCTCTAAGCTTCTTTCTTATAAACTGAGGTTGGGTTTTGATGATAGCTTCTGCAATGATAAGGGAAATATTTGGATTTTCTGTAAGTCGGGTTTTGGGATCACTTGTATTGATTCCTGTGACCAGGCTATCACGGTGCAGCTTTCTCTGAGTTATTTTTTGGTTCCGGTGCGGCTGTCGGTTGTTCATGGTGCTCGGACACGACAGGGGAGGAGGAGTTTGTGGAGGCACCTTCTGGACGTCCAAGCCAGGGACCTTGCCTTGCCCTGGGCGGTGGGTGGGGACTTCAATATCATTGCTTCTCCGGATAAGAAATTTGGAGGTCGACCTCCTGACACGAGGGCCATTGCGGACTTCCTAGACTTTCAGTTGGCTGCCGGGCCCTCCGATGTTGGTTTCAGAGGAAGCATCTATACTTGGGTGAACGGGCAGACGGGGATTGATCGTCAGGGATCCCGTCTTGATAGGCTACTCGCTACGGGTAGTTAGCTGGATGGAGTCCAGGTTTCATGCGAGTATCTTAATCGGGAAGAATCTGATCATTCTCCTCTTTTGATATCCCGCCAGCCAGCTTCTTCCCCAGTGCGTAGAGGCTTCCGTTTTCTTGATTTTTGGACTACTCATCCGGATTTTCTTACGATTGTTGCTAGGGCGTGGAATTCATACTGGCATTATGATGCGTTGGAGCGGTTGGGTATGCGCTTGAGGACAACGGGGCATGTTCTGGCTGGATAGAGCAGAGCTACTTTCGGAGACGTTTTCCAGGAGGTCCGTCAGGCCGAGGACGCTGCTTTGGCGGCGGAGCATGATTATGAGCTTCATCCATCGGAGAGGGGGAGGGCTTCCTGGATGGAGGCCGTGGCCAGATTGAAGCAAAAGGTCCAAGTTGAAGAGTCTTTTTGGAAACAAAAAGCACGATTGAGATGGGATCTGGAGGGAGATAAGAATACTCGATTTTTCCATGAGTGCACTAGGAGCAGGCAAAGAAAGGCGGGTATTCAGAAAATTATTCGGGCTGATGGATCAGAAACTGGGTCTACTGCGAAGGTAGCGATGGAGGCGACTTCTTTCTTCTCGAAGCTGTTTAGAGCTGAGCATATTTCTGATGAGGACGCCTTCCTTGATGTCATCCCTAGCATCATTTCTATGGAGGACAATTCTGATCTTGTTCGATGTCCTGATAGAGCGGAGTTGTTGGAGATTGTTCGGGGGATGGACCCGGCTAGTGGCGCTGGACCGGATGGCTTTTCTGGGAGATTCTTCTCAGTTTGTTGGGACATTATTGCTGCTGACGTGGAGGAAGCAGTTGGGTCATTTTTCTTGGGTGCACGCCTCCCGGTATCTGTTTCGGATACCTTCTTATTTTTTATTCCCAAAGTCGAGCACCCGAGGAACCTTTCTGATTTCCGTCCAATTAGCCTTTGTAATTTCTGTAACAAAATTATTTCCAAGATTATTGCTTGCAGGTTGCGGGAATATCTGCCCAAGATTATTTCTCCTGAGCAAAGTGCCTTTGTTAAGGGGAGAGAGATTGTGGACAATATCATTATTGGTCAGGATATGGTGGCTTCTATGAGGGAACCCAACCATGGTGGAAATGTTGCTATTAAGCTGGACATACAGAAGGCCTATGACAGAGTCAATTGGCATTTCCTCCTGAGGGTTCTTCGAAGATTTGGTTTTAATGATGTCTTCTGTGATATTATTTATTGGCTCCTGGCAGATACCCGGTATGCGGTTCTTATTAATGGTGCTCCTACTGATTTTTTTGCGGCAACTAGAGGGATCCGACAAGGGGACCCTCTTTCTCCGGCTCTATTCATTATTGCTGCGGAGGTACTATCTAGGAACCTCAAGCTTCTTTAAGACACAGATAGGAGATCTTTATTCCATACTCCGATTGGGGGACCGCGTATCTCGCACTTGGCTTATACAGATGATGTTCTTATTTTCACTTCGGGGGATATTGCTGGATTGCGTGCTCTCCAGCAAGTATTGCATAGATATGAGGCTGTTTCTGGACAGAAGATTAATTATTCCAAATCGGCCTTTTATACTGCTACACCATTGGGGGAGGTTCGTGCTCGGACTATTTCTACTCTCTTTGGATTTAGTACCGGCACTTTGCCGTTTTCTTATTTGGGTTGTCCGTTAACATGCGGGAGAAGAAATGCGGGGATGTTCAGTTATTTGCTGGATAAAATTCGTTCGAAGCTGACGGGTTGGCAAAATAAGATTCTTTCTCCTGGGGGTAAGCTGGTCCTTATTAAGAATGTACTTTCTTCTATCCCTATGTATACATTGGCTGCATGTTGTCCTCCCCGGGCCGTTCTCAGGACGATTGAGAGGATGTTTGCGGCTTTCTTCTGGGGTAGCAAGGATGGGTGGCTAAGAGGAGTTGGCTGGCGTGGAGGTTCGTTTCTCGGACTAAGTCCGAAGGAGGCCTCGGGATCAAGTGTTTGAGTGATATTATGAATGCTTTTTCTATGAAGCTTTGGTGGAAGTTGAGGCATGGGAAGGGCCTTTGGGTGGAGCTCCTTAAATCAAAATATTTTCGCAAGCGGCATCCATGTGATGCGTTTATGACTTCCAAGGGCTCTCATATCTGGCGACAGATTTTGAGGGAGATGCAATTGGCGGAGCCGCATATCTCGTTTAGACTTGGGCGTGGTGAGGGATCAGCGAGGTGCGAAGATTGGATCCCGGGAGGGTCCTCGGTTGGATTGTGTTGCTATTCCAGCGGCTGAGGGAGTGACTTCGGGGACCAGGCACGGAACAGGGAGGCGGGTTCGGGTGCAGAGTCGAACTCAGGAGAGGGAGTCTCTTTCGACGGGTTCACAGCGTCTGGGTACTGGGAAGCTTAGGAGGTCGGCTAGATTGGCTGGGAGAAGGTTGGTTCTTCCCCAACGTACGGTGACCGTTCGGGCTCTCTCGGATAGGGGGAGGAAGATCATAGATTCCAGGATGAGGAACTCTGATAATGGTGGTCCGCTTATCCGCTCTTTTTGGACAACTACTGGTTGGGATATGTCGTTATTTTCGGAGCAGTTCGGAGTAGAGGCAGCAGGGCGGCTCAGAGAGGCGAATCTGACTTGTACTCCGGATCCGGATTCATTGGTTTGGGGTGAACGGAAAGGCTCTTACACGATGGGTGCGGCTTGGAGATGTTGTCGAATCTCTCACCCTTCATCTTCACTGTTTTCCAATATATGGGACAAGTGTATTCCGGCGAAATGGAGCATTCTGATGTGGCGGGTCTGTCACAACCGGCTTCCTACCGATGTCATTATTCAGAAGATTGGCTTCCATCTGGCTTCCAGGTGCCATTGCTGTCAGGTTGGGCATAGGGAGACCCTTCAGCATATATTTTTCCACGGGGACCTTGCTATGTCGGTTTGGTCTTTTTTCCGGGGTTTCTTCAAGGCTCGGATGCATAGTGATTTTTTAGTCTTTCTTCAAAGGTGGTGGCGGGGTCAGGGCAGTCATCATCGGAGATCTTTGGCTGGTGTGATCATCTGGGTGCTTTGGAAGAACAGAAACAAGCATCGGTACGAGGGGCGTGGTGCTGGGTTGGTCTTTTTGGTTCGGGAGGTGAAGCGACAGTTTCGGAAGTCGCTTTCCAGTTGTCGTCATCTTCCGTCTATTCCTCTTTGGGCATTAGAGTAGAGTTTTTTCGTTATTTCTCTTTCGTTGTTACCATGAGGTCGGATGTACTCATTACCCTCTTTTTTCAATAAAGGTAACAGTTTCCATTAATATATATATATATATATATATATATATATATATATATATATATATATAAGGGAGGTGAGGTGTCACCCTATGGGTGGTGGCTATGTGTCACCCCCCATGCTATCATCATGCACCGAAAAGTGTGCAAGTGCATGATGATAGCATAGGAGGATGACATATAGCCACCTCACGGTGGGGTGGCACCTCACCTCCCTTATTCTCTCTCTCTCTCTCTCTCTATATATATATATATGGAAAAATGGTAAATTTTATTGCAAAAGTAATGCAGTAATCTTATAACATACAATCAAAGTGGGACTCCCACTCATCAATTCCCCATAGAATTTACATCAAATTCTATATTATGGAGAATACCCATCGGATAGGTGACCAGCCCCTCAAATATTCGACGGTTTTATTTCCGCCATACATGCCAAACTGAGGCCGCCAGTCGAACTCTGGCGGTCCGAAACCAGTCATGCCCTCGACCCCTGCTATTTCGGAGCACAGAGATGATGTACCCAATTCCCTTCCCGGAGTCGCACCCTCCCAACGCTCTACTCTGCTCAGATTAGATCTGCCATGCCAGGGCACACTCGAAGAAAATGTATCATATAGATTCATTCTCCAGACTACAAAGCACACACTTGGGATCGGGAACCGGCACTCCAAACGAACTCAGACGATCCCTAGTCAAAAGATGGCCCAGTAGAAGCTTGTTGACACAAAGCTGCATCTTCCTGGCCAGACACTTGTACCATACAAACTCGTAGTCAGAAATCTGAGGAAAAGTGCACCGGATGAGGTTGTAGCAGCTCCGAAATTAGAACTCCCCAGTTCTCGGGGTTGCTCCTGGCGGTTCCCAAATCCATCGATCCGCAGGCAAGTCCGGATCAATGGCAATAGTGCTAATGATCCCACCCAGCTTCTCGAAAAACTGATAAGACTCCGGCCTTCACTCTCCGTCGCGAATGATACGACTACACGCCAGACCACGCATGTCCTCTTGATGAATCGGTGCTCCCCTGATGTCCAATAGCGAGCGTCGATCTATCTTAGGATCTCGTCAGAGGTCCGTTTCAGATCCATCCTTCATGACCTTCCGGATTACAGATTTGAGAACCCCCCTATGTCGCAAAATAGTCTTGAACGTGAAGGAGTGATTGTTGTCAGTAGCACACGTCCAAAAGTTGCCCTGCTTTACGTATCTGCTGTGCATCCAGTCAGCCCAGAGAGACCTCCCGTTGATGAATCTTCATGTCAGCTTAAGCGCGGAGGCCTCCCTAATCTCCAGCAACAGCCTGAGCCCCACTTCTCCCTCATTCCTAGGACGACAGAGCTGCTCCCAGGAGATCGCATGTATACCCCCCTCCAAATGAAATCTGTACAGATCCGCTCCACTTTCCTAACAGTGGCAACATAGAGGAGGATAGATCGCAGCTAGAAATGAGCCACAGCCAAATCACATATCAGACCAGCTCGATGCGTCCTCCAAATGACAATCCGGCGGCTTGCCAACCTTCCACTCTCCTTTGGACGTACTCCACCAGACTCTGGTAGTCCTGATCTCGCGTATAGTTGACTGTGAGAGGCACTCCTAAATAGCGCACCGGAAGATCACTCTTCTCAATATCCAGCACATCGGCCCGCTCCTCCTTCTGGGGACATAGGGAGCTGAAATACACCCTACTCTTTTTCTGTTCATCTGAAGGCCCGAGAGGGAATTTAGCTCTCCCATAATCTTCGCAAGCATCTGCATACCCTCCGTCGATGGCTGGATGAACACCAAGAGATCATCTGCATATATAAGATGGGTAACTGGGGGTCCACCCTCCGAAACGATGGGACCAGCCTCCCACGGTGCACTGTCAGGTCCATCAAATATGTGAAGTATTCCATGACAAGCGTGAACAGGTAAGGGGACAGGGGGTCACCTTGCCTAAGCCTACGATTGCTCTGGAAATACCCATAAGGAATACCCTGGATGAGGACAGAAAAAATGGGCACTCCCGGATCAATGCAACCCAGTGGTCCTCGAAACCCATGGCGGTCATCAGATGACAGAGGAAGTCCCGATTGACCATGTCATACGATTTTCTCAGGTCCAGTTTCACACATGCCTTCTCCCCTCCGGGTTTGCTAAAGCTCCTCACCATATCATGAGCCAGGATGCTGTGCTCAGCAATCGACCTTCCCTTGATGAACGCAGCCTGGTTCGGAGGTACCAAGTCCTGTATGATCCCCTCCATCTACCGGCACATAAGGTGCATAATTATCTTATAAAGATAATTACATCATGCAATAGGTCTGAAGTCCGCCAGTGCTGTCGCTCCCTCCTTCTTTGGCACCAAGGTCAGGAAAGTGTGGTTCATCTCTTTCAGCAGCTTTCCTTTGGAGAAGAATTCCTGCACCACCTCTAAGACCTGATACTTCAGAGTGTCCCAGTGGCGTTTGTAGAACGCACTGCTAAAACCATCCGATTCGGAAGCCTTGATGGGATCCGCCAGCTTGACAATAGCTTCCACCTCCTCCAAAGTAACAGGGGCAAGAAGAATGCTATTCCCATACGAAGTCACCAATCTCTTCGTAACAATCTCTGAGAACACATACATGTAGTCAGTCTGGAAATATAACTCAGAGTAGTACCTGACAGCCTCGCCTTACAAGATTGCCATCCACATCAAGAAAAATGCTGTCCCCCATAAGGTTGCCATCCACATCAAGAAGTTGGGAGATGTGATTCCTATGTTGTCTGGTCCGGATGACATCATAAAAGAACTTCGAGCAACGGTCGCCGTCCTTGAGCCATGAGCATTTGGCACGCTGAGCCGTGCTAATCTCCTTCTGCAGCCGTAAGATGTTTACTCCTTCGATCAGCACCTTCTCTCTTGCCACCAGGTCACCATTAAGCATGTCAGATTGCATGTCCTGCTAGATAGCCCTCAACTCCACCTCCTTATCTTCTAAGGTAGACTTGGGCAACCCCTTCACCCAACTTCGAAGAGTCTTCTTCGTGACCTTGAGACGACGAACCAAGTGAAATTGGGCCGTCCCCTCCTGACAGCTAGTAAGCCCCTCCGAGACAGCCTCCAGGTAGCCCTCCGAGAGATACCAACTGTTGTTGTACCTGAAAAGACAGAACTTTCTAGGCGACCGAGATGTAAAGCCTACCCTGATAAGGGAGTGATCGCTCGTCCCATCAGCCAGGCCCTCAGCCGAAGAATTGGGAAAATGACGAAACCATTCCCCATTGCCCATGGCTCGATCGAGCTAGCATGCAACCCTGATCTGGATTGCTTTGTTATGCCAAGTCCAGATGAAGCCAAAGCGCGATAATCCCTGGGGCCCCGCTTGGAAGAGACATCTCTGGAAATCATATAGGATAGACTCTGGAACTGGGCGACCGCCCACCTTCTCCCTTCGGTGCAGAATGGCATTGAAGTCCCCGAGCAGAAGAAGAGGAAGAGACGACGAATCTGCAGCAGCAGCAACTCGGAAGATGTCGCTCCACAGGGACTCCCGTCTCCTTCTGTCATTATGCCCGTAAACCGTCCCCAGCAAGAACCGAAAACCACCCTTGTTAGAGAAGGAGATAGCAATCAACTTCTCTGTCATCAAGATCAAGTCACCATCTAGCTCATCGAGTTCCATCGAACCCAAATTCTGGCCATGTCACACAGAGCCAGGTTGTACAGTTGGGCCTAATGAGAAGGGGTCCGCCGAGCAAGAGTCTTCTTCCTTTTGATCTTAGATTCTAATATAACAGAAATATCGCATTTCTCTCTGTGGAGAACCCCACAAATCTCTCTCCACCTCCCAAGCGAACACGCCCCCCTCACATTCTAGGCGATGATAGCCATTAATTAATGAGAGGATGGGTCTCCTGGGAAACACCCAAATCGGCATCTGGGGAATGTGCCACATCCGACGGTAATAGATCCTCCTTCATCCCAGTCGGAATGGCCTACTGGAGAGCGACCTGAGAAAGCACCAATGCTCAGGCAGGGTTGTCAACACACACCGTCTCTTGTCTGTCTGTAGGATGTCCTCCTTTCTGGAGGGGCCATCACTCAGCGGACCGACCACACGAGGCTTCCTACAGTAAACCTGCCCCTCTGTCGATCCGCCACCCCCTCGTGCCTCGATTTTCGACGCCACCATGCCTCTGGTAATCATACTGCTCTGCCCCGGGCAAATGGTCAATGCCCCGCTCGTGGGAGCAAGCTGGATAGAGACAATGAGGCTCATCCCACCATCACTCACTGGATGGGTAACCCCTCCCACCAAGACCTCCTTTCCACTGTCATCTCTGGAATCCATGTCATAGGGAGTCAGCATCCACACTAAGGGGAATAGTAGGCTCCATCTGAGGGCCTATCGCCGAACAAGCACTAGCCAGATGCCCAAAACAGGTACAACATGATCAGGTAGGTGGGACCCATTCGTATTCCACCCTCTGTGTTAGCACCTCTCCAGAAGGAATCTCATATTCCACCATCTTCGGTAACTCCCCCCTCAGCCCGAATCTCCACAAAAATCCTGGCGTACATCAACCTCGACCGAAAGACGGTAGCCACATCCGCCTTGATCGGGGTGCCCACCAAGCTCGCCAGACGCATCAACAAAGGGGTACTCTAGAACCGGACAGGGAACTCTGGGAAGCGAATCCATACAGGGATGGCATTCAGGACTTCCCTCTCACATCTAAGTTCCGGGGTCCATTCCTTCAGAATGATAAGCCTGTCGTCGAACGTCCAGGGGATGCATTGGAGGATCCGTGCGACATCCTCTGTAAGCCCAAACTTTACATAGTAGAAGCCGTTCTCGCGAGCAAAAAACTCCATTAGGCTGCCATACACGGGCTGCATAACTCCGGATCTGTCCGTAGAACGGCTTGTTGTCTAGGACATACAATACCAGAGTATTCTCCCAGTATGTTGTCGCCTTCTCTATCTCCTCCGCAGGGAATGAGGCCCGGAAACCCCTCCCTGCCTTGATCGGCGGCACGTACTCCATCGATGTGGGACTTTTCGGCCCCACAGGTTTGCAGATATCTGCCCAGGACCTTCCAGCCGGCCGTATAGTCGCCCCATGTGGCCTGGAGACAACCTCCGGGAGAGGAGACCCAGACCCCTGATCGCCGAGACCCACTACCTTACTATTTTCCTTATCCGTCGTGGTCGCCTTTGGCCGCCAGCCCACCGATCTCCCAATAGACACCCCAGGGCCACGGGCCGATGGCCGCACCCCTGACCCGCCCTGTCGTCTATCAGCAGGATGGTGATCCCTAACATGGCCCGGTCCTCCTCCTACCTTACCCCCGGTCTTCGCCACGCGATGACGCGTAACCGTCGTCCATCCTCCTCCCTCCGTCTGGCTCCCCTGAGATCCAGATCATGCTCCAAATTCTAAGTTAGGAGCGATGGAGACACCCCGCATGGTCCGATCCCCTTCCGACACTGAAATCGACCCCCCCGGTCGCCGTAGGGGGCCTCCCAACTCCCCTTCCTTCGTTCCCCCCCACCGCCTGGGGGGCGCCGCCGCTCGCCGCCGAACCGGAGGGTCCGCCCGACCCTCCACCTTTGCTTGCGCCCCCCCCCCACCGCCTGGGGGGGCACCGCCGCTCGCCGTCGATCCGGGGGGTCCGCCCGACCTCCCCACCTTTGCTTCCGCCCCCCCTACCGCCTGGGGGGGCGTCGCCGCTCGCTCCGGAACCAGGGGGTCCGCCCGACCCCCCCCCCCGCCTTTACTCCCCCCTCCGTCGCCTGGGGGGGCACCGCCTCCGACCATGGGGAGCAGCCCGGCCCCCTTCTTCCCGGACGTCCTCCCCCCGCCGGCAAGGGGATCAGGTGGCCGCGGGAGAGGAACCCTAGCCGCTCGATCTCTGTCGCCCGCTCCCGCTGGAAACATGTTGTTCTCTTATATATATATATATATATATATATATATATATATATATATATATATATATATATATTCAAATAAAACTTCATAAATTAATCCATATACTGTATATACTCAATATATACCATAGTTATTCTAATTAATAAATTAAAAAAATATTATAAAAATTTAGGGATTTATACTAGGCCATAGAATAATCTCTGGAATATTTTGTTTCAAGTTCATGTAGGTCCTTTGAGGCATTATATTGGGAGCCTCATTTGTTCCTCACCACCTAAGAAGTTGTAAACTCTCTCTAGTATAGTGAACTTTTTAATTTTTCAATCTCTCTCTTTTGCTCCACATTGTTCACATTTACGTCTTATCGATCTAGCTAAGCGTTCGGAAAAGGCTGGCACGGGTCTTCGAGTAGTAAGCTTGTGCGTCGCATGGATCATAGTGTAAGCAAAAATACTAAGTCTGTGACAGCTCTTAGATGTGTTGTCCCCGTTATTCCTATTATTCTATGCCAATAATGTTACCTGTTCTCAGCATGTTCAATTCATATTTGTTTGTTTCCATAATTATAGGAGCTGGCAAGTGCTGAGAACATGTGACAAAATTGGTACAGAATAATATGGATTAATCCTAGATGTGAGCGAGAGTTGGTACCCTTCCTCGGACAACGACTTCGACATCCTTCTTGAAGACGATATCAAGGTATGTAATTCCTTACTACCACCTATGGATCAAGCATGCACTGCTGGCCTACCATTACGACATGTTTTACTTCTCGACAATAATAACGACATCCCGACGAACACATGGAGCCAGGGGAGCACATCAACGCGAACGTCGTGAAGCACCACAAGGCAACTTTATTCTTTTGCTTTTTTTTGCATAAACTTTCGGACTTTCATACTGCATAGCAATCTTCCACTCTCTTATAGGCCCATTGCAACCTCACAATCTCTCGTAGGCCCACTACTCCCCTCTCATCCCGGCTCGAACTTGGAAAAATGGGACGGATACCTCCCATGTCAACCAATTATTTGGTTAGAGATGATTGGCAGAGCTTGTGTTAGTCGTTCTTAGTTTTCTTTGTTAGAGGGATGTTAACAAACTATACTTATGTTGCAAAGTTTGTTGTATCTTGACCCTGGAAAGAATGGTTTTTAATAAGACTAAGTTTTAAATTGATACCCTCAACTATTAAAGTTTTTAAACTTAGTAGTCTCACTTTCTTTGCAATAAGGCAGAGCTTGACATTATGTATTCACTTTAGGTAGTTTCATCCATAAACTTCCAATGTAGTAAAATCGATATTGTTCAATTTTGACAGGGGCGTCCCGGAGGAGGGGCAGACAGGGCTTGCGCCCTGGGCCCCAAATCCCAAGGGGCCCTAATTTTTTTTTAAAGTTAGTAATAGTAATAAATAATAAAACATTGTTACTTTGATTTATTCTTTAAAGTGCAAGGTCCGAAGAAAATAATTATAGCAATTCAACAAATAGGACATGGCGCTTGGGAATTGGATAGCCGTCCGACTCAAAGAAAAACTAGTCTTCCTATCGCTTCAGATTTTCTTTTGCATTTCAGAGGAAAAAAAGTTCTTCACGTCACTTCCGATTCCAGACAACCAACAATAAGTTTTTTTTTTAATTGTTCATTTTAATTCTCTCTTCATTCTCTCTTTTGCTTATAATTGAAACACAAAATTTATAATTTTCTTCAATTTCTTCTCCTAGAATCCTTAAAAAGGATTCCGTGATGTAAGACTACGCGAAGAAGGCCATGACGACTCTCTCTCTCTCTCTCTCTCTCTCTCTCTGGCCTCTACTTGAGCCTTGACCCAAATAGGAGACGAAAATATGAGATAGAGGTATCAATGTGAACATGATATTTTAGCAAGACTTTTATTTTGAGAATTGAATTTTTTTTTTAACTTTTGTTCCTCGTGATTTTGGCTTTATTATATTTTTTGAGTTCCCTCTGTTGTTAATGACTGAGGACAATATCTCTTTGCCCCCCGTCTTTTCAATGGGGAGTTCTATAGATGTAGTTTATTTTTCGAAAGTTCCAAGTTATATTTACATATAATCTACTTTATACGGACACAAGCACAGACTTAAAATTTTGCATCTTTTAAAAATTAGGATACATATTGTTTGTATTAGATCTTCGGTCTTCCTTCGTAATCTCTCTATTTATGCACATTTTCATAGTAACTAAGTTTCAGTCAGCTTCTATAGTATATTTAGCTCACTACGTGTTGTAAGTTATAATTGATCTCATGTTGGTGTTGAATACCGATGAGCCGATTACGATGAGTCTTTTCGTTTATCTTTGCACTTAAGATTTCACACTTAAAATTATACGTTGTTCCTAGTATTGAATATCTTTTCGTAATCTTTGCACTTAAGATTTCATAATGATTTGGTTTTCAAACTGAAATATTTTGTAGCTTTTGTTCCTCTTGTAATTTTTAATCCTCCTGATTTTGGTTTTTTTAATGTTTCTTAAGTTTCTCTATTGTTGATAAATTAGGCAAACAAGCCCATATATCTCAATCCTAGTACTGAAAAAACATAAACAATAAATGTTAAATAACATATTGCATCGGAGATTTTTTTTAACTACAAAAGTACTAGTATTACCATTTGCTAGGATATATTCCTGATACAAAATTTAATGTTAGCTGGCATGAATCATGCCTCAATTTAAAAGGCTTCACTTTGGTTTATTGTATCATGCAATTTTTTTAATATTTTATTTATAATATTTATTTGAAGAAGGGACATCATTTTGTATTTCGTCCTGGGCATCAAAATGCTCCGGGCCGGCCCCGAAGTTTGATAATGTAGTGGAGAAAAAAAATGATATAAGAACTTCGGGTTCTAAGAAAAAATAGATTCATTATGTGGAATTTCTAGTTCGCAATATGTAATGGTGAATTTTAGTTTTAAGTTCTATTGGCATATTATGAACTTCAGGTTCTTATGAACTTCAAATTCAATATGAACATCTGATTCACTTATGAACTACATGTTCAAAATGAGCTCCATGTTCAATTCGTATGACCTTTGGGTTCAATTATGAACTGTAGGTTAAAGATGAACTTTAAGTTCAATCCTTATGAACTTCAGGGTCAATATAAAAAATTTATGAACTTCAGGTCTTATTTTTGCTTTTAGCAAAATGCTAAGCCTCCCAAGACTATCAGGGCGGGGCTATGCCTCAGTCAAATTTTGTTTATGAAAAAATCCTAACAACGGGGCTAAATTCTGACCCTCAATGATATTTTTGAGTATGTTACGGGAGGTCAGGGGAAAGCGCCCTTCCTGTGGTTTCGGGGGCAAAGCACCAGAAACCTATATAGTTTTTTGGGTCCAATTTTCTTCGAGCAAACTAGATTTTGTGGGGGAAGTACTCTGTTAGGCTTAGATTCTGCGGGACAACTAAATTTTGCAGGACAACTAAATTTTGCAAGAAAGCTCTATTTTGCGGGGTAGCTCCATTCCATCGAGCTTCTCCATTGGAGTTGCTATGTTGCATGGGACATCTCCATTTAACGGAGCTACTCTACTTCGAGGAGCTACTATGTTCCGTGGGACAACTATTTTTTATGGAGTTGCTCTATTTACAGACTTGTTACTTTTACGGGGTAACTCAATTTTGTGGAGTTGCTTTATTCCGCGGGGCAGCTCTATTTCATGGAGTGTTTCTATTAAACCTCTGAGCCTTCTACGACGTTTGCTTCTCCCAAACTTCTAAGCCTTCAACGACGTTTGCTTTTGGTGAACTGGTAAGTCTTCTATGACATTTGCTTCTATAAAACTACTAAGCCGCGAGGTTGTGCTTCAGTAAAGCTCCCTTGACCACGAGGCTACTCCCGAAAGCATAAAAACTACGATACTGGAGAAAACAAAGACATCAGTTAGTAGCTTGTCATTGCTGGGGTACAATTTTTCGATGGAAAACAGAAATATCGTAACAATTGTACAAACAATCGTTATTACGTACGTAACACTTCACAGAAGGTACGTAGAAAAATCCCACAAGTGCTACCCTTCACAGAAGGTGCACAGAACGTAACACTTCACAGAAGGTACGTAAAAGAGATTCCACAAGTGCTACCCTTCACAGAAGGTGCACAAACAGAATTATGATAATATCAACGCAAACACTTCACCGAAGGTGCGTTAATAGAATCCAGACAGAACCAACAAAGAAGATGACTGGCGAAGATGAAATAACTCCTGCTGGGGTGAATAATCATCGTTGCTCAAAGCTTTATTCGCCCTACACGAATAGCTTCCAGGAACCAGCAAGTTCGTCGGAGAACTTGGAACACTCTGCTCTTCTGACTTCTCGGATGAACTTGAACTCCTGTGCAAAACGTAATGCTGGTACAATTCCTCTCTTCTCTCTCACAGTCTCTAAGCACTTGTAAACTTTCTGTCTACTACTTGTGTATTAGTTGTAACCTGTGAGAGAGAAGGAGGAGGCCTTATATAAGCCCCTGCAACAACTGCCAGGTTAGCACAATGTTAGGGACGTGGTAGTAACCACCCCGAACATGGAGCAACCGCTCAGAACATGCTAGGACACGTTCTGCTGGAAGTTGTGCCACCAGCGACGATGCTGACGTGCTAAGTGCAAAGTGCGCCAACAAAACGCCACATTACGCCTCATGAGCCCGAGTTCGAGTCCGAGTCGCTAAACCCCTACGGGGCTTAGCTCCTATGGAAATAAATTTCCCAAGAGCAAAAAGCATGAATGCTTTAATTGTTAATTTTAGCCTTTTTTCCATTTAGAAAATAATCCCACATGGCACACCCATGTGCACATCCACACCTCATGTGCATCTCTTAAACTAGCAAAGCTAATATATAGAGATACAACCTATTTGGTTTTTCCGATGTGGGACTAAAGTTATAAAAGGAAAGCCAAAAACCCAACATGGCTTAAAGCCGCGAAAGGCAATAATGGCATCCATAGAAGCTTTTTGGCTAATTTTTCGAGGAATCACATTTGTTCGTGAGGAACTTTGTGTTTCCTGAGTAACAACTTTACTATCATAGAGGGCCACCTTACGTTTTAAGGGACTTTGTGTGGCGCAAGGAACAACTTTGTTGTCATAGAGGACCACATTAGTTCTCGAGGAACTTTGTGCCATAAGGGAGAAATTTGATGTGGCTTCAGAAGAAAAATAGTCAAATCTAAAAAAAAATGATCTACTTACTAGTTTGAAGGCAAACGTCGGACTTGCCAATCAGCAAGCGTGGTAAAGGTTCATGTTGATAATGTGTTGTAGTCTAATTTAGTAGACTATGAGAAGACAAATGGACAAATGAATTCTTTGTTTATATTCTGTTAGTGAGAACTAACCCTTTAATGGTTTTTTTAACTTTGTATTTATACAATAACCAAGAATATTACAATGGATAACATTGTGATTTTAACAGGTCTCTAAGAGAAGAATATCTATATTTAGTTGTCACAATGTCATGTTATTTATAACTAACTATAATACGTCTAAGTTAACAAAATATTTTGAAATGAACAATAATACCTCACAACCCAATTACTAATAGGGTAAAGCACTTATAAGCAAACTGTCACGTGTATGTCCATTGCACATGTTCTTTAAGCAAGTAATTTTCGTCAAAAAATCTCATATATTTAGGCAAATGATCGATACCAAAAAAGATTTTACTCTGATATTGTTGAAAGAATCGTTTGCTTTGATTTATTATGTTAGGGATTTAATAAGTTTATTAGGACTTGTAATGTAATTAGTTTATGGTTTATTAATAAGTATGCTTTAATATTTTTTTTTTCTTTGGCAATATTTATATTAAAATAATTAAAATATATTTCAATTATAATTTCTTATAGATATATTTTAAAATTTTATATTATATTAGTAAATGTGTTGCACGTGTGATAATGTATAATAAGAAATTATCCAATTATAGTCAAATATCTTTTCTAGCTCATGTGGTTAAGGTGAGATTTTTTTTTCTTGTTTGGTTGAGTTCAATTCCCCATTTTGAATATATATAACAAATTTTAACTTTTTCCAACAATTTTTTTTTTACATAATTTAATTTTTTTAAAGGAAAATGGTTGATGATATACACGGCTTAGACGGCTCAATCTTGAGCCGTTTTGAAGCCCCTTTATAATAGTAAAGATGTTTGGTCCAGAATTTTAGAATTGTATATACAAGTTTTATAAATTCTATAATTAATTATAATTTTTCCCTTAAACTATGCAATTATATAAATGCGTTTTTATAAGGCTATTTATAAGGCTATTTATAAGGGCACAGCCTTTTTTACTCGAGGCTAGCCAGGATTAGGGCTAGCCAGGCTTTGAGGAACTTTTACTCGGGCTGTCCAAATTTTCTATTCAGGGGCTGTCCATTTTCTTCTTCTCCACTCTCTCTCTTCACAAACCCTAGCTTTTTTCTTCTTCTTCTTCTTCTTCTTCTATCCATCTTCTTCTTCTCCAACATTTCCATTCTCACATCTTCATCAAAACCCTAGTTTTTTTCTCATCATCATCATCTTCTTCTTCTCCACCGTTTCCATCATCACCATCTCCATCAAAATTTTAGTTTCCTTCTTTTTTCCAATTTCGATGGCATCCAAAAAATTAAATAAACCCTAAAATGTATGAAAATAAAGGTTAAATACTTCTTTCCTCACAAAGAATGCATGGAAATAAATCATAAAATGCATATTTCACTCTATTATCAAGATTGAAATAAACCCTAATATATTTTTTTCATTCAGGAATGTCGACTTTAGGACTGCCAGAAATTGTGGCAGTCCTGAAAGGAACTTGCTGTACAGCAAGTATCTTTCAGGACTGCCTCAATTTCTGGCAGTCCTCAATATTAGGGGTGCAACTTGGGCGGGCTAAACCCGAACCCAATCGGAAAAATCCGTTAATGGGTTGGGTTAGGGTTGAAGATACTCGGGTTCGGGCTCGGATTTGGGTTAAAATATTTGAACCCGATCAACAATCGGGTTGGGCTCGGGTTCATGTGTCGGGTTACCCGACGAACCCGACTTATATATATATATATATATATATATATATATATATATATATATATATATATATATATATATATATATATATTTTCATACTTCTTAAATAAAAAGTTTAAATCTAAATTTTCCACACAAACTCTTCAACTCATTATCATGAATCTTATTTCAGTTTGTATTTTGTAATGACCAATACTTGATTGCTATTTGGTTGTGTTTAATATTACTTTTATTTCAAATTATTTCAAATATTATATTAGAGCCCGATAAACCCGATGGACCTGACCCAACCCGAGTTCAACCCGATCCTCCGGGCTTGGTCTTGGGCTTCATATGTTGAACCCGAGGTCGGGCCGGGCTTGGGCTCGGGTTAGGCTTATGATTCATCTGGTTGGGCTCAGGTTGACCTCAAGCCCGACCCAACCCGTCCGAGTTGCACCCCTACTCAATATGTCTAGGACTGCCAGAAATTGTGGCAGTCCTGTTGTAGAGCATGTCCCTTTCAGGACTGCCACAATTCCTGGCAGTCCTCATTACTTCTAGGACTGCCAGGAATTGTGGCAGTCCTCATTACTTTCAGGACTGCCACAATTTCTGGCAGTCCTCATTATCTTTTATACCTACCACTTAGATAGCCCTAAGTAATTTTTTCAGTGGCAAACTTGTAAATAATGAAAAACTAACACTTGGACAGCCCTGAGTAAAATGTGCTGTGCCCTTATAATTTACCTTTTATAATAGTAGAGATAATAAGGTACGAGACGGTGAAAAAAACAAGATCTGATGAAGTACTTACGAACCAGCAAACACACCCGCGCTTTATTTGGACACTCCACGCGTCTCTCTACCAATCGCTATATGCCTCCTGTCCCAAAATCGATGCAAATTTTTTTCCCCATTTGTTGAAGGATTTGGATCGATCCAATGCTCATATCATGTCCTAAAAATCTCGACTTCCGATCGAAACCATAGAATTTGAGGCAGGGGGGATTCGAATTTCGCGGGAATGGGGCTTCGTTAGGGTGAGATGCACAGAGCGGTGGCGGTGGAGGCCATGGCATCGTCGGACGGCGGGCACGCGGCGGCGGCGGCAGCTGTGAGTTTGGACCAGGTGGCGAGATGGACGGGCTCCGACCTGAGGACGCCGTCGCTGCCGGCGGGGGAGGAGCCGGCGCTGCTGTCGCCGTACTCGTACTTCTCCGATCCGCTCAACTCGCCCTCGGGAGCGGAGGGCGGGGGCGACGGTGCGCGGTCGAAGTTCCCGGTCGACCACGAGGCCAATTCGAAGATCTATCTGTGGCGCGGGAACCCCTGGAATCTCGACGTGGATTCCGTGGTCAATTCGAGCAATGAGGTGAAGGGTTCTTCATTCTTCTTCTTCTTGATGTAATTGTGGACCTAATTTTGACTATTTAATTTGATTTTGATTTGGTGGTCGGTAGCCTTTTCGACATGCTTAGAGCATCTACAATAGTTGGAGATGAACAATGCATTAGAGCATCACTAGTAAGGCTCATCCCAATTTCTAGATTCAGAATGTAGGAGCCCATTTTGTAGAATAGTAAGGTTCAATTAGAGTCTCATAATGGTCTCGTCCCAGCCATAGGAGCTATAGCTTGGGCCTCAGAATTTCTACATTCAGAATGTAGGAACTCATTTTGTAGAATAGTAAGGCTCAATTTGGAGCCCCAATTTCTAGATTCTAGATTTTATATTATTTTTTGAAGAGAGAAATATGACACATGTGTTTATACCCATTTATCTTATTTGGGCCTTAAGATTTATTTGTTTACTATTCTCATACAAACCCAACACATTCTACATTTTTTATTATAAATTTGGGCCTCAAATGCATTTTTGAGCTCCATCTACTATTGATGCTCTTACAATAAAAAATAAAAAACCTACAATGGGTTGGGTCTGTATGCGAATAGTAGAAAATGATCCAGCAACGTAAAATGACCTCTGGTGGCACATGTCAAAAGATTATTTAGTCAAAAAATAATGTGAAATCTAGAATCTTGAAATTGGGACTCCAGATTGAGCCTTACTATCAACAAAATGAGTTCATTCTGAATGTCAAAATTTTCAAGCCTAGGCTATAGCTCCTGTGGCTGGGACGAGACCGTTATGGGCCTCCAATTGAACCTTGCTATCCTACAAAATGAGCTCCTACATTCTGAATGTAGAATCTAGAACTTGAGATAACCCTTACTATCGATGATCTTAGGCATCACTTTTTTAGTTATCTTTGGAAAGAAGACGGTAGCTGCATAAACATAGACATAAAATTTGGTAACTCATACTTTGATGATGAGAAAAACTGCATCCTTTGATGTTTTCGAGCCTAACACTAGTAATGGTGACTCTAAATGAACTCTATGAAAAAGGTTAAATCGAACATAGTGATGTAAATAATTTGAAGATCTTGTTCGAATTTTTTTAAAAGCTGTTTTACAAGGAATTTACACCCATGGCAACATTTTAGAGATGGTATTAAATGGCTTTAACTTTCCTCCAAATCGGATATTAGGTTCATCTGGGACTAGGGTTTGGCATGCTGGATGATATGTTGGGGGATAAATTGAAATTATTGGACATCCATACGAGGCTCCTCGAGTATATAGGATTGGATGTCCTTCCTTCCTAGAAGTCTCCTGAGGTGGGCTAAACTAAGTCTAATAAACATAAAAATATATGGAAAGAGCATTCTCTTAAACTCTCTCTCCAGATGGAGCGTAGGTGTCAAGCATGGTGGTCTAGGCAAAGCCTTACTAAGGATGTATGCTGAACAAGCAGCAGTTGGAACATGGTGGAGCTGGATGTTGTCCAGAAAGAAATGAAAATTAACCTCAATATGATTGGTGTTCTTATAAGACAAGGTCATGAAAAGTGTGAATCCTAGTATTGTTATCAATGTGAATCACACTCTTGTCATCACAGTAGGGAGATGCCTGGGAAGTAAGTGACACACCAAGGTTAGATAAAAGCCTTTTAGCCATGCAAGCTTGGAAACCGCATGTGCATATTTCGATACTTGGCCGTAGATGAAGAACAAGTGATTATTGTATGCTTTTTGCTCTGTCAAGTGACCCAATTACCTTGAAGGAATGTGCACAATTCATTAGTTGACCATCAAGAGACACGACTAAGTCGGCATCAACATATAGTGTGAGAGGGAGGGCTAGTAGAAGAGTCATTAGCTAGGGGACTTGCTTCGGAGAATGCGCTCGACGACATGATGATAAAAAGATGGTCTTACATAAATGTATCGACTCACATTGCTGACAATAAATGTATTTTACTGACGCTGCTGACAATAAAAGCGATATTTTGGTGACGGATCTATACAATCATTGGGTAGAGATTGCCTGCATGGCAATGATACATATATGGATTAGTTATGTTTTTTGAGGGAAGACAATGTCTATATTATTTTTTGCCATCTTTTAATTTTATGTTGATTTAAGTTATGTTCCAGATAATGTTGTAGATGCATATATCTATGAGCCCTTAAGTACGAGTCTGGTGGCAGGATGTTAAACGCAATTTCTCCTTGTAAAGTTGGGCTGCACTCATTCCTTTAGGAAAATGTCGCTTATTAGTTTTCCTTATTTCATTATGTTTATTTTGTTTGTGCGGACTTGAGGAGACTTTTCTTTTAAGAATCTGAAACTTGAAGTAGCTTTGATCGGAGGCAATTGGACTAAACCCAAGAGTTGATCATCAATTAGACTTTCAAATAAAAAACTTTTAAATGGAAAATGGACTTGTAAGTCGGGTGCATTTTACACAAGGTTCACAGTATTGGTATTGAAATCGGTATCAAGCCCTCCTATGAGATCGGTATCAACGTTATCTGCAATTTCGGATCGGAGTATCGGATTTTTTGGTATTGGAAAGCAAATAATCATTAATAGATTATTAAATTTTTAGAAAGTATATGTTATACATTTAGGCATAATTTTAAGTATTTTATGTGTTGTTTATTAACAGTTTTGAAATTGGATGAAATAATAGTCACCTTTACTGATTGGTTTACCTGCGATAAATAATTTTTTTTCATTTATATACTTATACGACCTTACTATGCTTTTGCACCCTTGAGGGCTGGTCTTTTTTATTAATTTTCTCTACCGAATTGACTGAAAAAGAAACTTTCAAACATCGGTATCGGTCAGTATCGGTAGCGATCCGTATCGGATCGAGACATGTCAAATTGTATGGGTATCGGCCATATCGAATCGGTATCAGACGATACTACACACTATGGTTTTACAGTGACCAAGAAGGGTTAGTTTGACAAAGGCGTAGACCAACTTTCTGATATCAGTCGCAGACCAAGTCACAAACTAAAGAACCATCAACCATACCATATTGTACCTAGCTGACTATATTGAAATTTGAAACTGGAAGACTACACTGACATCTACAAATTCAAATCGCTGAATCTGTTTTCTGTTAAATGGGTCTATATACTCTGTTTTAATAAATCTGCAGAGCAATTTAATTTTGTAAGGTCTGACTTATTTGGTTTGCACTTGATGGAGAATATGAAGTAATATAACTTGGTCATTTTTAAATGGGATATATTGATAGAGCTTAGATGAAGCACACAGTAGCCCCGGTTTGCATGCAGCTGCGGGACCTGGTCTTGCAGAGGAGTGTGCAACATTGGTAAGATCTAAGTTGCTTCAAAATATCTTCCTTTTAATTTCCCGACTTGATTAAGTTTGTTTTACGGCAATACTCATAATTGTTGAATCATGATATGGTTACTTCATTTGCAGGGTAGTTGCCGAACTGGGATGGCAAAAGTGACGAATGCATATGATCTTCCTGCTAGGTTAGCTGGTTGATTTGCATTTTATTGGTGATCGGTTTTTTTTCCCACCTCTGAGCTAACAATATACTTATTATGTTGTTAAGTTTGTGGTCATATGCATTCTATTCTGTTTTGTGGACAATTTTAATAATTCTTATAGTTTATAGTACTTGGATTTTTTTTTTTTTTGATTTTTCATTTTACTAATCGATTATGTGCACTGCTCCGCTACTTTTGAAGAATCTTATGCTATGTGATTTTGTACCTTTATCTTCAAATAGTTTCTGTAGGTTTATGTCTGCTGTTCGTAATGTTAGAGAAGTATAGATAAAGAACTGCCTGCATGTACCCAAATGCTTTACAAACCCTGTAGATAATTTCAGATGCCAACATCCCTTAGCATTTTACAGTAAGCACTTCCGAACATCCAATGCATAATAAAGTGGTACTACCTCCATTAAATGATCTCCCTGATTTGTTTGTAATAGCGTGCATTTTGCTTTTGAAGTATTGTGCCTACTGGATGGTCCCTTTAACAAGTATAATATTGATTATTGCTGTGCAACATAGTGTTCTATTAGATGAGTGGATTATGATTAACAATGTTGCACAATATCTGATGTTCTACCATTGATAATATACTCGACATATCATGCTCATTGTGAAAATGTTTTTCATGATCCTAATTACTTTTTAGTTGATAGGATTAAATTTGTAAATTCACTATTTTATGGTTGCCCCATAGTTACCGGTACATCCTGAGTCATGGTAGGGGTTCGGGTACCTGGTACACTACTTGTCTTTATTTCTGGTATAGAGGGGCTAGGTTGAGTTGGGTCACCAATTCGGTTTGCGGTACACATTAAAATACTAATTTGGTCGATAATAGTTAGTTGTTCAAATTTGATTGAATATTTGTGTCATATACAAAAAAAAAAAACTTGTATAGAATATAAGAAACTACAAAACTCATTACTTTACTTTGTTCAGTAAGATGTAAAACTGACTTTTCTTAGTCATATATCAACTGGAACACAATATTCCAAAAATAAAAAATGTACAATAGTGTCAAATCAAAACATGCAGATAAACCATAGAACAAAATGATAAACAACCCAAAATCTTCGTACAAAATAACATAACATCATGAAATTTATAAGCCCATTCTCTTCTTTGCAAAAGCAACTTGCAAAGTAGAGTTGTGGCTTGTGAGCAATAAAGAAACGACAATGGTACGAACTATGAGGTCGAAGTTCATAAGAAATATGTAGCTATGGAATCCAAATTGACAAGAAATTACAAAAAAAAATCCAACTTTATTTGCATTAAAAGTATTTACGAAAACAAGTTTACATCGGGATTTCAACAATTAATTCGGATGTTAACTGGAGGCGGCTGGTGTGGGATAACGGGGAGTTCCAGGGTTCGAGCCAGGTCTAAATAAGTAAATTCGGATCGCCAAATTTAGTGATTCGGATCGAATATCATAACAATCCAGTTTGAAAATGTACCCAGAACTGGAATGCTCGTACAGAACTTGGTTCAATGGGGGTTAGGTGTACCAGGTAAATATGAATTGACCTAATTAGTCACATATGATTCAAGTCTCAAACTCAGTTATGTAATTTATAGACGGAATGCTCTGCAGTAATGTACTTCCGGTGTCACAACAAATGATCCATTGTACAAGTCGCAAGACACGATGAAGAACGTGTATCACGAATGCCTTGGAAGTATGGCATGCTAGAGTCGTACTAAAGAAACTTCAAAGAAGGGTCACCGTGGAAATAGTGTGGCATTTTGCTTTGCTGATTAAAATTAAATCTTGTTTGAGCAAACCTGCTTTGGAATGTATTTTGTGGTTGGCACAGTAGAAAGTGCTGAGATGAGAATGTAGGTTCTGCAACTCTTGAAATATCGTTGCCTTGGAATTTATGAAGATTTACATAAATGGTGAAGATATTTGCTATAATCGAGAATCTTCTTGAGGATAATTGTGTAACTGTTTAGATTTTTTCAGATCCACCCATTCAAGTTAACACTTTTGAGGATGCCACATATGTCATTGGATGGGGCTTGAGTGATGAAATGAGACATGATGGTTATATTCATTGAAGTGGTATCATCTGTCATGAATGGAGTCATCTAAGTATCTACATTGTACATAAGTACAAGGGGTTTGATTTCCAAGATGCATTTCAATGAAAATCCACATGGTTCCCTTTTGATTCCATTTATGATTTGAGGATAGACATGAGCCTTAAGTGGAAGAATTAGAGAGCTGGGATCGTTGTACAACATAGCTGTTGAGAGAGAGGGTCTATAACCTTAGTGCATTGGACTTTATTCAGTGATTCTTTCATTTACTAATAGGCAGATTGAGAGGATATGGGTTTGAGTTTTACAGTTCCATCTAGACTTCTATAATATTTTCAAGAGTAACCTCATTGTGATTCATTGGGCCCCGATTTATCCCTTTCGTATGTTAGTTTCATGTCTTCATATCGATGTGTGTTACATGTGCGTTTGTATTGCACACTGGAATGGTGATTGCTTGTGTATAGAGAGTTCCTTTAATTCTCATCTTTAATGTCATTCTTGCACTTGTTCAAAGGTTCTTTACATATTGCTATTACTACTTTTACATGGAATTGTAATGTTAGGTGATGCAATATCTTTATGATCCATGTCAATCAAATTAGGGCTTACATTTTTGCTAAATTGAAGAACTTGGAATTATTGAAGGACTTGGAATTGTAGAAAATGTTTCAATTTGGTGGAAAGACAAAAAAAGGTAATGGTGATGGAAATCATCATAATGATATTATTTTTATTAACTACCAAACTCTTGTTCTTGAGCTAGAGAGGAAAGCCAAGTAACCTAACGAAAAACGGCACACAAATAAAATTGATTGGAAGAGGCTCAATGTTCTCCTTTTATACCCATGGACAACCTTCACTCTATACTTGGAATAGGAACAACTGACCCCTAAGGACTAAATTAGAAATCCTAACATATCCTTAACTACTTCCTTTAAGAGAAAAACAAAATAGAAGAAAGGACCAGGTACTCCTAAACCTAAAAATTAGGATTACTAATTATAAATATTATAGGAGATTATTTAGGATCAATACTCCTCATTTGAGTAGAGGAGCATTTTCAGAAGAGAAGCTCCTGGCTAGCTCATAACTTTAGGTTGGGGAGAGAAGCCCTCCATCAGATTTTTCATATCACTTTGTTTTCTTTGGAAATTCTTCCTATACGGGAAGAAAAGATTTGTTGCGACACTTTCTAGTCAAAATGTTCATGTCGAACTTGTATTTTATTAAAGTGAGGCAGATTGAGGTCGGTAGGACCGAGGCACTGCAACATGGACGGATGCGGACGCTCCATGTATTTAGGCGACAACCTCCATAACAAGATACCAAAATCCTTGTGGCCTAGGTGCCAGAGCCTCTAGAAGGGTACCAAGACACCTAAATGTTGGGGGCCTAGGCGTCATGGTCCTTAAAACGTCTAGGTTGTTGTCGTTAAGACGGACACCTTTGTTACAAGAAGCCTAAATCCTTGTGGCCTAAATGTCATGGCCTCTTAAAGGGTACCAAGACGCCTAAATGTTTGTGGCCTAGGCACGAGGGCCCGTAAAATGTCTAGGCGGTCTCCTAAGACGGCACGGTCTCCTAAAACGGCAAGGGAGACGCCTATAATGAGCTTGTCGAAAACTGTCTCTGACTAGTGGATTCAATTGTCGACTTTCTCCGCGTGGACTTTCCTATCGAATATATGTTTGTCGATCCTCGTTTCAATACGAAAAAACTACATGAAATTGGTCCCTTTACGAGAACGACTTGCTTGATGTGCCTTTTTCTAGGTTCCTCTTCTTCTTTTCGTGCCCATCTTATGTGTTCCTTATCTCATCCATCTCGTGTTTAGACTCTTCATCGTCCTCACTGTGGGATTTTGGAAGTCCCGATCTTGATTTGATTTACTTCAAAGTGGAGACTTCTTGAATTAGGATCTACATTTGTGCTGCCATATTGGTGATCATCTCTAATCGAAATACCATCATCCCAAATATTTATTATTAGCATTAGTTATCTTCTTCATTGATTCCTTCAGTTGCTTTTTGAGTCCGGGTATGAGTGCTAATCCGCGGTCTTTGTAGGTGCAATGTGTATCTACCATATACAAGTATCCAAAATCAAGGTTGTAAAAATCGCTAGTCGGCCGCTAGTCGGTTCGTGGGGACTACGGATTAATCGGACTACTCGGGGACTAGTCAGATTAGTCGGTTTAGAATTTTTAATGAATATATATATATATATATATATATATATATATATATATGTAATATGTTATAAAAATATTTTAAAAAATAATATGTTAATTGTTGAACTTTTAATTATCGCAGACTACAGTGCATTTTCTTATTCATTATTTTGCATAAATTTATATTTCGAAATATGTTAACAACTTACTATTTTGCACGGAGAGTTACAGCCGCAGTAGCAAGCAAAAGCAAAAAAAAAGTAACAAGTAAAAATTAAAAAAAAGCCACAAAAACAGTAGCAAAGAGATAACAAAGCAAAAGTAAAAATAAAAAAAGAGTAGGCTAGTCACTTTTTTCAAAAATAGAAAAAGGCAGCAACAAAGTAAAGAGTCGACGACGGCTGCCTTGACGAAGTCGACGGCAGCCCAGACTAGTACCAATTTAGCTAATTTTTGGATGGACTAGCCCCTAATCGAGTCGACGGTGGCCGACAAGTGACTAGTCAGGGACTAGCCCCTAGTCGAGTCGGCGGCGGCCGACTAGCGACTAGTCGGGGACTAGTCGGCCGCCTAGAGGGATTTTTACAACACTGCCCAAAATCCTAGGGGAGGATCTTAGTACTTTGATACCAATTCGATCCAAACCAATCAAAATAGGCTTTATATTTTTCTTAAATTCAAGAACTCGATCGGGGTTTAATTTGGTGGAAGGATAAAAGAGATTTGGTAATGGTGATGTAGTAATGTTGTTAACTATGGATCTCTTGGCTCTTGAGTTAAAAGAGCAAGAGCGAAAGAACCGAATAATGAAAAATGACATACATTAAATTTATTACAAAAGAGGGTTAGGTTCTCCTTTGTCTAGACACAAGCAACCTCCAATATCTACTAGGATTAGGAATAACTAATCCTCAAAGGACTCATTTTTGGAAATCCAAACTTATCCCTAACTACTTTCCATAAAAAGAAACAAAATAAAGGAAATAACTAATAATCCTAATCCTAAAAGTTAGGGTTAATAATCCAAAATATTGTAGGAGAGCCTCCTGGACCACATACAATGTTACTATTTTATTTAGTTTTGAGTTTTAACCCATCTGATTTAAGATGACTTTGAGTAGAATTGAGGTGCTTGTAATGGATGTTATTAAGGAAAGAGTGGAGAGGATGTTCATGGTTGCTGCTTCTCATAGAAATTGTTATCTTGTACTAAAGACTTCCGTGCAACAGATTGGAGATTCATCTTGTTCTTTTACTGTCTTCAATTACATGGTGCTTATCTGTTGTGAATCTATACCACATTGAAACCTTCTTCTTACAGTATTCATCTTTCATTTCAATTATAGTTAATGCTTATATTCCTGTTCGGGTAACTTCTTTAGTTGCTCATTTTTCTACTGACTGATTTAGGTATTCATACTTATGTGATTGGCTTTTTCTACTTCTATCCTATTTTATTATTGATTACCTTTTCCAGCATAACTCATTTGCATTCCAAATGGCTATTTATGCTGAATATGATCTTGCAGAAGGATCATTCATACAGTAGGTCCGAAGTATGCTGTGAAGTATCATACTGCTGCAGAGAATGCTTTGAGCCATTGCTATCTTTCTTGCTTGGAGAGTCTTATTGAGAATGGACTTCAGAGGTTGGTTGTAGAAATTTAAGTGTTTTGATCATTCTATATTTCTATGTAGTCTTGCATCTTAGGTCGTAGTTTGAACTTACTACATTTGGCATCATTGATACAGCATTGCGCTGGGCTGTATATATACGGAGGCCAAAAATTATCCTCGTGAGCCAGCTGCACATGTGGCAATAAGTGAGTAAAAAATCTTCGATGTGTGACGTTGAGTCAAATATATGCTTGCACCTGCCGGTTCACTCACCCGTTCTATATTATTTTTCCCTTCATATTTTATAATTTCTTGTGGAGTCAATCAGGAACTGTTAGGCGTTTTCTGGAGAAACAGAAAGACAAAATTTCTGCTGTTGTTTTCTGTACAGTCACATCATCTGATACAGAGATATATAAGAGGTATTTTCTGTACAAATTATTATCTCAACATCATTCTATCAAGTGGAAAAAGATAGGTGGATGATTTACTGAGTCTATTTGTTATATCGTTGTGCTCTGCAGATTGCTTCCACTTTACTTTCCCAGGAACAAGCATGAAGAGGAAGTAGCTGTGTCAAAACTTCCAGCAGATGTAGGGGATGAAAATGGAGAGACAATAATAGATGAACGCAAAATCAGAATAAAGCCCCTGCCTGCAGTGTCACCAAACATTCCCAAGCCTTCCGCAGGTCCTGTTGATATTCCTGTCAATGGCGTTGGCTTGACATTTAGACGGTTAGTGATAACTAACAAGCATACCACATATATTTTTCTTAAATAGTTCTTGCCTTTACGTTTCATCTTTTCTAGATCTCTTGAGTTCTGATCTACATGTCCTAGGAAATGCTTAACTTTTGACTGTAACCTCTTGACAAAGAAGGTAATAATGATCCTTCTTGCTTAATAGTTCATGGTTGTTTTTTAGCACTCTGATATTCCGTTACCTTGTGACCTATGTGGACAAATGCTATTAATTTCAATTTTACATAGGGATGTCAAACAAAGAGTGCACTTGGACATGCTGTAATTATTGCTTTCATATTATTGTTATGATAACTTCATTTGTGAACACTAAAAGAGATGGAGAGGTTTAGAAGGACGTTGTTCATGGAATTAAGCAGGATGGCTGTAAGTAGAGACTTTGTGATCACAGGATATTCTTGAAGTTGAAAAGAAAATTCTACAAGGCAACTATAAGACCAACCATGCTTTATTATATCAGAGTGTTGGGCAATAAAAGAAAAGTAAGTATAGCTGAAATGAGAATGCTATGATGGATGTGATAATACATGAAAGATAGGGTAAGAAATGAGTGTATTTGTGGGAAGCTGGGATGGTGCCTATTGAAGCTAAATGAATCACATGGGGGTGGTTTGGACATTTGCAGTGAAAGCCAGAAGATGCATTGACTAGGAGTGACAGTATTCAGTTAAGAGTTTGTTAGGAGTAAGAGCAGGCCAAAACGTACACGGGTTAAGGCTTAAAAAGGATATGCTTGTTCCAAATGTTAGAAACGAAATGGTCCTTAAGGACCTTAACATAGCAGAACGGAAGGATTCCTGTACCTGTCCCCAGAAATTTAGGATAAAAGCTTTCAAATCAGACCGAATTGCCCAAGCCCATAACTGATTCATACAGCACGTGGGTGCATATAGCGACTTAGTATCCATTCAACATGGGCTCTCAGGAGCTGTTAGATAATATTGGTGGCGTGCAAAGTGATGACCTGGAACTATCCTTATCTATACAATGTCTTATTTGGTACTTGTGTTTCAAAATATTTGAAGAAGGTTGAGACAAACACAGTTATGTGGTCTAAAATGATAATGTGAAAATGGTTGTGGATCTGGGTAAGAATAGAAGAAATACATAATGTGAAGGGGCAGAAGTGAAGATTGATTGATTCGCAGACAAATATGACTTGTACCATTTGTGAACAAGGGGCAGGGAACCATTTGAGATCTTATTTACTTATAGATCAAAGATAAGAGGAGGCTTGTGTGAGTACAGTTGCACTTGAGTGTTTTGGTTGGTGAAGCTGAGAGGGGTACATGGAAAAGCAAGGTTCCAGATAGCACATGAATGTCACATAGAAGTAGGGATGCATATGTGATAGTGGATATCAAATGCTATGTCAGAAGACATTGAGCCTATAGTGGAGCATCAAGCAGTATGGGTAGATTGTGTATGGGTTTCTAATTCAATTGAATATGATCATTATGATAAAAATTAAAATAGCCGATAAAATGTTTCAATCTTTTGAAGAAAACCTCTCATATAACATTATGATTATTAAATTTTCTCAAGCAGATACTTTCAATAACAAAACCGAACTGGAGCAAACTAAAACAAAACTTAATTTTCTCTATAAGTTGACTAAGTTTTAACTGTTTTCTATATGTATACCAGTAATAATTGTTTGAGTTAACATACTCTGTTATTGGCAGCAGCTCTGTTGCAGCGATATGGATACTGTGACATGATATGATAGAATGTCGATTAAAAATAAGGGTACAATAAGAGGATTCTATTAGAATATAAATATATAACCGTTAATCCTCACCTGAGCTCTATTGGTTTGGTGCAGTACTAAGGACTTAAAAATGGTATCAAAGCAATCCAGGTTTGAATCCTCTGGCACACATTTAAGAAGATTTAAAAAATTATACCGCAGCATGAATCTAGTTATTTGCCCAAAACGGACCTTCGACCTGGACTGGGCGTGTTGGAATAATATAAATATTTTAACCCTCAACCTCTATCACAACTCTAGAGGTTTGGTTCAATGACATGGACTCTAACATGGTATCCGAGAAATCCATGTTTGAATTTTCTTTGGCGCCTATTTTAAACGGATTTTGAAAAACAATATACCGTTGCATGAATCCAGAGGCCCAAAATGGGTCTTCGACCTCTGGTGGCTTGCTAGAATATGAATATATGACCCTCAACTCTCACTACAACCGAGTTTTGGTACAGTGGGAAAGACTTTAACAAATACGATAACAAATAAATATATAAATAACATATAGTCTTATTTTATTATTGAATTAACGAATGAAAGTTTCGGAACAAATTTAATTTTTCATATGGGAAAAGCCAATTTGATTATAAAAAGAGAAAGTAAGATGAAAAAAAGTATTCATATTTTATTTTTCAAGTATTATTTCATTTCTAGTTTTTTTTTTCATTCCCTTAAATCTACTTATTTTTACATACGAGCATCATTAGTAGATGGTGTTCAAAATTTTATCTTGAGGCCCAACATTTTAAAAAAGAAGTAAATGTAGAATGGGTTGGGCTTGTATGAGGAAAGTAGAAAATGATAAAATGAGCTTTGGTCCCAAAGGTTGTGTGGTCAAAAATTAAAGTGAGAAAAAAATAATGTAAATCTAGAATTGGGCTTCAAATTGGGACTTACTATTCTACAAAATGTTTCCTACATTCTGAATCTAGAAATTCTCAGGCCCAACCTATAGCTCCTGTGGGTGGGTTGGACCTGAAAATCTAGAAATTGAAACCTAGAATGGGTCTTACTATTCTACAAAATGAGCTCCTACATTCTAAATCTAGAATCTAGAAAATGGGTTGGGCCTTAATAATGATGCTCTAACCCCTCCCCTCACCCCTCCACAATCTTGTTAGTTACTTTGAAAATCCTTCAAATTGGTAAATTGAGTTATGATTCCATCTTGTTAACTTATTCATGAGAAATGGGAAATATTCCATCAACTTAAACAAAAAATTATCTTGTTGGATTATTTTACCCTTTCCATCTCCATCCCTCTTCTTCTTCCTCACTCCCCCTCTTTCCCCTCCCCTCTTGCTTCTCCTACAGGTGGGCTCGCTTGTGCAAGCAATGGACTAGGAAGAAGAGGGTAGGAAGGAGTTGGTGGTTTTATGTGGGAGAGGAGTGAAGGGTGAAGAAAATGGATTGCGTATGAAGGTGAAGGAGAAAAATAAACTGCTTTTAGTGGATTTTAGAGTGAGAATAAGTGAAAAAGGGAGGAAGCTTTTGAGTTGTATAGAGGTAGAGGAAGTTGGCAAAGTTGGTGATGATGGATATAGAGTGGGAAAGGAGGAAGAAGAATGGAAGAGAAAAGAATGTGGAGTGGGTATGGAGGTGGAGGAGTGGAAGGGAGAGGGGAGGAAGGTAAAAAGCAAGGTTCGCAGTATCGGTATCGAGATCGGTATCAGACCTTTCCCATGAGTATCTGGATCGGCGGTACCAGCAGTATCGACGGTACCGACAGTATCGGCGGTTTTGAATCGGAGTATCGAATTTTTTGGTATCGGAAAGAAAATAATTATTAATAAATTATTAACATTTGAGAAAATGTATTTTATACATTTAGGCATATTTAGTATTTTCTGTGTTGTTTCTTAGTAGTTTTTAAATTGAAGAAATAGTAGTCACCCTTGTCGATTGGTTTACATGCGATAGATAATTTTTTCTTTCTTTTACATGCTTTTACAACCTTACTATGCTTTTATACCCTTGATGATTGGTCTTTTTCGTTTATTTTTCTTTGCCAAATTGACTGGAAAAGAGATCCCTAATGTCGGTATCGGTCAGTATCGGGTATCGGTCGGTATCGGATAGGGACATGCCAAATTGTATCGGATCAGTATTGACCGATACTGCAAACTATGGTAAGAAGATCATCATTGTATGTTGAGCTCGATTAGTTTTTAGTTGAGGCAAATTAAGTAGGATTTGTAATTAAATTATTGGAAATTTTGAGAGATTTTTAAGCAAGTAACAAGATTTTGGGAACTTTTATAAAGTTTAGTCAGATTTAAGTGACTTGTGCAAAAAGTCCTTCACTTTAACACCAACATTATTGTGCTTTTATTCTCTTGTAACTCATCGGTACGCCTTAGATATGAGAGTAGTGTTTCAAAATGTAGGATTCCACTAGGAAGTGTACTATGCACGTGTCCTCCAAGAGTACGACTGAAGTAACTCATTCGTACACCTTAGATATGAGAGTAGTGTTTCAAAATGTAGGATTCCAGTAGGAAGTGTACCTTGTGTCCTCCAAGAGTCTGTCCGATGTAACTCATTGTTATGCCTTAGATATGAGAGTGGTGTTTTAGTACGTAGGATTCCACTAGGAAGTGTACCCTGCACGTGTCCTACCCAGAGTCTGTCTGAGAATCAATTTCCCAATATAGATATGGAACCTTCATTGTAGTATAAACAACTCAAAGATATTCAAAAGAGAGACTGGAGAGAGGGGATTGGAGAAAGCATAGTGAACCTACAACAAACTAAATATATCAAAGGATATAGTTAGAGTAGAGTGAGAATGAACAAATAGATAGGTAGATGGTTGGGAGGAGAGGCATAAATTTAAGTAATTATCATTTCGGTCTCGGCTTGTTAATCGATTTTCTTGTTACCCTCTACTCCAAATTGTTAGAGCCATTATAGAATAGATACGAAGTGTCAATGCTTGATAAGAAGAGGTAAGAGAGCACTTCACATGTTGATAGGTATTCGAAAATGTGTTATGTGGTGGTTAGGGATGTAAACAGATCGGATTAGAGTTGAAGGTTGGACCCTCCACCTCCACCAAAAATTATTTGACCCTTTATCTACCTCTGACTCGGAGGAGAAATATTGCCTCTACCTCCAACTCCAAATAGAGGTCTGTATACTCGCCTCCGGCACCACCTCCATATCCGCCTTCGACTCCACCTCCAACTCAACTTAATACGTTAAAATGTTTAGTTCAACCAATGGAAAAATGCAAAGAAGATTGTTGAAAACTGGATCGGAGGTTCAATTCCTCCTGGACGCGATATGCACTTAAATATTAAAGGGTAGAGAAACTAAGAATTTTAGGTAACGACTAATTGAGAGTCGGACCTGCAGGAGCTATCTATCTAGACATGGTATCATGGTACCGACAGTAAATTCAAATAGAACGTGCAATGGATATCGGTCCGAATGTTGGATTAAAGAATGATGCATCAGACGCAAAAAAATATTGAGGATCAACATCCAGAAATTGGGACCTAGCTAGGCTGGGGAGAAAGGACGATGTACCAAGTCCCGAGTCTCGGACTTAGCCCGGGCATAGACTATAATACAATTACCTTGCTACAAAAAAAAGTATGTATTTGTCGGAGTGGGATATGTCTTTGCCTCCAACTCCACCTCCACTTCGGAGGTTGAAAATTTCCCCCAGCCTCTACTAAATTTGCCTCCAATTCCGTTTCGAGTCGGGTCTGACAGATCAGAGCTTCGTCGGATCCGACTCCGTTTACATCCCTAGTGGTGGTCCCATTAAAGATGATGGAATAAAACAGGTTCAAATGAACTTGATCCTATCCGCCGAGTTCTTCAATAGAAATTTACGATTTGGTGCAATGGCAGGATCTCTCGACTTGGATGAGGGGCATAGGGCCCTTGAAAATTTCCTGCTCTACGAGGATATTTAGGCATATGTAAGGATGTTTCTGTGTAGTTAAGCACCAAATGGAAATTGTCAAATAAGTTCAATGGACAAATCTTCTTATTTGAGGATTCACCTTAGGTAATCTGCTTTTACTTATAATTTCTTCTCCATGGTGTTCTGCTAAAATTTGCAAGTTGGCCGCTATATTATGCACAACATTCCAGTAATTGTATCATTATAGAAAGATGGGTAAACATAATAGTTTCTTTCTCAGTTGATTGTGTCGCTTCTGGCTTTGCAGGTCACCATTGATATATACATATATAATTAGAAGACTCCTAAAATCTCCTAAAATGTCTATTCATTTCAGCATTGTGTACCTGTAGGAGCATCTGATCTTGTCCAATTTTCCTCTACAGGAACTCTTTCCAGATGAACTCTTATCTAGATCCTACATTTATGTCATTGATTAAGGACCCTGATCAGCGGCGGAAGGAGCAACGGGAAAAGGCTCCCAAGGCACAGGGTGGTTTCAATTGTGCTAAGATGCTTGGGTACGGAGATCTTGGTGGCCCTCCATTATCTGCAGCTGAGGAATATTCACTTCACTCAAGATATCTTGCAAAAGCAAATTCTCTTAATCTTTCAGAGATTGCTGAAATGAAAATTGTGTGAGTACATCTAGTTTTCCTTTGGGATCATGTCCCACAACTTCTGTTTGATATGATAAAAAAATAGCTTGATTTCATAACTTACTTGTATCTTTCAATATCCTTTATAGGCCAAGTATGTAGTCTTTTTTTTTTTCTAGGATGACATGATGTATGTGATTACAGTTGATAGTGCATCATGCTGTTGCAAAGATTTTCAGTATTTCTTGCCCGTGCAAGATGGCGTTTCCTAGATATACTAGGTGCTTCTTTTGGTGAATCTAATGAAGTAGTTCACAATTGCTTGGTTAAGTCCGCAATCTATGACATGCTCCTTGAAAGTTGATGTTAGTTCAGTAAAAGGTTCATCAATGAAAGGTGTACTGAGTTTGAGTAGCATGCAGGATGCAACACAAAGAAAAGAATATGCATTTACTAATACGTCAGGCAGAAAAGTTGAGGTATAAAGTAGGATAGAGGAAGGTCACCCCACCAGTAAAAGAGAGGGCTTCTTGTATGCTGCTTCAGAACCAAATTGGAAATCATGTTTTTCGTGGATAATATATTGGAATAGGACAACTTCACTTAGAAAGGCAACCAGAAAACCTGATCTCACAACCTTAGCTTTACAATAAGGCAAACATTGTATGTGTAGTGTTCCTTTCTTCTCTACCAATGGTTACTGTGACCTTTTACTCTATGGGGGTGTTTGGTTTGATGTAGATGTAAATGTAAATCCATGCGACATTAGTTTCATTATTTACATCATTTCCATTGTTTGGTTTGATCTTAAATGATGGAAATGGTGCAACCAATGTTCTAAAAAGCACTAGGCGGACTCGGTGCGGCGGAGGACAGCCTAGCGCCTAGCCCGCCTAGAAATTTTTTTTTTTGAAAATTTTGAAATTTTGAAATTTGAAATTTGAAATTTGAAATTTCAATGTTCTAAAATCCAAATACCATCTTAAAACCCAAACAAATATCCAAAATACAACTAAGAATAAACAAAATAAAAAAAAAATAAAAAAAAATGAAAAAATTCAAAAAACCCGCCGCCTAGGGGCGCCTAGGGCCCGCCTAGGCCTGCCTAGGCCCGCCTAGGGGCGCCTAGGGCCCGCCTAGCCGCCTAGCCCACCGCCTAGGGGGTTTTCGGTGCGGTGGGCGGGCGCCTAGCGCCCAGGCCGATTTTTAGAACACTGGGTGCAACAAATGTTGCATCAACCCCAACCCCCCCAAACAACTACCACAACATTTGTTGTGGTGAAAATGGCCACTACACCACTTACGACTTAATACACTATTTACATCATAACTATCCTTCTCTCTCATTGAAGTCGCATCCAAAGAATGAATTTGTAAATCCTGCAACATCATTTACATGCAACCAAACATTGTATTTGGAACACCATTTAGAGATTGCATGGTATTTCTACTTACGGGCAATCAACCAAGCCGCTGTTAAAGGTTTGTTACAGTAAAGGGTTGGTTTGTGATAACCTCAAGTGCTTACTATAATTGCCTTATATCACTACATCATCATTATCATCATTGTAGTTTTTGCTTCTTAATTTCAGCTATCGTGGTGGAGTAGACTGTGAAGGGCGCCTTGTTATGGTGGTTGTAGGAGCTCATTTTCTTCTAAAATGTCTTGATTTGGAACGGTTTGTTATCTATGTAGTGAAGGTAGACTGCTTTTTTTAATGAATCACATTGTTTGTTTAGAGGAATTGTGTAGTTAAATTATGTTTTACTGTATTATATTTTGAAGTCAGGGATATTGGTTTGACATAACATAGGCAAATATTACACACATCGAATATACTTTGTAGTTTGTACGCTTCTCCTTGAGATCCCGATAAATTATATCACTAAAAGAATTTTTCTAGAAGAAGATAATTTCAGAAGGATATCCTTTCTGAGTTACTTTTGAACTGCATCTCAACCTTTTGTGATGTATCTGGTTAATAGTTCAATGGCAGCTTATGTATGAAGCTTAAAAGAATCATGGGATTATATCCTCATTGTCACTTTAAGCACAGAATCGTGGAAGTAGTTTGTACACTTCTCCTTGAGGTCGTGAGAAAAATTATACCAAAAATACTTCTAGCAAAACGTACTTTGCAAGTATTCTCGTATGTTGCTTGTGAATTGCATGTCCGCCTATTGTGCTGTTTATGATTATTAGTTCAATGAAAGCTTATGTATCAAGGTAATAATAAGAAGGTTAAAGGCTCATATATTTGTTGTTAAACCTCGAAGGAACCAAGTTGATGAAAACTGTTCTACTTGAGGTAGTATCCTCATGGTTATTCTTGTGAGCAATGTAAGCTAACTTTGTCTAATATTCTCATCGAAGTATAAGCTATCTTTGCAAAATCTTTTTGTATGCATAATACTATATACTTATTTAAAGGTATTAATGTCTAAACAAGTGGTCAGAAGGAATGTGCTTGCTGCTTTTTGTTCTACCAACTTGTATTGATATGCTGGCGGATGTGCATTATGGAAATATGTTTTGCATCTGTAGAGTTGTCAGCAGTATAAACCTGTGTTTAAGTTTGTGGTTCTATCTGCTTTGAGATGAATCTAACAATCTTATTTTATCAGGAGTTCGAAACTCTGATACAGAAGCCATACACAATTGTTTATATTCATTCGGCGGCATCTTTACAAGTGTAAGTAGTCTTCAATGAAGTGAAAATTTGAGAAATCAAGTTTGAACCAAATACTACTCTTCATTACTTATTTCCCTGCACTAGATTTTCCTTTTGAGAATGAAATTTGTTGGAACACGATAAAATGTTTAACCCTCAACTCTCACCATGACTAAGGAGATTTGGCATAGTGGCAGGGACTATGACAAAATTAATAACTTGGCAGTATTTACTAGTAAGCGGATTTTGTGTTGTCATACCTACTAATAAACTAATGTTCTTTTGTATGCCAATTTGACCTGGAAGGTTACAGCCCCCAATCTGATTTTCTATCTCATCGCAGTCAGCCAGATCTTGGATGGATGAAACGACTGCAACAGATTCTTGGCCGGAAGCACCAGCGAAACCTACATGTCTGTCACCATTTTTTTACCTGTTTACTATTAATACAAGATAATTTTTCATGTGTAACCTCACTAAATCATTGCTCTTTTCCTCTTTTGTAGGCAATTTATGTTCTCCATCCGACTTTGGGACTGAAAGCTGCCATCTTTTCTTTGCAACTATTTGTCGATGGCGAAGTACTCTGTTGCTTTTACAGAAGCTGTATTTGTCAGTTTCTCTCAAAATTTTTGACATATGTTCCTCTTTTAGGTGTGGAAAAAAGTTGTCTATGTTGATAGGCTCTTGCAACTGTTTAGATATGTGCCTCGCGAGCAGCTGACCATCCCTGACTTTGTATTCCAGTGAGTGAAGTGCTATCATTGTTGCATTTTTGATCATTTCTGCATATAATTTGATTATCGACAATGGAGGTTATTTTGCAGGCATGATCTTGAAGTGAATGGAGGAAAGCGAGTTATTGTGGATCCAAGAACAAAGTATACTTATCATAGACCCTCCTGGTCAGCCTGACCTGCCGGTTTATACTACGAAATGGAAATATCAATTTATGGTGGTAATTATTGGTGTTTATTTATATACATTTTTTTTTAACTCTCACCATAATTAGAAGGAATAATCCGCTTTCCCGTGGAATCGAACACAACCAGTCAGGATGCGCTGAGCTATGCCTTCACTAGCTAACCACTAGAGCCATGAGGCTTAGACGTGTTTATTTATATACATGTAATTGCTTAGCTTCCTTATATGTTGATTCAATTACTCATTGTAATTTGCAAAAGTGGGAATAAACAGGTGTTTTGTCAGATCCTTTGTAAAGGTTTCTTCCTTAAATTGTTTTGATGTTCTTGGCTTGCAAGAGTGCTGCAAGGAACCGTGTAAATACTGTACTTGATCTATGAAGACTACGTTGTTAAGTCAGAGTTTAAGAACATCTCATTGTTTGCGACTTTTGAGTTTGACGAGAAGCTGCTTGGTTGTTTTACACATGTTTACAATTATTATAAGTGTTGAAATCCAGCCTGGATTTGGTAACAATATATTTGAGGCTCATATCTGGTCAAATATTTGATTTGATGCGATTTGGATATTTGTATTAGATATTTGATTTATTTGTCTAAGTGACGTAGTCATCGAAATACGTTGTCTTTATCTGTGTTTGACGTTCGTTAGACAGATGTTGGTTATCTCAGGTGGGTTGGTCAAAGTTTTCGCTACGGTCAGTTTCAGATACGGTATCAGAGCAATTGTAGGGCGTGTCCGATTTCAACATTTGGTATCAGAGCGAGGTTTGTTCATTTTGGCTTGATACTGACATCAATTGGTGTCAGAACTCTCAGGTTCGCGAGAGAAGGTGCAACAATGTCTACGGAGCAGATGAATACACATATGATCACCCTTACGAGGGGAACTGGGCGATTTGGAAGCCAAGGATGGAGGACCTATTCTGGTGCAAGGATTTGCATAGTCCATTGGAGGGCGATAACGCCAAGCCATCGAACAAGTTTGCTTATGACTGGATACGATTGGATCGAAAAGCCATTGGATTCATCCGCCAATAGCTAGACGATTTGGTGTTTCATCATGTCTCCATAAAGAGTTTGACAAACATATTATGGGAGAAGCTACATTCATTGTACGAAAGGAAGACGGCTAGCAACAATGCGTTTTTATTCGCCAACTCGTCAATAGAAGTACACGAAGGGTGCCCCGGTGGCATAACATCTGAACGAGGTTCAAGGGATCATCAATCAACTGTTTGCGATGAAGATGGTGATTGACGATGAGCTTCAGGCCCTTTGCTTTTACCGGAGAGCTGGGAGACATTGGTCGTATTAGTGAGCAACTCTGCGCTTAATGAAGTTGTCACGATGGAGGCAGTCAAAAATAACTTGTTGAACGAGGAGGTCCGGTGTAAGCAAGTTGAATCTGTAGGAACGATATAGTAGAGCGTAATACTCTAGAGGGGGGGGGGGTGAATAGAGTTGGCAGCGGAATAATGCTAATTAAAAAAGTTAGCAACACAATCACAGTATATAATCACAGATGAAAATAAAGTAAAGGCAGAGTTCAGAAAGCAAACGCAAAGACAGCGATGTATACTGGTATCCCTCTGTTGAGGACTAATCCAGTCGGTAGAACTCTTGCTACCAGTTTGAATCCACTATAGGAAAAACCGCAAGTTTTCTTACGAAGTCCTTGCAACTTCTACAACGCGAGCTTTGATACGAAGAACTCGTCCAACTTCAAATGTGAAGAGGTATTCTTCAATCAAGCCTTCTGATTACAATCTCTCAGAAACTTCTAGACCGTACCGCACTGGCAAATCGACTAGAGGATTGTAACTGGCTTGGGATCTGAAAATGAAAGCTCTAGAAAAACTCTTTGGAAGGCAGAAAGCTTTAGATAGAGAGAAGATTGAAAGTGAATGAGTGATTTGAAATGATCAAAATACTTCTCTATTTATAGGATTTCCAAAGGGAGAACTCTGTCAGAATTCGGACAGAATTCGGACAGAACTCGATGAGCAAATCTCGGTCAAATCCGCAACTGCAGGAGGACCAAGTTCCAGAGAATTCAAAATCAAAACGGCCACCAACCGAACTCTGGCCGAACTCTGGCCGAACTCTGGCCGAGTTCTGTCAGGGTTAGGTTAGGGTTTTTAAAATAGGTTTTGGTGATTTTTGAAAACCTTTTTGAAAACCTTTTTGTAAACAATTTGATAGGTTATTTAAAAAACATTTTGAACTATTTTGGGAATAGCCTATTTGCCAGTACGACTCGGTGTACAATGTATTCCTAGACTCAAATAAAAAGAAAATTACATTGCATAGGAAATACAGACTCAAGTAGGCAAACAGATCTTCAGTCTTGAACGAAGTGAATATCCAATCTTGCTTATGTCCAAGAGGCTGAGAATGTCCCAACAAGCTTTGTATATCCAGACAGAGTTTTGATCAATTATTAAAATCAGGTTGACCATATGACCAATGGGCCAACAATCTCCCCTATTTTGATAATTGACAAACTATGAATGATATAACAATAAGCTAGTTCGAAAAAATATCAAAAGGTGAAAAATTGTTCATAACCTGTATTCAACTCAAAAAAAAAATGTTAGATCATTTTAATTTTCTCCCCCTTTGTCACTTAGCAAAATAGTTGTACAAGAGAAGGCTCCCCCGCATGAAATGCAGAAGACTCCCCCGCAATCAATGCATAAGTAACAAACAGTGAGAAAACAAAAATAAAAGATACAGTAAATAATTAGAGAAATTTATCATCACAAGCATGTATTGCATAAAAAAAATCTCAGGCATGCTATTTCACAGACAGTTTAAAAATGAAAAGCAATATAAGAAAATAGTGCTAAACAAAATGCTGAACTAAACTGAGATGTCATAAATGAAACATCATAAACATGTCCATGAAAAAGAAATACTGATAGCAAACTACAAAGTACTAATCAAAAAGTAAATGATAAAAACTTGGAATGTCGGAGCATTTCCAAGTATACAGTAGAATGTCACTAGTAATCAGATCAGATCTCATCATCACTATCCTCATCAATATCATCAGCAGCACGGCCAGCATGACCGGAAGTACCAGCACCAGAAGTACCAGCGCCAGTAGGATGAGTAGGGGCGCCAGCATAGAACTCGCCAACATAATCTCGAGAAGCACGATACCAATCATAGGCATTACCGGGCTGGAAGTAGGCATGGACAGCCTCATCCTTACAGCGGTAACCCGAAAAAGTTGGATCTCGAGGGATGGAAGCGGCAGAATGACCAGTCTGTGCAAAACGCAGATCGGCCAAGGAGTTTGCCATCGCCTGGTAACGGGTGACATCGCGGAACTCACGCTCGCGAGCCATGTCCGTCATCGAGACGTGCAAAGCAGATAGGTGCTGATGTATGCCCTCAAAAGTCATGGCATACGGCTGATGTGGTGGAGATGGTGCAGTAGGAGGAGCAGGAGGTGTAGCTGAAGCAGTCCGGCTGCGACGAGAAAGCTGGAGTAACTTGGGCTCAGAGTCCTGAGTACAAGTCGATAGATCGATATCGAAGCGCTGAAAGATACGAGGGAGAATCATCGCGTAAGAGAGATTTCGATCTCTTGCACGACAACGTCCCATCATCTGAATAATAGTCTTGGGGACGGAAAAAGGAATCCCCTTGATAAGATGATACATAGCGGACAGCTCAAGCGAAGTCACATCATCCTTGGAAGTGGATTTTGGAAGTAGAGTAGAGTAGATGATGCGATGCAATTCGTAGTTAAACAAGTTAAGGTTGTTAGCCTTAAACTTTCCAGAACGTACTCTGTCAGGTGCACAAAGTTCCGTTTTGAAACTCGTGAGTGTAGTGCCTTCGGGAAACTCGAATTCCGTGATATCAACTAGCGGTTCACCTTCATTGGGAATCCCAAGAATCTCCACTAGGAGGACATCATTGAACTCAATATCTATGCCTCCAACACGTGTGCTCACGTCAAAAGTGTTAACTACGAGATTGCAATAGAACAATCTAATGGCATTAGTAGCAATTGGGAAGCACAGTTTAACAAGCAAATGTAACCCTAATGCCTCAAATAAGTGACGATGGTCAGGAAATACCGTCCATTTAACCGGAGCGCCGCTGCATATGGATCGGGTGGAAAAGTCACCGTACCATAATAAAGCTTGATCGAGGGTTTGAAAGAAAAACCCATCGAAAGCACCGTCGCTCTTTTGGACTGGCGAAAACAAAGAATCCGTGTGAGGATTCGAAGAGGACCCTTCCTCACTAGGAGTAGTCTTCTTCCTCTTAGACGGATTAAATCTAGGTGCCATTGAAATAAATAAGCACAAATATGAAAGTGGAGAAAGAGAGAGTTATACCTCACAAAAATTAGATATGTTGTAGAGAAGGATGATCTCCGCACGATTCCAAAGTTTGGAAGGATTTCACCAAGTAGATAGGGAGCAATGGGTTGGTGAATACCTAGGGTTTGGAGGATTTTCGGGCGGCTGTAGCTGCTGGTTGGAAATATGGAAGCAATGGAAGAGAAGGAGCTCTCGGGTTCTGGATATATACGCAGATACCCTCAACCGAACTCGGGCCGAATTCGGTCAGAGTTCTGGCCGAATTCGCCTAGGGTTCTTTCAAGTTGATTTTGCTACTTCTTTTTCATTGACTCGTTTCAAATATTTAATTCAAAGATTAGTTATTTTAGCTTTCAAATAACATAATTAATAATATTTTATGAGTTAAATATCGTTACACAGCAGCTGTCTCAGATTAGCTGTAGGAGTACTGTCCCAGCTGGCGGAGGTTCACCGGGGAACTCTTAAATACCGCTTCGCTTCAACCGTAGTTGTGGTGACAGACAGACTCTTTATTAGCTTGTCTCTAACACAGTTTTTGCATAATGATATACAATCATAAAATAACATCAATTAATATTATTGACGTCCAAAATTCCTAATTCTCGACGTAAATAATTGAAGCGATCTTCCGCTAGAGGTTTAGTGAAGATGTCAGCTAATTGATTATCAGTATCTATGTATACAAGGTTTATATCTCCATTTTGATGATGATCTCTAAGAAAATGATGCCGAACCTCGATATGTTTAGTACGAGAGTGACATACAGGATTCTTAGTCAAATTAATGGTGCTAGTGTTATCACAGAAAATGGAAATATGTGTGTAAAATAAATCAAAGTCTTCTAAGGTTTGTTTCATCCAAAAAATCTGAGCACAACAACGTCCTGCGGCGATGTACTCAGCCTCTGTTGTTGATAAGGCTACAGAATTTTGCTTTTTACTAAACCAAGAGACTAGAGCCTTGCCTAAGAAATGACATGTACCGCTAGTACTTTTTCTATCAACCTTGCATCCAGCAAAATCTGCATCCGAATAACCAATAAGGTCAAAGGATTTGGATTTGGGATACCACAAGCCGACAGAAGAAGTGCCTTTAAGGTATCGGAAGATACGCTTAACTGCGGACAGATGTGATTCCTTTGGGTTAGCTTGAAAACGTGCACACAAGCAAACACTAAACATTATATCTGGACGACTAGCAGTTAAGTAAAGTAAACTACCAATCATACCTCGATACTTACGTGTGTCGACTGGCTTGCCTTGTTTGTCAGAATCAAGCTTTGTTGAAGTTGCCATCGGAGTGCCAATAGGTTTGACATTGTCCAGATCAAACTTCTTTAGCAAATCTTTTGTGTACTTGGCTTGATTAATGAACGTCCCATTGTCGGTTTGTTTGATTTGCAATCCGAGAAAGAATTTCAGCTCTCCCATCATGTTCATCTCAAACTCATTCTGCATACACTTAGAGAATTCTTGACAAAGAGATTCATCAGTGGATCCAAATATGATATCATCAACATAGATCTGAATTAAAAGCAGCTTGCCATTAAAAGATTTAATAAAAAGTGTAGTGTCAACCTTTCCTTTTGTAAAACCGTTGTCAAGTAGAAAAGAGCTTAGACGATCATACCAAGCACGAGGGGCTTGTTTCAAACCGTATAAGGCTTTCTTCAACTTGAAAACATGGTCAGGATTTTTGAAATCCGTGAAACCCGGAGGTTGTGCTACAAAAACTTCTTCTTTTATAAATCCATTTAGAAAAGCACTTTTTACATCCATTTGAAAAAGTTTGAAATCATGAAAACATGCAAATGCACATAACATACGAATGGATTCTAATCTCGCAACTGGGGCATAAGTCTCATCGTAGTCGATACCCTCTTCTTGATTGTATCCTTGAGCTACGAGTCGAGCCTTGTTACGAGTTACTAAACCATCCTCATTCAGTTTGTTTCGGAATACCCAACGGGTGCCAATGACCGGATGATCAATAGGCTTGGGAACAAGTTCCCAAACTTGATTCCGTTCGAATTGGTTCAATTCCTCTTGCATGGCATCTATCCAGAAACTATCACTACATGCTTCATCAATAGATTTAGGTTCTAGCTGTGAAATAAATGCAACACTAGAAATAATATCTCTACTGGATGATCGAGTGCTTACTCCTTTGGTAATGTCACCAATTACCAAATCTTGTGGATGATCAGCTGTGAATTTTAACCTTTTCGGTAGACTCTATAGGTAGCTGGTTCCTGGATCTCCTCTAGGGGGTTCAGCTTGTGCAGAGCTTGGTTCAGGTTCAGCTGATGTTGAACTTGATGTAGGCAGATCTTCATCACTATCATCGTGAGTCATTTGGTTCATTTCATCAAAAGTGACGTTGATTGACTCTTCGATGATCATGGTACGTTTGTTGAAGACTCTGTATCCTTTGCTCTTGGCCGCATAACCTAAAAATATACCTTCATCGGCCTTTTCGTCAAACTTTCCCAAATTGTCTTTAGTATTAAGAATAAAGCACTTACAGCCAAATATCTTAAAATATAAAACTGAAGGAATTCTATCAAACCATAACTCAAATGGAGTCTTCTTCGATTTGGGTCGAATTAGAACTCTATTGAGCACAAAGCAAGCTGTATTGACAGCTTCAGCCCAGAAGTATTTGGGTAGGCTAAATTGATTTAACATTACTCTGGCCATTTCGGTTAGAGTTCTGTTCTTACGTTCCACAACTCCATTTTGTTGTGGAGTTCTAGGGCAGGAGAACTCGTGTATAAAACCGTGTGTGTCACAAAATTGCTCGAAATCAGCATTCTCGAATTCGCCTCCATGATCGCTTCTAATACGAGTGATCATGTAACCTTTTTCATTTTGTACTTTCTTGCAAAAGGCGACAAATTCGGATAATGCGTCATTCTTGCGTGTCAAGAAATATACCCACGTGTATCTAGAAAAAACATCTACAATTACAAATGCATATAATTTACCTCCGAGGCTAGCAACTCTGCTAGGACCGAATAAATCCATGTGTAGCAATTGTAGAGGTCTAGTAGTACATACTGCGTTTACAGACTTGAATGTGGATCTGGTAGCCTTGTTCTTTTCGCATTGGCTGCATACCGAATCCTTCTTGAATGTTATGTCCGGTAAACCGCGTACTAACTTCTTTGTGGATAATCTTGAAATTGTATCCATGTTTGCATGACCGAGTCTCATATGCCATAAATGACTCTCATCACTTTTGGCCATTAAGCATCTACCTGAAATGTTAGCTTCTTCCAATAGATAGAAAACATATATATTGTCTTCCCTGATTCCTTCAAAGATAGTACTACCAGTTGAGCTATCAACTATAGTACATTTGTCTTTACCAAAGTTGATACCATAACCATGATCAGCTAGATGACTTATGCTGAGCAGATTATGTTTCAACTCGGTAACCAGACAGACATCTTTAATCACGGGATAGGGAGATTTACCAACATCACCGATACCAATAATATATTATTACCGAAGGAAACATAACCTTCCTTCTTCTTCTTCGACAGTGTTGCAAATAGAGTAGCGTCACCGGTCATATGCCGTGAGCAACCGCTGTCGAGGATCCATTTGCTTCTAGCATGTGAAGGGTGTTCCACCTACAAAACAGTTTGCAGATGAAACTTTTGGTACCCATTTCTTGTAGGGTCCTGAATTGTTAGCTTTAGGTATCCAAGCATAAACATTTAAATCAACTAGCTTTCTCATTCTACATGCAGATGAAATATGACCAATGAGGCCACAATAATGACATTGTGCATGTTGAGTGTTGAAAGCAGAGTGATGTGCATGGTTGGTAGGTTTAGGTTTTCTAGTATAGAAGAATGCATACCTATGATCATGTTTGGGCTTAACCTTTTGGGGTAAAGGTTTTATATGGTTTGGTCTGACAGTGTTTGGCTTGGGAATGTTCCGAATTTTCGGTAAGTGACACGTGTTAGGATAGGAAGCAGCAGGCTCAGGCTGTTTTCCTAACCTAATTTCCAACCTTTTGGAAGTGTCATATAACTTAGTATAATCAGAAGTGAGTGATTCCATTCTGATTTGTGCAGATTGAAGACTTTTCTTTTCTTTTGAAAGATCTTCTCTCAATTGGTCTATAATCTTATCTTTCTCTTCGGATGACTGTTTAGTCTCGTGTAATAAGAGCTTTATAGAGGAAAGCTCACCAGACTCACTAACACTAGTTCTAACCTCAGCTAGTAGGTCGGTAAGTCTTCCTATTTCACCTTTGTACTCTTTGAGTACCTTCTTAGCGGTCTGATATTTACTATGCAGTTTCCTGTAGTCAAGCATCAGGTCACTGAAGGCATCTCCTAATTGCTCAAAGGTAAAGTCATCATATGTTTCTACAGGTTCAGTAGGTACCTGATCAACTGCCATGAAGCAGATGTTTGCAGCGTCCTCTGAATGTTCGTCTTCTGAGTCGCTGGCTTCACTTTCATGCCATATGCTGGTGTTGGCATATTTTCGGGATGTTGATCTCTTCAGGTTGCCTTTTTCATACCTGTTGTTCTTCTTGCTCGATGATGAGTTGATGGGACAGTCCTTCTTCATATGTCCCTTCTTCTTGCAGCCATAGCAGACAGCATCTTCTTGGTACCAGTTGTTGTTGTTGTTCTCTTTGACTCTTTTCTTATGTCTCATGAATCTTTTGAACTTCCTTGCTAGGAGTGCTTGATCTTCAGCATCAGATCCACTGCTGTCTGAGCCATCTTCAGCAGCTTTTCTGTGCTGAGCCTTGAGGGCGATAGTCTTCTCCTTTGGTGCAGGCTCTTCAAAATCTTGTAGATCCAGTTCATGAGTGAGTAGCTTACCTATGATTACTTCAAGTGACATTGTGGTGAGGTCGTTTCCTTCAATGATAGCTTTAGCCTTCGGAATCCAGTTCTTGGTGAGAGCTCGCAGGAGTTTGCGAATCTTTTCATGGTTACTGTATTCTTTGCCTAAGGAGGACAAAGGGTTTACAATATCCAAGAACCTCTCGAACATTTGTGTGACTGTTTCATTTGGCTTCATTTTGAACGCCTCGTACTCTTGAGTAAGTCTGCTGACTTTTGACTCCTTGACTTGAGTCGTACCTTCATGTGTAACTTCGAGAAGCTTCCATACACCATTTGCCGTTGTGCATGTAGATACCCTGTTAAATTCTGCTCTGTCTAAGGTACAAAAAAGAGCATTAATGGCACGTGCGTCAAGACTGGCCTTTTTTTTTTCTTCCTCTGTATAACTGTTTTGGGGTTTTTCAACTAAAACACCCTCGACATTTATACGAGGTGGCTTTTGATAGCCATCAAGAACAATAGCCCATAAGTCAAAATCAAGAGACTTTAAGAAGAAACTCATCCGTGTTTTCCAATAAGTGTAGTTAGTACCATCAAACAGAGGAGGTCTGTTTGTGGCCTGACCTTCACTTGTGAATTTCATAGTAGCCATGTGATGTGCTGTGATCTAATAAATAATGAATAAATAATAGCACTTTTACCTTGCTTTACCTGTAAAACCCGCTCTGATACCAATTGTAGGAACGATATAGTAAAGCGTAATACTCTAGAGGGGGGGGGTGAATAGAGTTGGCAGCAGAATAATGCTAATTAAAAAAGTTAGCAACACAATCATAGTATATAATCACAGATGAAAATAAAGTAAAGGCAGAGTTCAGAAAGCAAACGCAAAGACAGCGATGTATACTGGTATCCCTCTGTTGAGGACTAATCCAGTCGGTAGAACTCTTGCTACCAGTTTGAATCCACTATAGGAAAAACCGCAAGTTTTCTTACGAAGTCCTTGCAACTTCTACAATGCGAGCTTTGATACGAAGAACTCGTCCAACTTCAAATGTGAAGAGGTATTCTTCAATCAAGCCTTCTGATTACAATCTCTCAGAAACTTCTAGACCGTACCGCACTGGCAAATCGACTAGAGGATTGTAACTGACTTGGGATCTGAAAATGAAAGCTCTAGAAAAACTCTTTGGAAGGCAGAAAGCTTTAGATAGAGAGAAGATTGAAAGTGAATGAGTGATTTGAAATGATTGAAATACTTCTCTATTTATAGGATTTCCAAAGGGAGAACTCTGTCAGAATTCGGGCAGAATTCGGGCAGAACTCGATGAGCAAATCTCGGTCAAATCCGCAACTGCAGGAGGACCAAGTTCCAGAGAATTCAAAATCAAAACGGCCACCAACCGAACTCTGGCCGAACTCTGGCCGAACTCTGGCCGAGTTCTGTCAGGGTTAGGTTAGGGTTTTTAAAATAGGTTTTGGTGATTTTTGAAAACCTTTTTGAAAACCTTTTTGTAAACAATTTGATAGGTCATTTAAAAAATATTTTGAACTATTTTGGGAATAGCCTATTTGCCAGTACGACTCGGTGTACAATGTATTCCTAGACTCAAATAAAAAGAAAATTACATTGCATAGGAAATACAGACTCAAGTAGGCAAACAGATCTTCAGTCTTGAACGAAGTGAATATCCAATCTTGCTTATGTCCAAGAGGCTGAGAATGTCCCAACAAGCTTTGTATATCCAGACAGAGTTTTGATCAATTATTAAAATCAGGTTGACCATATGACCAATGGGCCAACAGAATCGTCGCAGGAGTCCGCTCTGGTGGATTCCTACGAGAAGGAAATACTCAAGTCACGAGCGAGGACACGGGGGAGTTCTCGGAATCTTACAACTGTGTACCGCAATGAGGGCTGCTATCACTGTTGCGAAAGGAGGAACTGCATGAATGTCAAAGCTAAAAAGGCTAAATGCAAGGATGATCAGGAGGATCTCACGGCGTTAAGAGATATCATCATCGTAGCAACCGACGCAGAGGAACCTTATGGCACGTGTCATGATGGCGATTGGGCCATAGACACGGGGGTGTCGTATCACGCCACTCCGTAGAGGAGGATCTTCACGTCATACAGAAGCGGTAGGTTTGGACGTGCGAAGATGGACAACAAGGGGACTGCTGCAATTGTGGGCATCGATAATGTCCACCTGACAACGGAGCTTGGCGACAAGCTCGTTCTTAAGGGGGTACGACATGTACCGAGTTTGCGCTACAACTTGGTTTCGGTAGGGAGGCTGACAGATGATGGCTGTTGAAGTATGTTTGGGGATAAAGATTCTGTCATGCCCCAGTCCCAAAATACTTTGGTACATGATACGTAACCATGCCCAGCTGTTACATCTAGATAGGTTCCCAAATTGATGGACCTTAACTAGATGTACTATGCTGTAATAAAAACTAAGTCCACAAATCTAATTAACTTATAACCAGGGTACAACTATCTCATCCATAACATCAATAAGAAAAAAAAGCAAAATGCTGCAATAAAATAAAAGTCTGAATATCCCACATCAACAAAAATATGAGAGTCCGATGGAGAACAATCCACATAAGTACAACTGAAATGAAATATGTCTGGTGGAGAATAATCCACGTAGTACAACAGGAAATAAAATGCAGTAAATAGAAAGATACTAGACTTGACATCTGTTAACTGGATAATGATATTAGTCTGAAGCTGAAGTCTTCCACGATTAAGGAAACTCTAATGGAAGTATCTTCATCTGCGGTGATAAATGCTGTCTCAACTCCTGGCCCGTAGACTGTGGGGTAGAACTGCTCGTCAAGATCTAGAAAAGAAATCAGGTCCTCAGTGAGACGTAATAAGAAACAAATGGTACAAGCCGAATGTAATACTGTGTAAATAAATAGGGTAATCTAACCATCAATGTGAATGCAAGTTAAGGACAGCCCTGGTACATATGGGTAGGCGTAGTATAGATAGCAGCCATAACGTCCCGTCGAACGCGACACCTGCTAAATCAACCACCATAACGCTCCGAAGAACGCTGGTAATCTGAATATATCTATATACAAGCCTATCTCCCCATCGGAAGTGGCATCTGCAAAAGGGATATCATCAGTCTCTGTAGATCTATAAACACTACAAGTACCAATGTTGTTTGTCCCATACGCGTACTAGTTGTCCTCTCCACCCGATGCATATGTCCAAGTCGTATACACAACATGAACATCACGTAACTACAATGCCAGTCAAGTATTCTAATGTCAACAACTATATACGGTACCGGCATACGTGTCGAACGCATCGATGGCCAGTCGGATACGATAACACGCATCAAACATGAATGTGTCGTGAGTAACACGTGTCAGAGTCCTAAAGAAATATCAGAATACCTTCCAAATCTTTGGTATGTCATTAAGTCTAGGTTAATGCATTATCTACTCATCAACGCATTTGTCGACTGCACCCGAGTCGTACTCGAACGCTCACAATTACACTATATTATCCAGAATAGAATCATATAATAACCATTAAATTTTCTCAGTAAAATAAGGCGGCAAGGTATTTTGCTTGGAACTCCATGCTGCAACTGTAAAGAGCCTGCTACTGTCTCCTCGTCGGAACGATCAAGCAAGCCTAAAGTATGATATTTAAATTAGTTTATGTACGCTAACATGTACAAGATCATAACGTTCTAGCTAGTGTTCTTAGGTTGCTACCTTGCATACTTACTAATGTCGTCTAACTAGTTAGAGTTAACCTCTACTACTTAGATTTCTAATTGGTATCCATATTATTATTAAGTTCATTATTCAACTCTAAGAACATTATCTAGATTGGTTTAATATTCCTAATCATGGCGTTATAAAGAAAAAAAAAAATTATATAACCCAAAATTTAAGCTATGTACCCAACTAGTTGTATAACAACTTTCAAGATTATTCAAGTGTCACCTTGCTAATAATCTCTTAGTTAATCATATAAATATTCTTAAATTATTTCTATATTACTAACAAAATAGTATAATCTCCTTTGTAATCATGTATTTTATATCACAAACTATCACTGACTATACTAGTTAAGATCTAGACAAATTATTAATAGTTTTCTATTCCTTGTAACCTAGATTATCACACATTTTTAATCATAAAAAATTAAGTAATTTCTATATTCTGAAAATATAATTAAAAATACCATTTTTTACTTATTAATATAGGAATGTAAGTATTTATGGACATGCAAAATATACTTAGTTATTTAGTACTAGTAACTATACAATTATAAACCTAATATTTTCCTAAAGACTATGTTCCATCTCCAAATACATGATTATAGGTTCTGGAAATTAAATTCAAAATTAACATTTTCTCTATTTAACAAATTATTTTATGTGTTACAAAACAATAAAATTAAACTAGTTGGTATAGACTAGTTTTAGTACATCTTTCCAATATAACCGTTTTTACGAATTCTTATGCATTTCATCCTCAAAAATATCAATTTAAATTCTGAAATTAAACACCATATAATATATAATTTCTATTCCTAACGTGGGGTTTAGGCATCACAATGATTAAAACACAATCTATTTATGTTATTCTAGTGTTTACACATGATGAACACTAATGCCCCTATGAATCTCCATAATTTATATCCTAGATCAAATATTTTATAATCTGAAAAATTATGTAATTTCAAGTCTAAAACAGAATTAAATAAATGATTTTAGAATTATTTAACATATATATTTAGATTTACAAGTTGGTACTCACTATGGATAAAAACTAGGTTGGTATTGAGGTTTCCTAGTGTAACATGCAAAATATATATAATAAGTTTGTGAAATCTTTATAAAACCTACAGAGTGATGTTTAGGACATCTAGGGGTTTCAAGGGGAAGAGTTTTGATCACTAACCTCTTTGGAAACTGTGTTAAAAATGGCTCGAATCGCAACTTCTTTAAAAAAAAAATTTCAGATTTGACTTGTCCTCATTGTAGCTACTTGTGATGCTTGTGTAGGTTGTTCTAGGGGCTGTGGTGGCTATGGAAGATAGTAGGGTGGTAAGAAAGTGTGTTAGGATGGTTGTAGAAGAGGTTTGAGGGCTGTGGAGACTGGAGATGATGGAAGAGTTGGTGAAGTGATGGAGAGAAAGTTTGGACAGATTTGTGTTGGTGGAGGTAATTTTCGGCCAAGGGGAAAGTATAGGCTGATTTAAGTGACTAAATTAATGAAGGGGAGGTTAAGGGAAGAGGAAGAGCTAGGGTTGGGGGTTACTCACAAAATGGTATAATCTCCTTTGTAATCATGTATTTTATATCACAAACTATCACTGACTATACTAGTTAAGATCTCGAATTGTTATGATAGTTTTATATTTCTTGTAACCTAGATTATCATACATTTTTAATCATAAAAAATAAAGTAGTTTCTACATTTTGGAAATATAATTTAAAACACTATTTTTCACTTATTAATAATTTAAGTATTTATGCACATGCCAAATGTAGGAACGTCGAGCACCTCTAGGGGGATGAATAGAATGCATGTGTGCAGCGGAATAAAAATTACCAAATAAAAATTATATGTAGTGTCACCGGTGATAACTGTTAGGCAGATGATAAAAAAACTAAATAGAGATTAAATACGTAATGTAAAGAGCATCAAAAAACAAACTCATGACACAGCGATGTATACTGGTTTTCCTCTGATAAGACTATTCCAGTCTCGAGTACTCTTCCTCGATGTTAATCCACTATGGCACAAGCTTTGAATCCGAAGCGCTTACAGCTCCTTACAACCACGAGTTTTTATCCGAAGGACTCGCAACTTCAACAAGACAAAATTTGAAAAGTAGAACATTTTCGAAAAGTCTTCTTTACAAACTCGAACCAAACTCTAGATCGAACCGGAATGACACTTGGCTTGGCTAGGAGTTGTAAAAGGCTAAATATGAAAATGTAAAGCTTTTTGAATGCTCTGAATAGATAGAGAAGAGAAGAATGGATTGAAAGATTTTGTATGAAAACTTTTTATCTATTTATAGCATTTTTATGAGCAGAACTCGGCATGAGTTCGGGTGTATATTTTTCGTAAAAAATTCAAAAGTTGCTTGCAGATCTTCAGGACGACAACATAAATTCAGGAACTATCTGGCTGAGCTCGAGCAGAGTTTGGGTCGAACTCTGGCCGAACTCTTATGGTGAGTTTCCTGACCAGTTTTTGTGTTCTTCGAAGATGGCTTTTTGGGTTCATTGGGTATTGGGATTTTTGGCTTGTATGGAATGTTGAGTAGAATATTTTTGTGGATAGATAGTCTATTTTGAAAATAGAGTTTAATAGCATAGTCAGTTGCCAATCCGATCGACCTCACATTTTTCTTAGACTTAATAAAGTGTAAAATATAGAAAAAATGTCTTGATCAGCATCTGTAGTCTTTGTTTAACGAAGACGATGAATAGTAGCAATACGGAAGTAGACGTTCTGTATTTGTACCTGTAGCTGCATATTATTTGCGTATAGATTACGTTGATTATCAAAATCAGATGTGACTATAACCAATAGGCCAATAATCTCTCACATTTTGATAATTGACAAACTTTGAGTTTATACCAAATAATATAATTTTTTTTGAAATGTTTATACCTCTTGACCATTGCGATCGATTTTTCGGTGTATTTGGTTATAACTCTTCTTCCCCTTTAATCATTTGTACAAAATGGATGCTTCCCTGCAAATAGTGAGCACAAACAACAAACAGAGAAAGAATAAAAATACAAAAAATATAGTAATGACAAGGCCAACAAATAGAAGTAGAACTGAAATAAACAACAGTAGTATGAAAAATGCAAAAATCCACTAAGATAATATGGAAGTCTAAAAGAGATTTAACCATAACTAACACAAAATAGTGCATAATTAAAGTCTAAGACGTACTACAAAAAAAAATACTACAAGATCATCATTATCAGTATTAGTCTCACAGAGCCAAAAGTCCAAACACCTCTTTAGCTAGCATCGTCACCAGTGTCAGTAGTCCGCGTCGGATCAATGTAAGCTGAAGTGGGATCAAAATATCTTCGTGCCTGACGGTTATCAAATTTGGGTCTATCAAAATTTGGATGATGTAGCAAAGGAGTGGGACTAGAAGGATGATGAGTCATAGTCCATTGAGTATCAGCAATACCATTCCGTAAGGTCTGGAGCTGGTATGTGATACGGTAGTTAGCATCTTTCTGATGAATGCGCTCTGCCTGATAACGCTCATCCTCAAGAGTACAACGAGCCTTAAAACGCTCGATGTGAAGAGTCATTAAGGCATAGAGTTGATCTATGGTGTGAGCAGGAGGGACTATAAACTCCCCATTTTATATCTTTATTATTATTATTATTATTATTACTGTTATTATTATTATTATTATTACTATTATTATTATTATTTTCATCTATTCATTCTAATTTCTATTTCCTACCAAAACCTATAGTAAACCATGGCCCAAAACAAATTCCTAACTTTAAACCTTAATGGGTTTTTAATTCCTCTCAAACCCGATAACCTACTCCCCCTTTCAAAACCCATGTAGCTGGTTCCATGGTCTCCACACGCACAAAGGAACGGGGAGCTTCCTCTTTCCAAGCCGATACTTTCGCGCACGACACCACACTCCTTTCCAACGTTCAGATCTAAACGTTCTCCTCCAAATCTTCAATTCCTTCTCCTCTATCACAATCTTCATTCCTTCCCATATCTTCTTCTTCTACTCTCAATTTCCCATCTCCCCATTCTCCTTCTCTATCCATACCGACACCACCTGGAACAGTGTCAACGTTGGGCCACGCCGACAATCCCGAACTGTTTGCCTCAACTCACAAGCATCGCTGCAGTCGTCCTCGATACGTGCTCGACGGAGTCTCGGAATACTTCGAATTGTTGTGCGCGCAACAGAATACTGTTGCGCCGAGCCATTTTCACGGACCCCGTTCTCCCTCCTCGATCAACCGAATTCTGATCCGATTTTCAGGTACACACTCTAGTTAACCCTCTTCGTTTTAATTCAATTCGTAGCAATGGATTCAGATTAAAACATAGCTAAAATCTAGATCCAAAACCATGAAAAACCATAACCTTCCATTAGAATTTCATTCAGAATTCTGTGGTTTTTCTGGAAGTTTGAGCGAGCATAACTTTCTGCTCATTCAAAGAAATCCAGCGCCACTTGCACTCATCCATTCTTGGTTAACTTGTCTATGACCGCACCAAATTCCAGAACCTAATTCGACCTATAAGCAGATCAAAACCAGAGCCAAACTAGGCTCCATAAAGTAGTTCAAACATAGAATTTCTTCGAATCGGGGTCCGTTTCGACAAACCGGACCACCCCGGCTCGAACCGATTGCACCAAAAGGCGCGTACGGTTTGCCCCGATGGAATACAAAATCGTCGCGTGTGTGCGACGAATTTGACCCGTATCCGTCAAAAACTATCGTATCGAGGTTTTTCAAAAAATTACAATTTGTTTTTGTGCGCTCATGATATCGCAACGAAACTTGTGCCACTAGACTCGTAATATTTGACTAATCATGTGACCCAAGTTTTGTCCAATTATGAGACCGTTGACCGAATTGCCCTTTTGCGGGCCCCGCAGTCCTACTTAACTGACGATTTTGATTTCGGCTCATCGGAATCCAATTTTGTACATACCGTTGAGTTCGTATCGTCATTCTCGTCTTGTGGACATATAATTTATTGAATTTAGAGACTTTGGTTCTGGCACATTTTTCGGTGCAAAGTGGGCCCAACGGTGGACCCAATTTTGATTCGAAACTACTATTTTTGCCCTTGAGTCCAAATTGGATTTATGGGTAGGCTATTCTAGATTTCTCACACATTCTGAGAAGGTTCGTGATGTTTATTTCAGCATCCGGAGACATTCATTCGGATTTTATCTTTTCTGCGACGGTTGACTTGCCGAGCTCACTACCTGGACATTTTCTTGCCATTACTCAGTCACCAGGCAAGTATACCTTGCTATGGTTACTGTTTAAATACTTCTATTTTAGCATGTATTAAATTTACTTCATGTTTACTTCAGCACTTGTGATATAAACTGTGTGTCCAAGCTAAACTTGGGTGCGATCGACGGAGTTCGTTGATTCATTTGCTTTTATTTGTTTATGCATGTTGACTTAGTTGCTAGACAACTGTCCTGTATCAGTGGGATATTATCATATCTCCCTTGGCCATGACAAACACATAATACGGATATGAGATTCATGTTAGGGGCACGGACTATCGTACTCGACTGGCTATCGTTACGTACTGGACGTGTAACGGTTAGAAACGTAACTACTTTGATTTAGTGCAATAGAGACTCAAGCAGTTACAAGCTGGACATGTTGTGTATACGACTTGGTCAATATGGGGATTGAGGGGGAGGACAGTCACTAGGCGTATGGGCTGCCCAAATCGGTAACCATAGTATCCGGAGGAAACTATGGGTTGATGACCCCTAATTACAGATGCCCTCTGATGATCGCCGATCATTACGGAAGTTTACAGATGACTGTGAGACAGTATATGTATACCACTAGCCTCGTGCTACATGGAGATCCTATTTCAGCCTACACTTGCCCATGCGTTGAATGTTGTCCTCTAAATCTGCACTTAGGAGGTTAGAAAACCCTTATGCATATATTTATATTTCAGTATCTATAGCATGTTGTTTGTATCTTGTTATGTCCCACTGAGGACCTGGTTTCCTTCCAGACTTGGACGAACAGGAGTACCCTCAGGTGTACGGATCAGGACCTGACTCTGCACTTTTAGACGATAAGATCTTGCCTTCGGAGTTTCCGTGATCTTCTTCTAGATGGATCACTTATTTTCTTGCATTTCTTTCTATTTCAGATGTACTGGACTATTTCCTATTTTTGGTTAATAGTAGTCATTTGGTAGTGGATTTGTTTCCACCCGACTATTGGCACTTTCATACTATCATTTCCTTCAGTTCATATATATTTTCAGTGTTTCCTGCTTAGTTAATATTTTTATATTGTGGATGAGATCATTTATATTATATATCCGACCCATTGTTATACTAGCTGAGCTGGAGCTCAAATACAGCGTAAGTATGTGTCGTAGGTTCCATATATTGGAGTAGCCTACGTCTGCATACCAGCTGGCATAGTCACGTGCTAGTCCCACGTATTTTGGGGCTGGGGTGTGACTTGTTTTTGTGGTGGCCCATGCAGATCAACAAAAATATTATCTCGGTTACGTTACTGTACCGAGAAGCCTGCATTTAGGATTAAGAAATAGGATCTCATCCACTAGTTTGATTATCTCCTTTGATTTTATTCTGATTCTTATTTGGTAGCTTGGAATTGCATCTACCTTGACTATATTCTAATAGAATTCTTATTATTCATATCCAGGAATATGGATCCCCAAAATCAATGCACTCCTCCTCCTTCCATCACCTCGGGTGAGGTCATAACTCAGGAGGAGCAAACACCTCCGTAGGCTCGGATGATGACCCCTTTCACTCTAATTCAGCAGGGGTAGTCATCGCAGCCTGATCTGTCACCACCTGACACCCAGCAGTACCAGCGGACTCGAGCGCCTCAGGTTCCTCCTTCCTGTCCTCAGCAGCAAACTGGACTACAACCAGGGCAGCAGACAACTACACCTCAAGTAGAATGCATGCCACCACTATCTTTCCCTCCACAGATGCCGTTTGTCTTTCCCCAACAACCAATTCCCCCGATGGATGCAATGCAAATGTTCCTGTATTTCCAAGGGATGATGCAAGCTCAGTTCCAACAGAATGAGCTCATGCGTCAGGGGCGAGTAGTCACTATAGATAAGTTCCTCCAGATGAACCCTCTACCTTTCAAGGGTACCAAGAGCCCCAGTGAAGTCACAGCATCGCTAGTGAAGACGAAGAACATGCTGGAAGCTGTCGAGTTACCCAAGGAGAAATGGGTGACTGCTGTCAGACTTCAGTTGGAGGATCTAGCTCACTATTGGTGGTTAGACAAGGAGAGCAGCCTGGGTACCAACCATACATGGGAGGAGTTTTGCAAGCTCTTCAATGACAGATTCATTCCTACTTTTGTCAAATTTGAGCTGCAGAATAAGTTTACCAACTTGAAGTAAGGATCCATGACGGTAGACCAGTATAATACAGAATTCAACCGGTTGAACAGGTTTGCACCTTCTCTTGTCCGAGACGAAAAAGAGAGGGCCAGAAGGTTCCACCAAGGGCTTAATTTTGAGTTGAGGCAGCTGACCAGGACAGTAGCTCATGTTTCTCATGCCGTGGTTTTGAGTGCTACGAAGATTCAGAAGACGATCCGCCGTGAGGGATCAACAGAGCAAAGGCGCTCCACCCCTGTAGTTTCAGCATCCAGAGTAGCACAAGGTGGGCCTATGCGACATCCTCTAGCACATCAGCAACAGCAGAGGGCTTTCCCTTATCAGAACAGGAAGCTGCCTACTTGCCACTATTGTGGTAAGAAGGGTCATATTCGGAAGGACTGTCGCCGAATGCTAGGACTCTGCATGCTATGTGGTTCAAGCTAACACCAGGCTAGAGATTGCCCATCCAGGTAGCAGCAGGTGCAGAGGCCAGCTCAGCAAAACCAGAGGCTAGCTGCACTAGGACCAGGAGCATCGCTTCCTCAAGCAACAAGTGGTTATCCGAGAGTACCTTTGCCTACTCAAGCTGTACAGTTTGAGAAGGCCAAGGCGCAGATGAACAACCAGAAACATGGTCAGGTGTTTTCTATGATGCTGGATGATTCTATACCCGAAGGAGAGGTGATAGCAGGTACTATTTTAGTTGCATCATTTCCTGCGAAGGCATTATTTGATTCTGGAGCCACACACTCTTTTATAGCTACTAGCTTTATTGCCATGCATAGAGTAGCTACATCATCTCTGCCTAAGAATATAAGAATTCTTACTGGAGGTGGAATAATACCTGTTAGTGACACTTGTAGAGAATGCTCAGTTGTTTTTTGTGGTGGGATGATGAGAACTCGACTTTTGGTTTTTTTTATGCCAAATTTCGATGTAGTTTCCGAAATGGACTGGTTAAGCCAGTATTATGCCACTCTTGATTGTCGATGAGGTAGTGTTATATTCAGACTGCCTGGCCGACAAGAGTTTGAATTTCTTAGAGGAGTTATAGAGAAGAATGAGCAATCTGTGGATGGAGCTCAGATGGTAATGGAAGGCGTCACTTATCCTCACATCATATCAGAGTTTCAAGATGTCTTTCCAGATGACTTGCTAGGGCTTCCACCAGATAGGGAGGTAGAATTTTCTATTGAGTTGATTCCAGGAGCGGCACCCATAGCTTCTAATGTCTATAGAATGGCGAAGAAGGAACTAGACGAGCTGAAGGTCCAGTTGGAAGAGCTGGAGAACAAGGGTTATATTCGACCGAGCGCATCACCCTGGGGAGCACCAGTTCTGTTCGTGCCAAATAAAGATGGGTCAGTACGCATGTGCATCGATTATAGGACCCTGAATGCTATAGCTGTGGAGAACAAATATCCGTTGCCGCGTATTGACGACCTATTTGATTAGCTGAATGGAGCTAAGGTTTTCTCAAAGATTGATCTAAGGTCAGGTTATCATCAAGTGAAGGTTCGGAAGGAGGATATTCCAAAGACAACCTTCAGGACGAGGTATGGGCACTATGAATTTTTGGTTATGCCATTTGGTTTAACTAATGCACCTGCAGTCTTCATGGACTTGATGAATAGGGTATTTCACCCATACTTAGATAAATTCGTGGTTGTCTTTATTGATGACATCCTAGTCTATTTAAAGAGCCACGAAGAGCATGAAGAACACTTGAAAATAGTATTGGAGACTTTGAAAAAGGAGCAGTTATATGCTAAACTCAGCAAATGCGAGTTCTATTTGGACAAAGTCTCATTTCTTGGGCACGTCATTAGTGGAGATGGTATCTTGGTGGACCCAGAGAAGATTGTAGCTGTGGAGATGTGGCCTACTCCTACCTCAGCAACAGAAGTACGAAGTTTTCTTGGACTCGCCGGATATTACCGGAGGTTCGTAGAAAACTTTGCGAGGATAGCAGAGCCTATGACACGATTGACATGCAAGGACCGTGAGTTCATATGGACAGAAGAATGTCAAACTGCTTTTGAAGAATTGAAGAAGCGTTTGACTACAGCTCCAATCCTGACAATTCCTTCTGGGTCAGGCGGATTTATAATTTATAGTGATGCATCTGGGAAAGGTTTAGGCTGTGTTCTGATGTAGCACGGTAAGATAATTACTTATGCTTCTAGGCAACTATGGGTGCATGAAAAGAACTATCAAATGCACGATTTGGAGCTTGCAGCAGTTATATTTGCATTGAAGCTGTGGAGACACTACTTATGTGGAGAAAGGGTGGAGATATACACAGATCATAAAAGCTTAAAGTATGTCTTCACACAAAGGAGCTGAATATGAGGCAGAGGCGTTGGTTAGAGTTGATGAAAGACTTTGAGCTTGAGTTATATTATCATCCACACAAGGCTAACGTAGTAGCTGATGCATTAAGTCGCAAGCCTATAGCGTATTTCTTGATGACTCATAGGGATATATTGGCGGACTTGTAAGATCTTGGCATAGAGGTTATATTACATGGAGAAGATGGTCAGTTGGCCAATCTTCTGGTACAGTCATCACTAGTTGAGAGAATTAAGGTAGCTTTGCCTACCGATGCCAGATTTTGAAGGCTTAGGGAAAAGAAAGAAGCTGGGGAGAAGACAGGACTGAGAATCCATGAAGATGGAACATTGAGATATGGTGATCGTTTGTATGTACCAAATGGTGAGCTACGACAAGAGTTGATGGCAGAGGCTCATAGTTCTATCTATTCTATTCACCCTGGAGGCACGAAGATGTACCGAGACCTGAGACAACACTTCTGGTGGCATGGAATGAAGAAGGACATAGCCCGTTTCGTGGCTAAGTGCTTGGTGTGTCAGCAAGTCAAGGCTGAACATCAGAGGTCAGCAGGATTGTTACAACCACTTCCGATTCCTGAATGGAAGTGGGAGCACATCACAATAGATTTTGTGACGGAACTTTCGAGGAGTCCTAGTGGACGTAATGCAATTTGGGTAATAGTGGACCGACTCACCAAGTCAGCTCACTTTTTACCATTCAGAGTTGGACATTCTACAAAGGTGCTGGCAGATATGTACATGAAGCAAATTGTGAAGCTGCACGATGTACCAGTTAGCATTGTGTCAGATCGAGATTCGAGATTCACGTCCTACTTCTGGAGAAGCCTGCAGGAAAGTTTAGGGACACGTCTGAAGTTCAGTACGACTTATCATCCTCAAACCGATGGCTAGTCAAAACGTACTATTCAGACGTTAGAAGATATGCTGAGAGCTTGCATGTTAGATTTTGGAAGCTCATGGAAAGATCACCTACACTTGGTGGAGTTTTTCTACAACAATAGCTATCAAGCGAGTATACAAATGGCTCCATTTGAAGCGTTGTATGGTAGGAAGTGTAGGTCGCCAGTTTGTTGGAGTGACATAGGAGAGCGTCAGATATTGGGACCAGAGCTAGTGGTCAGCACAGTTGAGAAGGTAAAACTAATTCAAGGGCATCTTCGAGTAGCTCAAGACAGACAGAAGAAGTGGGCTGATCTTCATTATCGACCTTTGGAGTTTAAGGAAGGCGATCATGTGTTCTTGAGGATATCACCAACCCGAGGCACCATTCGCTTTGGCAGACGAGGGAAGTTGAGTCCAAGGTATATTGGACCGTTTGACATATTGGAGCGTGTTGGAGAGGTTGCCTACAGATTGGCGTTGCCACCTTCACTTGAGGGAGTCCATGACGTATTTTACGTATCACAGCTGAGACGGTACGTAGCAGAAAGCAGCCATATGTTGGATCACTCCGAGATCACAGTGGGGCCAAGCTTATCATATAAGGAGAAACCTATAGAGATTCTAGACCGGAGCGTGAAGGTCTTGAGGAATCAGTCTATCCCTTGGGTTCGTGTGTCGTGGAAGCATCATTCGCCATGAGAGTCCACATGGGAGCGCGAAGTTGACATACACAATTGATTTCCCCATCCTTTAGAGAATCTAGGTACGTTTTAACATAGTTAGAATTTTCCTTCTGCATTTAATTTCTTTTTCATTCATGTCGTGCTTTAGTCTAATTTCGAGGATGAGATTTCTACTTAGTTGGGTAGAATATAATTTTCCCATTTATATCTTTATTATTATTATTATTATTATTATTACTACTACTGTTATTATTACTATTACTATTATTATTATTTTCATGTATTCATTCTAATTTCTATATCCTACCAAAACCTACAGTAAACCATAGCCCAAAACCAATTCCTAACTTTAAACCTGAATGGGTTTTTAATTCCTCTCAAACCCGATAACCTACTCCCCCTTTCAAAACCATGTAGCGGGTTCCATAGTCTCCACACGCATGAAGGAACGGGGAGCTTCCTCTTTCCAAGCCGATACTTCCGCACATGACACCACACTCCTTTCCAACGTTCATATCTGAACGTTCTCCTCCAAATCTTCAATTCCTTCTCCTCTATCACAATCTCCATTCCTCCCCATATCTTCTTTTTCTACTCTCAATTTTCTATCTCCTTATTCTCCTTCTCCATCCACATCGACATCACCTGGAACAGTGTCAACATTGGGCCACGTCGACAATCTCGAACTGTTTGCCTCAACTCACAAGCATCGCTGCAGTCGTCCTCGATGCGTGCTCGACGGAGGCTCGAAATACTTTGAATTGTTGTGCGCACAACAAAATATTGTTGCGCTGAGCCATTTTCACGGACCCCGTTCTCCCTCCTCGATTAGCCGAATTCCGATATGACTTTTTAGGTACACACTCTAGTTAACCCTCTTTGTTTCGATTCAATTCGTAGCAATGGATTCGGATTAAAACATAGCTAAAATCTAGATCCAAAACCATGAAAAACCACAACCTTCCATTAGAATTTTATTTAGAATTCTGTGGTTTTTCTGGAAGTTTGAGCGAGCATAACTTTCTGCTCATTCAACGAAATCCAGCGCCACTTGCACTCATCCAGAACCTAATTCGACCTATAAGAAGATCAAAACCAGAGCCAAACTAGGCTCCATAAAGTAGTTCAAACATAGAATTTCTTCGAGTCGGGGTCCGTCCCGACAAACCGGACCACCCCGGCTCGAACCGATTGCACCGAAAGGCACGTACGGTTTGCCCCGACATGTAGGATTTGATGGAATACGAAATCGTCGCGTGTGCGCGACGAATTTGACCCGTATCCATCAAAAACTACCGTATCGAGGTTTTTCAAAAAAATATAATTTGTTTCTGTGCGCTCATGACATCTCAACGAAGCTTGTGCCACTAGACTCGTAATATTTGACTTATCATATGACCCAAGTTTCATCTAATTATGAGACCGTTGACCGAATTGCCCTTTTGCGGTCCCCGCAGTCCTACTTAACGGATGATTTTGATTTTGGCTGATCGAAATCCAATTTTAGACATACCGTTGAGTTCGTATCGTCGTTCTCATTTTGTGGACATATATTTTATTGAATTTAGAGAAATTTGGTTCTGGCACATTTTTTGGTGTTAAGTGGGCCCAACGGCGGACCTAATTTTGATTCGAAACTGTTATTTTTGCCCTTGAGTCCAAATTAGATTTATGGGTAGGCTGTTCTAGATTTTTCACACATTCTGAGAAGGTTCGTGATGTTTATTTCAGCATCCGGAGACATTCATTCGGATTTTATCTTTTCTGCGGCGGTTGACTTGCCGAGCTCACTACCTGGACATTTTCTTGCCATTACTCAGTCACCAGGCAAGTATACCTTGCTATGGTTACTGTTTAAATACTTCTATTTTAGCATGTATTAAATTTACTTCATGTTTACTTCAGCACTTGTGATATAAACTGTGTGTCCAAGCTAAACTTGGGTGCGATCGACGGAGTTCGTTGATTCATTTGCTTTTATTTGTTTATGCATGTTGACTTAGTTGCTAGACGACTGTCCTGTATCAGTGGGATATTATCATATCTCCCTTGGCCATGACAAACACATAATACGGATATGAGATTCATGTTAGGGGCACGGACTATCGTACTCGACTGGCTATCGTTACGTACTGGACGTGTAACGGTTAGAAACGTAACTACTTTGATTTAGTGCAATAGAGACTCAAGCAGTTACAAGCTGGACATGTCGTGTATACGACTTGGTCAGTATGGGGATTGAAGGGGAGGACAGTCACTAGGCGTATGGGCTATCCAAATTGGTAACCATAGTATCCGGAGGAAACTATGGGTTAATGACCCCTATTTACAGATACCCTCTGACGATCGTCGATCGTTACGAAAGTTTTCAGATGACTGTGAGATAGTATATGTATACCACTAGCCTCAAGCTACGTGGAGATCCTATTTCAGCCTACACTTGCCCATGCGTTGAATGTTGTCCTCTAAATCTGCACTTAGGAGGTTAGAAAACCCTTATGCATATATTTATATTTTAGTATCTATAGCATGTTGTTTGTATCTTGTTATGTCCCACTGAGGACCTGGTTTCCTTCCAGACTTGGACGAACAGGAGTATTATGACCTAACTCTACACTTTTAGACGATGAGATCTTGCCTTCGGAGTTTCCCTGATCTTCTTCTAGATGGATCACTTATTTTTTTGTATTTCTTTCTATTTCAGATGTACTGGACTATTTCCTATTTTTGGTTAATAATAGTCATTTGGTAGTAGATTTGTTTCCACCCGACTATTGGCACTTTCATACTATCATTTTCTTCAGTTCATATATATTTTCAGTATTTCCTGCTTAGTTAATATTTTTATATTGTGGATGAGATCATTTATATTATATATGCGACCCATTGTTATACTAGCTGACCTGGAGCTCAAATACAGCGTAAGTATGTGTCGTAGGTTCCATATATTAGAGTAGCCTACGTCTGTATACCAGCTGGCATAGTCACGTGCTAGTCCCACTTATTTTGGGGCTGGGGCGTGACAGGGACATCAGCAAGGGCTGGATCATGCTGAGGAACCAGAGCGACAGGTGGAACACCGACGACACCAACTGCAGTAGGAGAAGAAAATCTACGAGACCTATGGAGTTCTGGTGGGGTGTCATCAATGGGACAAGAATCCAAAGGAATGTCATATCTACGAAATATGATAGGAAGGATCATAGGATAGATAAGGTTTCGATCGGCCTTCTTATAGTTGACCATAGCTACCATCATAGTTTTGGGAAGACTGAAAGGAATTCTAAAATAAAACATGAATGTAATATATATCTCAAGTTTCGATCGGCCTTCTTACAGTTGACCATAGCTACCATCATAGTTTCGATCGGCCTTCTTACAGTTGACCATAGCTACCATCATAGATAAGGTTTCGATCGACCTTCTCACCCGCTTTTCGGATGCGAGCTCGTGATCAAGCCAGCTACGTATTGAGCGAACCCCGGCTCGACTCGAATACGTAAACACTGTCAAGGCTATGGTCTACTGCCAAATCATGGCAATATAATCTATATCTCAAATCCACAATAAGTATACGAAACATGAATGAACACTAGAACAGAATTCTAGAGAACCTAACTAAGATCAAAATCCGTTAGTTTATTTTATTGTTTATTATATTATGTTTAAATTCAGTTCCAATTGGAGAGAAAAATTAGTTTTCAAAAATTAGAAAACACCGACACATAGTCTGTCCCGACAAAGCGGATGACTTCGTTGCAGCCCAAGGGTATCAAAATGTGCATATGGATGTTGCGGACGTGTCGGCTTTGACGAAACTCGAATTGGTTGTGTGTGTATGATGAATTCGAAACGTATCGGTCGAAGAACGCCGTATCGACCACTTTACAAAAAATCCCAATTACTTCGTACATGGTCGTCACATCGCGAAGATTTGTGCTATTGGACTCGTGTCATTGTTCTGGTCATGTGAGCCATGTTTGGTCCAATTCTGAGACGATTGACCGGATCGCCATTTTGGCAGGCCCACGATCCGAATCAACATGCGATTTTATGCACATCAAAATCCAAAACTGGACATACCTTTGAGTTCGTATCAAACAACTGGACTCGTAGGTATATAATTTGACATTTATGGACCATAGGTTCTGTCACATTTTTCAGTACAAGTAGGTCCAACGGTGGATACCATTTTTGACCCAAAATTACTGTTTTGCCTCTGTATCCAGAATTGGACTTATGGGTACTCAAAATTAGACATTTTCTTATGCCAAAAATGTTGGTAATGTCTGTTTCAGCATCTAGAGACGTTTGCGGGAGTTTGGCTTTTGTGGCTCATTGATTTGATTGGATATTGTTGGTTCTATACTACCACCAGGCAAGTATACCTTACCAGCTTGTACATTATATTTCATATGCATGTTCTTTATTTTTTTATTATTTTTTTCCTCATATTATTATATTCATAATTTTTTATCCCGTGTCTAGTCTCACTAATCTTGTTTATAGTTTTAATTTATCATACTTCTAGCTTACATGCACGTTCTTGATTTATGTTATATATTCATTATCTGTTATATTGCTTTTGTGTTCACATGTGTCTCATGATAGAGTTGTCTAGTCCTACCACTATTTTCTTGACTTGACATAATTTGACTTGAGTTGACATGACTTGACCATTTTCAATTGGGAGTTACTTGCATTGAACTACAATTGAGATATACTATAGATTGAGAGTATCTTACATTGTACTACAGTCTATAGGATTTTACTTAACCCTTGTATTCCTTTAGGAGAGGAGATTGATACTAGGATTGGCTAATTGATCATTCTCAATTTGTAGTTACGTGCATTTGAACTACAATTGAGATATACTATAGAATGAGAGTATCTTGCATTGTACTACAGTCTATAGGATTTATTTGATTGATTGTTAGCCAAATCTAGTATGATGCTTCTTTACGGCATGCTACTGTCTTAATAACCTTGTGTCTTAGTTGATTCCTTCACAACTATTTCTTATTTTTCCTGTATATTTTATACTGTTACATTCAACATGTTTTATGTATCTTGCTAGTCCCCTGAGGACCTGATGATGTCTCTAGGTATTCGCTGAGATTGATAGAATAGAAGAGTAGATTGGTGGATGATTGCATCTCTAAATTTCAGGTATCACTAGAAGTACTTTTATCGTTCTTTCGTCTTTTATATTTATGATGACATCTTCAGCTATATAGCCTAGTTTTACAAGCTTTACTTTTGTTAGGAGCTTGTTCAGATTATTGTATTAAGGTCTGGCCAACTTTATTACAAATTTTTTATTCTTCTATTTTATATTCAAGTGGCATCAGTATATTATTGTTTGATCAACATTAATGAATTGGTTCCCACTTGAGATTATTATCTGTGGATTAAGATGTAGTTGACATGCCATTTTAGACCCTTTTTTGACAGCTTACGTGCATGACTTGAGGGTTCCATAGATTGGATTCATCCTTGAGTACGTACCAGTTGGCCGTGTCACGTGTTAGTCTTGAACTTTTGGGACTGGGGTGTGACAGCCATAGACAAGACTGAATTCAATAGAGTATCTACTTGTGTCACTTCGTACGAGATCTGGAAAGTTCTTAAGGTAACTCATGAAGGAATTTCACAAATAAAGAAAAAAAAGATCAGCAGACTGACACAAGAGTATGAGGCTTTTAAGATGAAGCCAAATGAATCAATCACACAGATGTTCATACGTTTCCTATATATAACTAATCCTCAATCTTCTTGGTAGGATTATAGTAACCATGAAAGATTATGATGGTGCTCAGGGGACTGGCCAAGAATTAGAACCCGAAGGCTACCGCGATCATTGAAGGAAACGATCTCACCACAATATCACTGGAGACACTGATGGAGAAACTCATGACCCATGAGCTTGACCTACAAGACTTTGAAGAGGCAACCCCAAAGAAAAAATCTATCGCCTTCAAAGTACAAGCCAAAAGGTTCTCAAGTGAAGACACTGATGATGAAGATTCAGATGGTGATGAACAAGCCCTACTGGTCAAAAACTTCAAGAAGATCTTGAGGTTTGAGAAATCAAACCAAAATAAGAAAGACGTACAAGAAAGCAGTGAAGAAGAAACCATATGTATGGATGCAAGAAGACCAGACATATCAAAAAGGACTGTCCAATAGCCAAGAAGAACAGTCGATACGATCGATCAAGCAGAAAGTCAACAACTGGTCGAAAGTATACAAATACCAGCATCTAGCACGAAAGCAAAACCAGTGAATTAGAAGAAGAGAAAGATTCATCAGCTCAGCAAATGTCTGCTTAATAGCATTTGATCAGGTCAGAGAATCCTCTATATGATGACTTTATTTTCGATGAACCCTCTGATGCTTTTAGCGACATACTTGACGAACATAAAAATGTGTTAGACAAGTACAAGTAATCTCGAAAAGAGATAAAGGCATACATAACCAAAGTGGATAGATTTTATAACTTATTGCAAGATAAAAAGGAGACATCTACCACAGGTAACGTGAAAGAAATAGTTAGTATTAAGCGAAGTTTTCATGAGGCTCAATGCAAGGTTGATAAGAGAGAGAAGGACTATGCAAAAGTACTTGCTCTATATGATTCTGAGAAAAAACTAAACATTGATACTAAACAAAAGCTGAAAGATATGACTGAGAAATATATAGCAGCTTGTTCAATCTTTAAAAAGTTAGAGATAAAGTCAGGCAAACAGGTTGATTATGTTATACTGCCTAAGACTGTCCTACTACACAACATATATCAAATAGGACACGATAAAAGAAATTACGCAAGCAATATGTTCCACATAATTAGGCTTTCATTTACAAGTATCCACGTAAGACACAAAAGCCTCATGTCTGTACTGAAATAAAGGACACTAACTCTCAAATCATATGTACATACTGTGGTCAACATGGGCACATATCACAGTACTGTAGAATTAGAAAGTTAATAGACATGAATAAATATACATGTATACCTAAACCTAACAATGCTGGACCCTCAAAGAAATGGGTACCAAATGTCACATCTACTCGTCTTGTAAGTGGGCCAACCCTCTTATGCTAGAAGCAAATGGATCCTCGATAGCGAATGTTCGCGGCACATGACATTTACATATCTCTATTTGCGACGCTATCAATGAAAAGAGAAGGATACATCTCATTCGGTAATAATCTGAGAGGTAATATTATAGGTAATGGTACTGATGGTATTTTCCCTTATCCAGAAATAAAAGACATTTGTCTTGTAATTGAATTAAAATATAACCTTCTAAGAATTAGCCATCTTGCTGACAATGGTTATGGCATTAATTTTGTTAAAGACAAATGTTCTATATATGATATGTCTACTGGTAATCCTATCTATGAAGGAATCAGGGAGAATAATATTTTTGTTTTCTTTTTAGAAAGTACTAACAGTGCTAGTAAGTGCCTAGTAGTCAACCAGGATGAGAGTTGGCTATGGCATATGAGACTAGGACACGCAAACATTAATACTATTTTAAGACTATCAACGAAGAAATTGGTAAAAAAGACTACCGGAGATATCATTCAAGAGAGACATAGTATGTGCCGATTGCGAAAATACAAAGCAACTAGATCTTCATTTAAATCCATCAATATTGTAGTACTTCTAGACCCTTGCAGTTGATGCACATAGATTTGTTTGGACCTAGTAGAGTCGACAGCCTTGGTGGTAGGCTCTACGCTTTTGTTATTGTTGATGATTTCTTTAGATATAGATGGGTTTTCTTTTTATCAAATAAAAATGATGCACTTTTTGAATTTGAGATTTTCTGTAAAAAGGTTCAAAACGAAAAAGATTTCATGATTATTCATATCCGAAGTGATCATGGAGGTGAATTCGTAATTCTGATTTCAAAGAGTTTTGCAAAACAAATAGTTTTTCTCATGATTACTCGTATCCGATGTGATCATGGAGGCGAATTCATAAATTCTGATTTCAAAGAGTTTTACGAAATAAATGGCTTTTCCTGTCCTAGAACTCTCCAACAAAATGGTGTTGTGGAACGAAAGAAAAGACTTTAAGCGAAATGGCTAGGGTCATGCTTAACCTGCACAATCTTTCAAAATATTTTTGGGCTGAAGCTGTAAGTACAACTTATCATGTTTTGAATAGGATTCTGATTCGACCTATATCGAAAAAGACTCCCTGTGAACTATGGTTTAATCGCATTCCAAATATTTCATATTTTAATATTTTTGAATGTCGTTGTTTTATTATGAACACCAAGGATAACTTGGGTAAGTTCGACTGGAAGGCAGACGAAGGGTTATTCCTTGGTTATGTTGCCAAGTGTAAGGAATATAGAGTTTTCAATAAAAGATCTATGATTATTGAAGAATCTATTAATGTTTTATTTGATAAGCTCAACAATCAAGTATCTAGTGATAGTGATGACGAAGATGCAAGGAACACATCAAAAGTATCTAAGATACTGATGCTGACAAGAACAATCTGGAGAGTCTACCAAAGAAGATGAAGTTCATGAAAGACCATCCAGAGACCCTTTATCAATAAATAGGATATCACATGATACTGAAAGGAAAGCACGAGAGGATAACAACGTAATATCACTGACAAATACCTGAATCTCACAAGCAATATTGTAATCATCTGAAACCTACAAGTGTCATAATCATCCGCCATCCAGAACTGCTAACTAACTCCATGCAATCACTAACCTGAAGAGATCATTAGGTCCTCAGAGGACATAGCAAGATACATAAAAACATGCCTATCTAGCAGTTTTATCATGCGCAAAAAAATAAATAAATAACACACGAAAAATGACTATGAACACGAACACGAACACGAACACGAACACGAACACTAGAACAACTACGTATAAATGAACTGCCGAGTGAACAATGAACACGAGATCAATGGAAGAACCAAACCCTCGCCCCGAGTGGACTCGCAGGTTTGAACTAATCACTAACCCTCGTCCCGAGTGTGGACTCTCTGGTTAGTTCTAATCACTAACCCTCGTCCCGAGTGTGGACTATCTGGTTAGTTCACGGCAAGGCACCCTCGTCCCGAGTGTGGACTCTCTGGTGCAAGTATAAGTCAACATCCTTGTCCCGAGTGGACTCTCTGATGCAAGTATAAGTCAACATCCTCGTCCCGAGTGGACACTCTGATGCAAGTATAAGTCAACATCCTCGTCTCGAGTGGACTCTCTGATGCAAACAGATCAAGACAAACACACTCGTCCCGAGTGGACCCTTTGGTGCCAAGGAAACAAACACCCTCGTCCCGAGTGTGGACTCTCTGGTGCAACGGATCAACCCTCGTCCCGAGTGTGGACTCTCTGGTTGGGTAAAACGATAGTCAAGGATTTAGCAGTTCACTACACGCACTTGTTCTATGACACGACTCAAGCAAGGTACTGGTAAGAAACTCCAAGTATGAACCACAAGACCAAACATGAACACAGCTATATGCAATAAAAACAACTCAACAGAATATAATACGAAAAGCACATGTCCATAAACAATCAAAACTGGAAAATGAAATACAATGCATGTAAATAAAACTGTAGAGGGAGGCAAGGTATACTTGCCTGGAGGTCCTTGCACAAACCGTAGTCACAAGTCGAGGATGAGGGGATGCCAATCTAGGAGCTGTCAACCTATAACACATATCGCACCATGAACCGTGTACGAAAACTATAAATCAATTCTAATGTTCTAGTTCTAAATTCTTGGAATAGTGGCTAGTTGGGTTACTAATCTAATAATAATTAATTCTAAACTAATTCACTTAAAAACCTAGCTTAACCTAATAATAATCTGAATATAATCTAAACATGCAAGTTTGGCCATCAAAGTCGTCTTTTCCAATTTTGGAAACCATGGCACGCAAATCGAGACGTACCGTTGACTATCTAGTCAAATGCTATGAACTCTAGATTTTGAAAGTGCACCATGGTATAATTTAGCGCCACGAGTGCTCTGGAATGAACCGTGACGCAAAATCACGCTTTGGTCAAAAGATATCGCCGTTATGGCTAATCGTTACCAAAATGGTGATCAACCGATCAATTCTTAGTTCAACAGAATAACTAAAATACTAGATGAACGAATTAATTTTTGGAAAAAATATATGTCGTAGAGCTTTGTATTATCTTTCCGAAACTTCATGCGGTTCATGATTTTGATTTCTAATTCTCCCGGAATCTCGAAAACACCGAAACGTGTCAAGTTTCGGACAACCGACACTCTATGAATTTTCCAGAAATTTAGGAATAATATATACGAAAATAACTTATATATTCAGAAAGTTTACCTCGAGACGAATCCAATAAAAAATGGCACGCTAAAATCACGTCGGAGTTGATGGCAATCGTCTCGGAAAGTCGAGATCTCTACTAGAACTCTCTCTAAAAAAGGCGCCTGAAATTTAATTAGGGTTTAGAATATATATATATATATGAGAGAGAGAGAGAGAGAGGCTGTTCAACCTGGGCACCGAGGGTGAATTACTGGGTAGTTAATTATTTTTATTCAGAAAATCATTTAAAAATCATTTTAAGTCCAAATAAATCAAAATAAATTGCAGAAAAATCCAGAAAAATTCTAGAAAATTCTAGAAAATATTTCTAAGTGTCTAGAATCTAAATAGAATATATTAACACAAAATATCATCATGTGACCTCACAGTAAATTTCCAAAGCCTATAAAATATAATTTCTAAAGGTTTTAATTATATAAAAATTCCCAAAAATTCTAAAAAAATCCAAAAAAATTCTAAAATATTCTAGAAAATATTTCTAACCTCCTAGAACCTAAATAAAAATAACTTGTCTCAAAATAGTCCCAAATGACCTTATAGTAATTCAAGAAAGTCAATAAAATAAATATATCTTTAATAAATAAATATCTAAAAATATCTAAAAATCATAGGAAAATATAATATAGCTATAGCATGCTTATAAATCCTATCTAGATATCATGTGACCACAAGATGGTCATAAATCACCTGTGGGCTTTGTCACAACTCCTATGATCATAGAAAAATTAAATGTAAACTAATCAAATAAAAAATAAAAAATATATCACAAAATTTTGGAAAAAGGAGTTACAAATCTATCCACCTTATAAATAATTTCGTCCTCGAAATTCTAATTCATAACTATTCCATAAAAATCAAAGTCTACTATTACCTTAATCTCCTTAAATTTAATTTCTCAAAAATATTTTATGACCTTCTATAGTCATTTTATAACTCTGAATACTTGAGGACTTCCACCCACCTTTGGTCACACTACTCCTCAAAACACGGTCACTAAAATCTTATAACCTTCTAACTAGTTGCTAACGATTCTAGCAACAGATATCTAGGGCGTATGTCATCTATAATTTTTTATATCTATAAATAACCAAATATTCAATAGTCAAGCAATATTATACAATAACTTAGGAATCTCTGATGAATTTTAGACAACACGATCATTCGTCACCCCGAAATAGGAAGGGACGAGAATCAATGGTACGGAAGGGCAAGGGAGAATAATCGAGAACGAATTCGACGTTTCAAAGGCGGTAGAGAAATTTCTAAGAGAATTTTCAAGGCAGAGTGGATTGAGATTTCTAAGGTTTAGTCATATTCGCAGGCTCTTATCAGTACAGTTACGTAACCGATACGATATGATCTGACCTGCATGGGCCACCAAAAAACTTGTCACGACCCGCATCCGCTTTTCGGATGCGAGCTCGTGAGCAAGCCAGCTACGTATCGAGAAAACCTCGGCCCGATTAGAATACGTAAACGCTGTCAAGGCTATGGTCTACTGCCAAATCATGGCAATGTAATCTATATCTCAAATCAACAATAAGTATACGAAACATGAATGAACACTATGGGTCGTGGTCTGCAGCCCACTAGCATAAATGTCCGATAAGACTCCAAGGAATATAACAAGAGTCTATAAACTGAATCAATAAATAGGATATCACATGATACTGAAAGGAAAGCACGAGAGGATAACAACGTAATATCACTGACAAATACCTGAATCTCACAAGCAATATTGTAATCATCTGAAACCCACAAGTGTCATAATCATCCGCCATCCAGAACTGCTAACTAACTCCACGCAATCACTAACCTGAAGAGATCATTAGGTCCTCAGAGGACATAGCAAGATACATAAAAATATGCCTATCTAGTAGTTTTATCATGCGCAAAAAAATAAATAAAAAAACACACAAAAAATGACTATGAACACGAACACGAACACGAACACGAACACTAGAACAACTACGTATAAATGAACTGCCGAGTGAACAATGAACACGAGATCAATGGAAGAACCAAACCCTCGCCCCGAGTGGACTCGCAGGTTTGAACTAATCACTAACCCTCGTCCCGAGTGTGGACTCTCTGGTTAGTTCTAATCACTAACCCTCGTCTCGAGTGTGGACTCTCTGGTTCGTTCACGGCAAGGCACCCTCGTCCCGAGTGTGGACTCTCTGGTGCAAGTATAAGTCAACATCCTCGTTCCAAGTGGACTTTCTGATGTAAGTATAAGTCAACATCCTCGTCCTGAGTGGACTCTCTGATGCAAGTATAAGTCAACATTCTCGTCCCGAGTGGACTCTCTGATGCAAACAGATCAAGACAAACACCCTCGTCCCGAGTGGACCCTCTGGTGCCAAGAAAAAAAAACACCCTCGTCCCGAGTGTGGACTCTCTGGTGCAACGGATCAACCCTCGTCCCGAGCGTGGACTCTCTGGTTGGGTAAAACGATAGTCAAGGATTTAGCAGTTCACTACACGCACTTGTTCTATGACACGACTCAAGCAATGTACTGGTAAGAAACTCCAAGTAAGAACCACAAGACCAAACATGAACACGACTATATGCAATAAAGACAACTCAACAGAATATAATACAAAAAGCACATGTCCATAAACAATCAAAACTGGGAAATGAAATACAATGCATGTAAATAAAACTGTAGAGGAAGGCAAGGTATACTTGTCTGGAGGTCCTTGCACAAACCGTAGTCACAAGTCGAGGATGAGGGGATGTCGATCTAGGAGCTGTCAACCTATAACACATATCGTACCATGAACCGTGCACGAAAACCATAAATCAATTCTAATGTTCTAGTTCTAAATTCATGGAATAGTGGCTAGTTGGGTTACTAATCTAATAATAATTAATTATAGAATAATTCACTTAAAAACCTAATTTAACCTAATAATAATCTAAATATAATCTAAACATGCAAGTTTAGCCATCAAAGTCGTGTTTCCCAATTTTGGAAACCATGGCACGCAAATCGAGACGTGTCGTTGACTATCTAGTCAAATGCTATGAACTCTAGATTTTGAAAGTGCACCTTGGTAGATTTCAGCGCCACGAGTGTGCTGGAATCAACCGTGCCACAAAATCACGCTTTGGTCAAAAGATATCGCCGTTATGGCTAATCGTGACCAAAACGGTGATCAACCGATCAATTCTGAGTTCAACAGAATAACTAAAACACTAGATGAACGAATTAATTTCTGGAAAAAAATACATGTCATAGAGCTCTGTGTTAGCTTTCCTAAAATTTAATCGGTTCGTGATTTTGATTTCTGTTTCTCCCGGAATCTCGAAAACACTGAAACGTGTCAAGTTTCGGACAACCGACACTCTACGAATTTTCCAGAAATTTAGGAATAATATATATGAAAATAAGTTATATATTCAGAAAGTTTACCTCGAGACGAATCCAATTAAAAAATGGCACGCTAAAATCACGTCGGAGTTGATGGCAATCGTCTCGGGAAGTCGAGATCTCTACTAGAACTCTCTCTCAAAAAGGCGGCTGAAATTTAATTAGGGTTTCGAATATAATAATATATATATATAGGAGAGAGAGAGAGGCGGTTCAGCCTGGGCACCGACAGGTGGGCCCCCTGGGTAAATTACTGGGTAATTATTTATTTTAATTCAGAAAATCATTTAAAAATCATTTTAAGTCCAAATAAATTAAAATAAATTACAGAAAAATTCAGAAAAATTCTAGAAAATTCTAGAAAATATTTCTAAGTGTCTAAAATCTATATAGAATATTTTAATACAAAATATCATCATATGACCTCACAGTAAATTCCTAAAGCCTATAAAATATAATTTCTATAGGTTTTAATTATATAAAAATTCCCAAAAATTCTAAAAAAAAATTCAGAAAAATTCTAAAATATTCTAGAAAATATTTCTAACATCCTAGAACCTAAAAATAAATAACTTGTCTCAAATAGCCCCAAATGACCTTATAGTAATTCATGAAAGTCAATAAAATAAATATATCTTTAATAAATAAATATCTAAAAATGTCTAAAAATTATAGAAAAATATAATATAGCTATAGCATGCTTATAAACCCTATCTAGAGATCATGTGACCACAAGATGGTCATAAATCACCTGTGGTCTTAGTCACAACTCCTGTGAATAGAAAAATTAAATGTAAACTAATCAAATAAAAAATATATCACAAAATTTTGGGAAGAGGAGTTACAGATGATGATCTGTGTCAATAAATTCTAAACAGATATTCCTGTGTTGTTGGTGATCACGTAAAAAGTGATGACGTATTTCAATATATTTAGTGCGTGAGTGACATACAGGGTTCTTAGTCAGATTTATAGTACTAGTGTTGTCACAATATATGGAAATCTTAGTGTAGCTTAGATTACAATCTTCTAGGGCTTGCTTCATCCACAAAATGTGTGCCCTATAATAACCTGCAGCGATATACTCGGCTTCAGTCGTTGACAATGTAACAGAATTTTGCTTCTTGTTAAACCATGAGACTAAAGCTTTGCCTAGAAAATAACACGCACCACCGGTACTTTTACGATCTACTTTGCATCCAGTAAAATCAGCATCAGAATACCCAATTAGGTCAAATGATGTGGTTTTGGGATACCATAAGTCGACAATATAAGTTCGTTTAAGGTATCAAAAGATATGCTTAACTGTGCATGTAGGAGCTTAAAAAAATGCTTCATAGACTGAGTCAAAGAGATAGAACTTTACACTCAAAATGAGCTGTTTTACGCCAGGGACAAGTCAGCTACTTTACGCCAGGGACAAGTCAGCTATTTTACGCCAGGGACAAGCCGACTACTTTACGCTTGAGACAGGCTGTCAAATCATGCATTTAATGCAAGTGATAATGACTTTGACATAATGATTTGCTGACAACTTGCAACACAGAAGTCGAGAGGATCGAATTTTTACCAAGCTCGATACTTATCATATGGTATGCAAAAAAGGCTACTTTATGCTCAATAATTACTTCTTTTTACGCACGATAGTTATGTGAGCTTTTATGCTCAAGGCTATTGTGGGCGTAAAGTCTATTTGGGCTAGTTTTACGCTCAAGGCTATTTTAGCCACTTTACGCTGAGAAGTTTTAATTGTGTTGTTTTTACGCCAGTTGCTACTTTACGCTCGGAGCATATTTTGGGGACGTTTTTACGCCCGATCCTTCCTGACTATTTTGGAACGTGGTTTATCCACGTGGCTTTCATACCACATTTATTGAAGAATATGTATATGTGCTCCCTATTTTTGTTGGAATAATGTGACGCGTGTCAACATATTCAGTGGGTGACTTCCATCGTGGGTGACAGTTACCAGCGTACAAAACTCAATTTTGTTGCTTTTTACGCACAATGAGTTAAGTCTATAAATAGACTTATTTTCTTTATAACAAGGGTATCAGGAACACAGGGACAGAGGAGGATACATAGAGATCAGAGCCCAGAAACTTGGATTTCCCGAGAGCATTCTTTTTCAACTTTTCTTCCAGAACAGAGTGAAGCAAAGCAAGAAAGCATTCGACCTCGCCATCAGTGCCCAAGTGCGTCGATACCTTTCTGGTGACTTAGTTCTTCCAGTTGTTCATCTTCTAGCAGTGATCTTCATCATCATCGTATGGTCCAAGGAACAAAGTGATCGCCTTCAGATAAGACTTCTATAGCAATACTTCCCAGAACAATTTGTACTTCTTGTACTTTTTTTTGTTTTATTTTCAAAAGCCAATTTTTAGGTATTTTGTTAAGTGAAACAAAATGGCGACTCTGCTGGGGACGACCTTCTCCTCTGACAAGGAGGCAATTGCTCAATACGATGATGTGTCGATTGGATCGACAAAGAAGACTCTGGTTGTGCACTTCGACCAGACTGCCTATGAAGAAATGCTCCGGACTGGGGGTAGCAACCGCTGCTCCAATGTTCAGAAATCACGGAAGGCACGAAAAGTTTGGGTTCCCAAATCCAAGGCATCCTCGGATCTCCCTACTGTCTCTGCAGGCAAAGGAATCCTTCCTACCCCTGTTGTAGAGGCTCCCATCTGTGATGAGGCAGTCTCTACTTCAGTGATACGCCATTCGCGTAAAAACAAGTCTCCCGTTTGTAACGTGGCAGACTCTCCGGTGTTACGCTCTGGGCGTAAAAATCAGGTTTTGTGCCCTGAGCGTAAAAATCATGTTTTATGTCCTGGGCGTAAAAACATGTCTCCCGTCTGTGACGTGGCAGACTCTAATGCTTTACGTTCTGAGCGTAACAATAAGTCTCCCATCTGTGACGCGGTAGACACACAAAATTTACGTTCTACACGTAAAGGAAAATCTTCCGTCTATGACGTGGCAGATACTCATGTTTTGTGCTCTATGTGTAAAGGTAAATCTCCTGTCTGTGACAGTGTAGATAAAATTCACATTGAGGCTTCTGCATCTAAAGTGAATGTACCTGTACGTATGAAGCATAAAAACATGGTAAAACTTCTGTTTTTAACCAACAACCTTCTTATACTGCTGTACGCAAGGTACCAAACCTACAAATTACACGCAATGAAGATGGAGTCTTTCTTGCTCAAAAATCTCAGGATTTACGTACGCAACTCCAAGCACGTAAAAAAGTACAGTTTGGTTCTGCGAATGCAGCCAGTAATCTTCTTTATACACAAGAGACTAAACGTTTTTCTACCCCAAATGTAATAAAGAAGACTACTTCATCTACTCCTTCTGATTTACGCGAATTGCTAATGCAAAAGCGTAAAAATAGACGATCTCCCATGACACTCCCCCAAGAAAATCATTATTGTGAGTGTCACCAGATTGTAATTAAATGTTCTTGTTCGGTTTCTAAACGATCAGTTTTTGATCGGTTAAATTTTAATGTGCCTCAACAACAAGATGATGACCAAGAACATGAGTTGTCATATGCATCAGTCAACATGGCATCTCATACCAACAGAGGACGACGTCCTAGACGAAACACGTTCCAAACTCTAGGTCAACAACAATTCAACAGACTTCTTGATTCCTTTGAAGGAGTATATCAGAATACTCGATCAAGAAGACAAAGACAGTTGCAGACTTCTGATTCAGAAGCTGGGGGTACTCAATCTTTTGAGTCTGAAACTGATAGTGTTGATTCATACCTCTATACTAATCCCTCTGTATCTTCAAGAGAGGTTGAATCCTACACTATTGGAGATGAACCAGAGACGTCATCTGCTAATACAGAACAGCGTCTCACTGCCGTTGAGCAATCACTGAAAGACATGCTTAACATGATGCAAAGCATGCACCAGATAATAACGGCTCAACAAACTGCTCAACCGGCAATAGTAACACCGGTGCAGGTAGCAGCACAAACTCAAGATAGCCAAGGGGCTGATATACCTTTGAATATTCAAGAGCCTGCTGTTAACCAAAATTCGGCATCTCCAGATTCCATCATTCCAGAAGATGTACCATCTCCGGTGGGGGTTACGGTACATCCAACAACCATTCAATCAAATGTGCTTCCTCAAACCAGTGAAGCTATTCAAGCAGTGCGTGAGCTCAAAGCACAGTTTGAAGTTTTGAAGCACAAGGATCAGCTCCAGAGGTTAGGGATTAAGCAACCTTATCCTCTTCATTAGAATGATGTACCCTTTCCACCGAAATTTAAGCCACAATCAATGGTATTATTTGATGGAAAAGCTTCTCCTAGTCAGTATATCAATTACTTTGATATTATGACTGTACATCTACAGAAAAATGATGCTCTTCTCACTCGAGTGTTCATTGGGTGCTTGACGGGTTCAGCTTACGACTGGTATCGTAGTTTACCCGACAATTGCATTTCGTCTTTTGACGAATTTAAGGCAATGTTTCTCTCCCGCTTCTATGAAGGATGTATGGATATGAACATGTCCTCCTTAATAGAAATCAAACAAAAGGAGAAAGAAGATACTCGGACGTTCATTGAACGTTTCCGACAGGCGACTCTAAAGATGCCTCCTGGTATGCCAGATTCAGCGTTAATTGATACATGCAAGATGAATCTGCGACCATCCATTGCTGTCTTCACGGGTTTCCAATTCACAGATTGGGCCTCGTTTATTACAGCAGCAGTTTCTGCCGAGACCAATGGTAGGTTGGCTCGCGAACATTGGAATGATCTTTGCCTCAGAGGATAAGGAAAAGAAAGGTAATCCTGGTAATAATTCTGGCAATCGTAATGCAAAAGGAAAGGACACCCTTATGGTTAATATTTCCAAAAACAAAACGACGTCGAATAATCAGGAGTCCTCTAAGCCAAAAAAAGAATATTCTTTTGACGAGAGTGATATCCCAGGGATATTCCAATGTCTGGTGAAGAGTGGCAAACTCCAGATCCTGGAGCCAAAGAGGCCTAATGAGGTGAATCTGACTGACAACCCCAAATATTGTATCTATCACAGATACATCAATCATCCTACCAGGGCTTGTTATGTCCTAAAGAAGAAAATCCAGGAGCTGATTAATGCCAATGCCATCTCTTTAACTAACGATGAGCATACGGTCACAACCAATATGGTTTCTCTTCAATTTGGAGATTTTCTTTCTCAACAAATACCAGATGGAATTGTTCCAATTCCGAAGGCGACGATGAAGATTGTGAATATCCCGCCTGCCAGGGAAGAAAATAAAGGATTGTTGCCTCTTACATTAAAGAATGGTAAAATTATGTGGGTACATTCTGACTTAGTACCTGAAATGGAAGATGAAGGTAAAACTTCAAAATATAGGAAAGGTAATAAAGTCAAAACCTGTAACATGATTTCTCATGTTATTCCAGATCCTGATGATTTGGATCATTTATGGGATGACATTCCTTTGGAAGATAGACTGAGAGGATTGAGCATATGCCCTCCAAGTCTGGCTCCTCCTACAAAGCTCAAGCTTACTCATCAGCAGTGGCTAGCCATGAATAGTGTTCCCTTATACAGGGCACAACAAGTCTTCGTTGCTTATAAAAAAGCTCCTATAGGGATTTTTTCTCGTATCCCGAATCCTTCTCCTTCCGTAGCTACAGAGACTTCTATTCCTCATTCTCCTGTAGTTACAGAGATCTCTTCTTCTTTCTCTGTTGAACCACCTGTTAAAAGTCCGCTGCCCACTCACTTGTACAGTCAGCAATCTGTCCTTCTCATGAAGAAGATGGGTTATGACTTTCAAAAGGCAGAAGGTTTGAATTATGATAAATGAATACGACTTCCTTTACAAATTCAAAGTCAAAAATCCACTGTTGGATTGGGTTCTGAGGTTCCTCATAACAATTCTCGTAAGAAGAAGGCTAAGGGAAGGAAGACTAAATCCTGCAATATGGTACTTCCTTCTTCTAAGTCTGAAGAAGTGTCACGTCCCGCTCCCGAACAATCGGATACGAGTCGGACATGCCCAGCCTTCGTCGTTGGACACGACGAAGTAAGCTGTACAATACTAAGGAAAACTCAAAGTCACAATGTAATGTAAACCAAAACACAGCTTTTATAACGTTTCCAGAAATCACCAATATCCATCAAGTGTTTTAAAATACAAACTCAGCCGGAAACAAATCCGGTCAAATGAAATAATATACAATAATGAATCTCTAAGATACAATCTCCAGAAAAATAAATAAAATAAAAAGCTATAATATCCAAGCAATCACCAGCTCCATGTAATCTCCCACTCACCTGCAACGATCCTATCAGGAAAAGAGCAAAGTACAACCCTGACCAGACAATATACAATGTAATCTGTGATCCAGAGTACAAGGTAAAACTAGAATACCAGAAAACTAGAACATGAAATGAAACTGAAACTGTGGTACCAGAAATGAAATGTAAAACTGCAGGCAATGGATGACAATCAAGATGCTAGACAATGAACACGGCTATCAATGTACAAGGCAATCAATCACGATAATCAATATGCAATTGTGACAATTTTGAAATATTAAAACTAATGTGTGACCGGCTTAGGAGCAATCAATCAATCAATCAATGAGGCAATCAATTCTACAAGGTACGGCTTTATCGTACGTGAAGTGTACGATTAGGCTATCTTCAATACTATATTGGGTGTGGTCACACAAAAGCTAATATTTCCCCCAATCCCGCAATGAACAATGACGCACAAGCAATGAACAATGGAACAAGACAATCGTGTGTAATTCGTGTCCGATATGAGAACATGGCACATGAAGGTAAGACAGAAAACAAGGTACAAGTCAAGTCAGTATACTTGCCTCGGTTTGGTTGCACGAGAGTAGTACTGCATGGTTGTAATGATTCACCTGTTATATTTGTACAAGTTTTATTAGGGTTTGAATAATGACATTAGCTATCTAACTTAGATAAATCACTATTCTTAGACAAGAACTAGCTAACCATATTTTAGAAAATATATAGGTTTTATAAATTTAGTCACAATAATACTTCTATAAGAATATTAATTTATCAATATTAACCAATAATAATTATTTATACAAAAGATCTTAATTTAGAAACTTTATGTTAACAAAGCAATATTAATTTTGATAAATCCTTTTTGGAAATAACTTGTAAAATAATAACTACTAATAGGAATTTATATATTTATAGGTTTACAAGATATTATTTATTCATTTGGAAATATATACAATATTATACATATACTAAAATGTCATACAAGATTTATTTAATATTTAAAATCACTAAACTAAATACTATACAAGTCAATATTTGATAACACTAAAATTTAACAATAATTATTAAAACAGTCCAAATAACCCAAGCCCAAATCTAGACAAGCCTAACCATTTTTTTATTTCTAAATAACCCCAGCCCAGCAACCTTAGCCCACAGCCCGGCCCACTGTGTTAAACTAAAACTTAATAAAACTTAAATACTTCTAATTTAACCAGCCCAGTCCTATGGCCCAAACCATAGGCCCAGAACCTATATTCACTGATAAAAAAATAAAACAAATTAAAATCTTAATTCTTAAACAGACAGCCCAAACGAGCCTGTCCAACTCCTGGCCCAGGGACCCGGCCTACCAGCTATCAGTTATAATCCCATATTCTCTTTCTCTCTCCGGCTCATTCCTGAATTTTCCAGAAGATGACGAGAACCCTCTCGTCTTCTCCGACGAAGTCCTCGTCTTCTCCGGCGAGGACTCGTCTCCTCCGGCTCCTTTTTCCCTCTGGTTGCTCTCAGCAACGGGCAAAACACACCCCACTCGTCTTCCTCCTCCAGCCTCTTCGTCTTCTCCGACGAGACTTCCCCAACTACTACGAGTAAACCCTAACCCTGACGCTTACTCTTCTTCCACTGCTTCGTCTTCTAGTAAACCCTAGGTTCTAGGCTTCCATCTTCGTCTCCTTCCTCCGCTAACCGAGCAAACCCTAGATCTAGGTGAAACCCTAATATCCATGGCCGAAACCCTTAGATCTGACCTCTTTCTCACTTCCACAAACCCTAACAGACCCGACCATCAAACCTAACCCTAGTAGTTCTTCTCTTTCTTCCTTGTCAAGGTTAGGAACCCTAACCGAAAGTGGAACCTAGCTTCTAAGCCTACAACTCCGGCCAAAACCCTAGATCTCTAGGTCAAACATCCCCATCTACATCAGGAAACCCTAATCCAAACCAGAAACCCTAGAAAACAAGAAGGAGAGAGGGATCGAGATGGATCGATGGAGAGAGGCTCACCGTCGGCGTGAAGGGGATGTCGATCCACTAGCAGCGGCGGAACGTCGACGACGAACGGCCAGAATCGAACTCCGGTGGCTAGACGCGGTCGTTCGGCGAGTCCTCGGGGCTCGGCTCTCGAAGCGGCGGTGACGTTCCTCTCAGGCGGTGGCTCGGCACTCGAGTGCCGATGGCGGTGATGCTGCAGTCGAGGCTGTGCTAATGGTGGTGCACACAGCTCGAGACGGCTCACTGCTCGAGAAGCAGCACAGTCCTCGAGGTGGCGGTGGCGCTGCAGTCGAGGCTGTGCTAATGGCGGTGCACGGACCACGAAGCGGCGCGGTCTCCAAGGAACAGGCGTGCTGGAGTGGCGGTGGCACAAGGCGACGGCTCGACGACGCTCCGGCGAGCTCGGCGGTGGGGTCGAACTCCGGTGACGACGGCGGTGGTGCTCGGCTGAGCTCAGCCCTTCCCAGTGAGGAGAGAGAGAGGACAGAGAGAGATGAGAGAGAGAGATGAGAGAGATGAGGTGACGTGTAGAGAGAGAGAGAGAGTGGAGTACTGACAGTGATGGTGTGTGTCAGTGCATTGGTATTCGTGTATATTTATAGTAATTAATGTGCGTCTGTGTGTGTGCAGGAGTGAGTGGCACTCCTAAAAATAACCGTAGATCTGGGGCTATTTCTGTGATGGCAGTAGCAGTAATTTAGTGTATAGATCTAGGGGTAAAATCAAATAGATTGTAACCGAATTAGTTAGAGATTCAAATTCAAACTAAGTTTTTCAAAATTCAAATGATTTTTAAAGCAGCTTTCCAAAACCAATATTCCCTCCAATATGTTTCCAAAAAAAATAGATTTTCAAATTCAAATAAAATGATCCATCACAATTTACAAACAGATTTTAAAAGAAAAATAGATTCGAGTACAGTTTCTAAAAGGAATTTCGAAAATACTCATCCCTCCAAGATTCTCAAAAAAAAAACAGGATTAGCAAATAAAAATGATCCAACAGTTTTCAAAAATCGAAATTGAAATATATTTTCCAATACCAAAATCCAAAATATTTTCTCCACAGATTTAAACAATTTCAAAATACAACTGTTTTAACAGGTTGTATTAATTTACAAATTACCAACTGTTTAGAAAATAATTATTGTTCCTCCAATAAAATCATACACTAATTAATTCCGAAAATATTAATAAACCATTTCCATAGTTAACAGTTAGTAACTTCAACTCAATCAATATTAATAATAATAACAATATTGTAATTCATCTAAAATACGTAATTTGTATTAAATATTTTTCAAATTGAAGAAAATCCGAAATTCACTTTAATCGCAAATAGATTTTTGTAAGAAGCAATATTTAAATCCAAGAAAATTAGAAAAATCTCAAAATTTACCAAACATGATTTCGGGAGTTACAAATCTACCCCCTTACAAAAATTTTGTCCTCGAAATTTAAAGGGTTTTGCAATGTATAAAATCAACAAAATTTATTAAAGGCAACCAGAAAAACTAAATGATTTATTTATGTAGTAAAATAACAAGGACTAACAAGTAGTCACTAGACAATAGGGAAAATTGTAAATCCAAGCCCTGTCCTTCGGCGTGCTGACTAGGTTCTCTGCGAACCTGCTGAGTCGGGTGAACTCGGATGTGTACTGGGCTACTGACATATTCCCTTGCTGCAATGCTTCAAATTGCATCCTAAGCTCGTCCCGCTCCACATCCGGGAAGAACTTTTCCTGGAAAAGTAGCTTGAAATCTTTCCAGGAAACTCCGGGCTCTGCTAACTGGGGCTCCTCCCGGTACCAAGCCCTAGCGATGTCGAAAAGTCGCATGCTTGCAACTTCGACCTTCAAATCATCCGGTATTCTCGCCATCTTCAATGACCGTTCAGCATTCTCCAGCCATTCGTCTGCGTAGACTATTCCCTCATCGCCCCAGAAATCCATCGGGCAGAGGAACTGATAGTCCTTGGCAGACCCTGTCCTCGGCTCTGCTGGTGCCGGCGGTGATGGCGGTACTGGTGGAGCTGGCTCTCTGGTCCTGAGTGCGTCGATGACGGTCTCTCTGAACTGTGCGGCCTGCTGACTCTGAGCCTCTCTGAACTGCACAGCTTGGTGATTCTGGACCTCCATGAATTGCTGGAACATGGCCATCACTTGCGTGCCATCGAACGTCATCGTCGGAGGAAGCGGCTGAGGCGGAGGCGGTGCTAGCTGCTCCTGTGCACTGGGTACAGGCTGCTCACTAGTCCCAGCGCTCGTCGTGACGACCGTCCTGTAAAAGAAATAAACTGTTGATTGCTATATCCTATAAAAATCACAAACTATCCTAAAAATTATAAGTAAATCAAATTATAAGAAAATCCGAAATTCACTTTAATCGCAAATAGATTTTTGTAAGAAGCAATATTTAAATCCAAGAAAATTAGAAAAATCTCAAAATTTACCAAACATGATTTCGGAAGTTACAAATCTACCCCCCTTACAAAAATTTTGTCCTCGAAATTTAAAGGGTTTTGCAATGTATAAAATCAACAAAATTTATTAAAGGCAACCAGAAAAACTAAATGATTTATTTATGTAGTAAAATAACAAGGACTAACAAGTAGTCACTAGACAATAGGGAAAATTGTAAATCCAAGCCCTGTCCTTCGGCGTGCTGACTAGGTTCTCTGCGAACCTGCTGAGTCGGGTGAACTCGGATGTGTACTGGGCCACTGACATATTTCCTTGCTGCAATGCTTCAAATTGCATCCTAAGCTCCTCCCGCTCCACATCCGGGAAGAACTTTTCCTGGAAAAGCAGCTTGAAATCTTTCCAGGAAACTCCGGGCTCTGCTAACTGGGGCTCCTCCCGGTACCAAGCCCTAGCGATGTCGAAAAGTCGCATGCTTGCAACTTTGACCTTCAAATCATCCGGGATTCTCGCCATCTTCAATGACCGTTCAGCATTCTCCAGCCATTCGTCTGCGTAGACTATTCCCTCATCGCCCCAGAAATCTATCGGGTAGAGGAACTGATAGTCCTTGGCAGACCCTTGCCTCGGCTCTGCTGGTGCCGGCGGTGCTGGCGGTGCTGGTGGAGCTGGCTCTCTGGTCCTGAGTGCGTCGACGACGGTCTCTCTGAACTGTGCGGCCTGCTGACTCTGAGCCTCTCTGAACTGCACAGCTTGGTGATTCTGGACCTCCATGAATTGCTGGAACATGGCCATCACTTGCGTCCCATCGAACGTCATCGTCGGAGGAAGCGGCTGAGGCGTAGGCGGTGCTAGCTGCTCCTGTGCACTGGGTGCAGGCTGCTCACTAGTCCCAGCGCTCGTCGTGGCGACCGTCCTGCAAAAGAAATAAACTGTTGATTGCTATATCCTATAAAAATCACAAACTATCCTAAAAATTATAAGTAAATCAAATTTTCAAAAAATTTTAAACATCAATAACCATAAACCATAAACCATTAATCATAAACAATTTTTAAAAACCATAAACCATTTTCATAAACAGTAAACCATTTTCCATAAATCATAAACCATTTTCTCGCGGTTCCTATGCTATGATGAGTTTTCCTTAGCTTTCGCTGGTCCCCCAATAACACTTATTTGCCTAAGTGTCATTAGGATAGAGACCTGCATGGGCCACCACTAAAAACATGTCACGTCCCGCTCCCGAACAATCGGATACGAGTCGGACACGCCCAGCCTTCGTCGTTGGACACGACGAAGTAAGCTGTACAATACTAAGGAAAACTCAAAGTCACAATATAATGTAAACCAAAACACAGCTTTTATAACGTTTCCAAAAATTACCAATATCCATCAAATGTTTTAAAATACAAACTCAGCCGAAAACAAATCCGGTCAAATGAAATAATATACAATAATGAATCTCTAAGATACAATCTCCAGAAAAATAAATGAAATAAAAAGCTGCAATATCCAAGCAATCACCGGCTCCATGTAATCTCCCACTCACCTGCAACGATCCTATCAGGAAAAGAGCAAAGTACAACCCTGACCAGACAATATACAATGTAATCTGTGATCCAGAGTACAAGGTGAAACTAGAATACCAGAAAACTAGAACATGAAATAAAACTGAAACTGTGGTACCTGAAATAAAATGTAAAACTGCAGACAATGGATGACAATCAAGATGCTAGACAATGAACACAGCTATCAATGTACAAGGCAATCAATCACGACAATCAATATACAATTATGACAATTTTGAAATATTAAAACTAATGTGTGACCGGCTTAGGAGCAATCAATCAATCAATCAATGAGGTAATCAATTCTACAAGGTACGGCTTCATCGTACGTGAAGTGTACGATTAGGCTATCTTCAATACTATATTGGGTGTGGTCACACAAAAGCTAATATTTTCCCCAATCCCGCAATGAACAATGACGCACAAGCAATGAACAATGGAACAAGACAATCGTGTGTAATTCGTGTCCGATATGAGAACATGGCACATGAAGGTAAGACAGAAAACAAGGTACAAGTCAAGTCAGTGTACTTGCCTCGGTTTGGTTGCACGAGAGTAGTACTGCATGGTTGCAATGATTCACCTGTTATATTTGTACAAGTTTTATTAGGGTTTGAATAATGACATTAGCTATCTAACTTAGATAAATCACTATTCTTAGACAAGAACTAGCTAACCATATTTTAGAAAATATATAGGTTTTATAAATTTAGTCACAATAATACTTCTATAAGAATATTAATTTATCAATATTAACCAATAATAATTATTTATACAAAAGATCTTAATTTAGAAACTTTATGTTAACAAAGTAATATTAATTTTGATAAATCCTTTTTGGAAATAACTTGTAAAATAATAATAACTACTAATAGGAATTTATATATTTATAGGTTTACAAGATATTATTTATTCATTTGGAAATATATACAATATTATACATATACTAAAATGTCATACAAGATTTATTTAATATTTAAAATCACTAAACTAAATACTATACAAGTCAATATTTGATAACACTAAAATTTAACAATAATTATTAAAACAGTCCAAATAACCCAAGCCCAAATCTAGACAAGCCTAACCATTTTTTTTTATTTCTAAATAACCCCAGCCCAGCAACCTTAGCCCACAGCCCGGCCCACTGTGTTAAACTAAAACGTAATAAAACTTAAATACTTCTAATTTAACCAGCCCAGCCCTATGGCCCAAACCATAGGCCCAGAACCTATATTCACTGATAAAAAAATAAAACAAATTAAAATCTTAATTCTTAAACAGACAGCCCAAACGAGCCTGCCCAACTCCTGGCCCAGGGACCCGGCCCACCAGCTATCAGTTATAATCCCATATTCTCTTTCTCTTTCCGGCTCATTCCCGAATTTTCTAGAAGATGACGAGAACCCTCTTGTCTTCTCCGACGAAGTCCTCGTCTTCTCCGACGAGGACTCGTCTCCTCCGGCTCCTTCTTCCCTCTGGTTGCTCTCAGCAACGGGCAAAACACTCCCCACTCGTCTTCCTCCTCCAGCCTCTTCGTCTTCTCCGACGAGACTTCCCCAACTACTACGAGTAAACCCTAACCCTGACGCTTACTCTTCTTCCTCTGGTTCGTCTTCTAGTAAACCCTAGGTTCTAGGCTTCCATCTTCGTCTCCTTCCTCCGCTAACCGAGCTAACCCTAGATCTAGGTGAAACCCTAATATCCATGGCCGAAACCCTTAGATCTGACCTCTTCCTCACTTCCATAAACCCTAACAGACCCGGCCATCAAACCTAACCCTAGTAGTTCTTCTCTTTCTTCCTTGTCAAGGTTAGGAACCCTAACCCAAAGTGGAACCTAGCTTCTAAGCCTACAACTCCGACCAAAACCCTAGATCTCTAGGTCAAACATCCCCATCTACATCAGGAAACCCTAATCCAAACCAGAAACCCTAGAAAACAAGAAGGAGAGAGGGATCGAGATGGATCGATGGAGAGAGGCTCACCGTCGGCGTGAAGGGGATGTCGATCCACTAGCAGCGGCGGAACATCGACGACGAACGGCCAGAATCGAACTCCGGTGGCTAGACGCGGTCGCTCGGCGAGTCCTCGGGGCTCGGCTCTCGAAGCGGCGGTGACGTTCCTCTCAGGCGGTGGCTCGACGCTCGAGTGCCGATGGCGGTGACGCTGCAGTCGAGGCTGTGCTAATGGCGGTGCACACAGCTCGAGACGGCTCACTGCTCGAGAAGCAGCGCAGTCCTCGAGGCGGCGGTGGCGCTGCAGTCGAGGCTGTGCTAATGGTGGTACACGGACCACAAAGTGGCGCGGTCTCCAAGGAACAGGCGTGCTGGAGTGGCGGCGGCACAAGGCGACGGCACGGCGACGCTCCGGCGAGCTCGGCGGTGGGGTCGAACTCCGGTGACGACGGCAGTGGTGCTCGGCTGAGCTCAGCCCTTCCCAGTGAGGAGAGAGAGAGGACAGAGAGAGATGAGAGAGAGAGATGAGAGAGGTGAGGTGACGTGTAGAGAGAGAGAGAGTGGAGTACTGACAGTGATGGTGTGTGTCAGTGCATTGGTATTCGTGTATATTTATAGTAATTAATGTGCGTCTGTGTGTGTGCAGGAGTGAGTGGCACTCCTAAAAATAACCGTAGATCTGGGGCTATTTCTGTGATGGCAGTAGCAGAAATTTAGTGTAGATCTAGGGGTAAAATCAAATAGATTGTAACAAAATTAGTTAGAGATTCAAATTCAAACTAAGTTTTTCAAAATTCAAATGATTTTTAAAGCAGCTTTCCAAAACCAATATTCCCTCCAATATGTTTCCAAAAAAAACAGATTTTCAAATTCAAATAAAATGATCCATCACAATTTACAAACAGATTTCAAAAGAAAAATAGATTCGAGTACAGTTTCTAAAAGGAATTTCGAAAATACTCATCCCTCCAAGATTCTAAAAAAAACAGGATTAGCAAATAAAAATGATCCAACAGTTTTCAAAAATCAAAATTGAAATATATTTTCCAATACCAAAATCCAAAATATTTTCTCCACAGATTTAAACAATTTCAAAATACAACTGTTTTAACAGATTGTATTAATTTACAAATTACCAACTGTTTAGAAAATAATTACTGTTCCTCCAATAAAATCATACACTAATTAATTCCGAAAATATTAATAAACCATTTCCATAGTTAACAGTTAGTAACTTCAACTCAATCAATATTAATAATAATAACAATATTGTAATTCATCTAAAATACATAATTTGTATTAAATATTTTCAAATTAAAGAAAATCCGAAATTCACTTTAATCGCAAATAGATTTTTGTAAGAAGCAATATTTAAATCCAAGAAAATTAGAAAAATCTCAAAATTTACCAAACATGATTTCGAGAGTTACAAGAAGAAACCTTTACTGGTACAAGATCTGGGAAAGAGTACCACAAAGATTATGAGGGATCCTCCAAAGATGCAGAGAATGTTGAAACACCACCAACTCAACCGTCTCCTATTCCTGCTAAACCATCTGTGGTTGAAAAGGGGAAACAGAAAGCAGTACGCTTTGACGTCCCATTGAAGTCTGCTTCCAGTCAGGGGGTGGTGATGAAACCCTATAAATTTGATATTCTAGCCCAGTTAGCCAATACTCCGGCTAGACTATCTATCTTCGAGTTGCTTCACCTTTCTAAAGAAAGTCGCGAAACCTTGAGTGAAGCTTTGCTGCAAGCTGACTCCTGCTTAGCTCAACTCAAGACTCCTGATAATAACCAGTGTCATGCCCACAATGTCATAGTGTGATGGAAGTAATTCCTAATATTACCTTTACACAAGAAGATATGTTGTTGAAGCATAACAAGCATGACAGGCCTTTGTGCTATACTGGGTATATTGAATCCACTGAAGTTGACAGGATTTATATTGATCCTGGGTCTTCCATTAGCATAATTTTCAAAGTATGCTAAGATCGTTGAGGATTCCTACTAGTGACTTGACTTACACTAGTACCACAATCGTTGGATTCAACTCTGGAAAGAGTAAACCACTGGGGAAAATTCGTCTGAAAATCCAGATTGGTGATCTTCGAACGATGACAACATTCTATGTTATTAATTCAGATGTATCCTACAACATCCTTCTTGGAAGACCGTGGTTACATGAGCATAACATCGTGCCTTCAACTCTCCACCAATGCTTCAAGTACGTGGATTTCCAAGGGGTTGTAAAGACTGAGTTTGCTGATATCAATCCTTTCAAGGGTGTCGAAGCCTATTTTTCTGATTCAAAGCTCTACAAACAAGAACATGTAAAGGAGATATTAGACATGGCTGAAGATCGATCATTTGTCGAAGATCAGTCTATTAATAAAGATTCACCAGAAGAGCAACCTTTGAAAATCAAAGTCAAAGGGCGAATTCAACCCCAACCTGTCAATAATCAACCTCTGATGATCAAGGTTAAAGGAAGAACTCAAGCTTCATCTGAGGAATCAGTGAATGTTTCTGCTAAAAGCCAAGTTCAACCTCTTGTGATCAAGGTCAAAGGGCGTACTTTTCGTACGAATGATCCAGAGCCACCATTGATCGTCAATCTTGGCAAGTCTACCCAGAAGACGGATGATGGTCCGTTAATGATCAATCCGAAGCGTAGTAGTCAAATTGTAAATGATGTAAATATTGATCATTTTGTACTTTCCGATATCAATGAAGATTTTTTTTTGAGTATATGGCTGTCAAATTTGTTGAAAGAATGACTTTATCTTCTGATAATCAAAGTCATCAATATAAAGACGACATAGATACAGAGGAAACCTTATACATTGACAATAAGGAAAATTCTTTTCCTCCTCATGTCGATGTTGGACCTTATGCTCAAAGGTTCCTAACATCTTCTCCATATCTTCTTCCTGTAGCCGCTTCATCGCAAGCTTGTGTAACTTATTGACGTCACGAGGAATCTTATTTCGTGATTACGTCTGATAAAAAAACAAGCGTCAAATTGTGTTTGGCCTGGCTAGAAATATCCCTGTTGCTCAGACAGATGATCTGAGAGATAAAGATAAAGGAAGAATCTGAATTGACAAATATAGTCAACAATCTCTCAAGATTATCCAGAATATGGGATATGATTTGAAGACTACGCAAGGTCTTAATCAAGGTAAGGGTAGACGATTACCATTAAGTGGTGATCCATTTTATCAGAAAACTCGTCATAGGTTGGGATATGATCCGTCCCATATGTTTAATGACGATATTCAAGGAAAATTCTCTTCTAGCTCTTCACAATCATCAGATTCGGAAGAAATCTAATTCATCGAATCCGATACGTCTCACTCCTCATATGTTAAAAAAGGTTATTATGATGAATCTGAACAAATATTCTCAGTAAACATGGTTCAAACTGATGGTAAATCTGAACCATTTGAGAATGATCCTTGGGCTCAACAGATGGACACTCAATGGGAACTTCATTTTGAACAGCGACAACCACCTACAGAGGATGAGATTGTCCAGATTGATGTTGGAGATGGAACTACGTCCAAACCAATATTCATCAGTAAAAACCTTTCTGAAGATGAAAATGAAGAGTTGATAAAACTGATCAAAGAATATATTAATATTTTTGTATGGAATTATGAGGATATGCCAGGTCTAGATCCTAAAGTTGCTACTCATAAACTCAATATTCTTTCTAATGCCAAGCCTGTAAAACAACAGCAACGACGTTTTCGACCAGATATGATGGATGCAATTGAGGCGGAAGTCAAAAAGCTGATCACATGTGGCTTTGTTTGTGAAGAACAACACCCCGATTGGGTTGACAACATTGTTCCTGTTATGAAGAAGAACAAAAAAGTCCGAGTTTGCATAGATTTTCGAGATCTTAATACAGCTTGTCCAAAGGATGAATTTCTACTTCCGATTACTGATGTCATGATAGACAATACATACGGTTTTGAACGTATGTCTTTCATGGATGGATTCTCAGGATATAATCAAATTAAAATACATCTAGAAGATGAGAAGCATACTGCTTTTCATACACCCTTTGGGGTTTACTGTTATACAGTTATGCCATTTGGTCTTAAAAATGCCGGTATCACGTATCAACGGGCTATGAGCAACATCTTTCAAGAACATCTACGGAAGACAGTTGAATGTTACGTAGATGATATTGCTGTCAAGAGTCGATCAAAAGATGATCACATTCAAGACTTGAAGACAGTATTCAATTTGATGCGTCAACATCAATTGAAAATAAACCCTGCTAAGTCTTTTTTGGGGGTTTCTAGTGGCAAGTTTTTAGGATTTGTCATTACTTCTCAGGGTATCCATGTTGATCCTGATAAGGTTAAAGCAATTCTTGAAATGCGTCCTCCTCGTAATATGAAAGAACTCCATGGCTTTCAGGGTCGCATTGCTTATATCAGGAGATTTATATCTAATCTCTCTGGAAGATGTCAACCTTTCTCCCGTCTATTAAAGAAGGGTGTATCATTTGTTTGGGATGAAGCATGTCAGAAAGCCTTCAATGATATCAAATAATACCTTACAAATCCACCTGTTCTGGTACCTCCGGTGGTAGGAAGACCATTTTTGCTATATGTTCGAGCTTTGGATTATTCACTTGGTGCTCTTCTTGCACAAAAAAGTGATATGGGGCATGAATAAGCGATTTATTATCTTAGCCGTATGATGGTTGGAGCTGAACACAGGTATACTCCTATAGAAAAGGAATGTCTGGCCTTGGTTTTTGCAGTCCAAAAGATAAGACATTATGTGACAGGACAGACTATTCATATTATCTCTAGAATAAATCCCATTCGGGTATTGGTGAGAAAACCAAGCATTTTTAACTCTAGGTTAGCTACCTGGGTGATGTTGCTCACTCCTTATGACATGGTTTATGTACCTCAAAAATCAGTGAAGGGTCAAGCATTAGCTGATTTCTTAGCTGCTCACCCTATACCTGAAACATCGAAGTTATATGAGGACATTCCAGATGAAGTCGTGGATTGCAACATGACTTTGAAGGATAACATCTGGCAATTATATTTTGATGGAGCATCACGGGTTGGGCCTAAAGGTAATATCGTCTCTGGAGTAGGAATCGTCTTGGTTTCTCCTGATAAAATGGTCATATATCGTGCCTACTCTCTCAATGAGCCATGCTCTAACAATGTAGCAGAATACAATGCTTTGCTGATTGGGCTCCAAGTAGCAAAGCAATTGGATATCGAGTTCCTAGAAGCTTATGGAGATTCTCAACTAATTGTTAATCAAGTTAGAGGAACTTATGAAGTCAGAAATCCTGATCTTATCCCTTATCATCAAGTGGTAATCGAGTTGATCTTTTCATTCAAAGGATTCTTCATCGAATTCGTACCACGTTCTCAGAATGTGGAAGCTGATGCTCTTGCTAGCTTAGCTGTAGACTTGGCTGTTCCAATTCGAAGATAAAATATAATTACTTTGTTGGACCGAGACTTATTCTGTGTCAAGAATAATCTGTATATTGAACAAAGTTATACTACAGAGTCAAGTTTCCAGCAGAAGGATTGGAGAAGTCCATTCATTGACTATGCGGTTCATGGGATTTTACCTGAAGATCCAAAAAAAGCTACATCAATCAAGAGACGATCATTTCGATTTTACTATGATTCGTCTTTACATATGTTATATCGTCATTCATACGATGGACTCTTGCTACGCTGTCTCTCAGAAAGTGAAGCTAAACAGACACTCCGTGAGGCTCATGATGGCGTCTGTGGTGCTCATCAACCAGGTTCGAAGTTACAGGACCGTATTCGAAGAATGGGGTATTATTGGCCTTCCATGATAGCAGATGCTGTAGATTACGCCAAAAGATGTAAAGCATGTCAGATTCAAGCTGACTTTATTCACCAACCTTCTGAATTTCTACATCCTACAGCAGCTTCTTGGCCCTTCGAAGCTTGGGATATGGATATCATTGGTCCGATTAATCCTCCTTCTGTTAAAGGACATCGGTTTATATTGGCTATAACCGATTACTTTTCTAAGTGGGCAGAAGCAGTTCCCCTTACTGAAGTGAAAACATCTAATGTGATCAGCTTCATTAAACACCATATTATTTATCGTTTCGGGATTCCTCGACGGATAATTCATGACAATGGACCACAATTTGCCAGTCAGGTATTTTATCGATTCTGTGATAAGAATCAAATTCAAAATCTGGCTTCTACGGCTTATAATCCAGCTGCTAATGGTTTAGCCGAAGCTTTCAACAAGATGATCATTAAACTTCTCAAAAAGTTTGTCTCTTCTAATAAACGTGATTAGAATGAGAAACTTGGAGAATGTTTATGGGCTTATCGAACAACAGTCCGAACTCCTACTGGTTTTACACCATTCTCACTGGTTTATGGATGTGAGGCTGTCCTTCCATTGGAAATCCAGATTCCATCTCTTCGAATAGCCATTGCTAATGAGTTAACTATAGAGAATAATGATCGCTTACGACTCCAAGAACTTGAAGGATTGGACGAAAAGCGTCTTCAAGCACAACAGCATATTGAGCTATATCAAGCCCGTATATCTCGAATTTCAACCGTAAAGTTAAAGAGATGATATTCAAGGTTGGCGAGCTGGTATTAGCTGTTCGAAGACCGATGGTGATGACTCACAAAAGCAAAGGGAAATTCCAAGCAAAATGGGAAGGCCCTTATGTAATTGAGACCGTGTTTTCCAATGGCGCCTATCGGTTATCCAAGCCCAACGGAGATCTACTCATGATGCCGATCAATGGCAAATTTCTTAAGAAGTACTATGTATAAAAAAATGAAAATAAAATTTCTTTTATTCTGAACAAAGGATTAAGGAAGAGGACCACTGCCTTCCTTATTAAATATATAGTCGGCCAATGCATCGAAGGCATCGTTGCCTGAATTCACAAAAAACTTGCAGGTGGCCATCCTCAGCGCCTCTTCCTCAGGAGTTTTCCCCGGCTCTGTTAAGAACGCGAAAATTTCTTACGGTAGCTTGGGCGTAGAAGAGCCTTCGCTTATTTCGGTTGGGCATGACACAATTAGCTCGACGGGATGCGTCTCGATGACGTCCTCAACCTTCATCGAGACTTCATTCTTTTGCTGCACATCCTTGGAAGACATTTCCGATAGAGGAGTGGAAATAAGAATGAAATGTTACAAAGAGTTCTCAACTATTTATAGGAAAGATCTATTAATGAATTGGTCATTAAAATTGAAAACAACTTTTCATTCCCGAAAAGACCTGTTCATTCATTACGGCAGATTCATTCATTCAATTGTGGAATTGAATCGACTTTTCGTTTCCCGAAAAATACGTTGGTTCATTCATTCTTTCATCAATATTGGCATGTATCCTCAATGACATCTGTCTTCTTATTTCCCAAGCTACCAATGTTTGGTTAAGCTGGTAACTTGTCTCTTCGTAGAAGAATTTTTAATCTTTTATCTTACCAGTTGGTATAAAAAGTTGGATTTATTATTTATCATGTTATCATGACCTCTGAATAAATATTAAATCTGCTTGTATTTCCTATCTATCATATCCATTTGGCCTCTGAATAGATATTAATCTAGTTTTCTTTGAGTTGTTACGATCTATCATGTCCATATTACCTCTGATATTATTGTATACTCTAAACAAGAAAACGAGATTTTATTATTTATCACGTCCTTATGACCTCTGAATAAATATTAAATCTATTTCTTTTCCTATCTATCATGTCCATTTGGCCTCTGAATAGATATTAATCTATTTTTCTTTGAGTTGTTACGATCTATCATGTCCATATTACCTCTGATAGTATTGTATACTCTAAACAAGAAAACGAGATTTCATTATTTATCACGTCCTTATGACCTCTGAATAAATATTAAATCTATTTCTTTTCCTATCTATCATGTCCATTTGGCCTCTGAATAGATATTAATCTATTTTTCTTTGAGTTGTTACGATCTATCATGTCCATATTACCTCTAATAGTATTGTACACTCTAAACAGAAAACGAGATTTCATTATCTATCATGTCCATATTACCTCTGGATAGATACAATTTATTTGAGTTTCAAAGACTTATCATGTCCATATTACCTCTGATAAGTATTTTTTATCTCATACCTATTGTTTAATTTCAAAATAAACGATAAGATCACAAAACAAATATTTTTTATTTCTTGAATAAGATAAAAGTTTACAAAAGCTCCTTCTTTGCCTAAGGCGGAGCAGACATATCTTTCAGCAATTTTTTGAGCTCTGCTAAACGCTTCTCACGAGAGCCCATTATAATTTCAGTAGCTATCTGTCTTCGGGCTTCTGGAGTGCTAATGGGAGAAAATTTAGCAAAAGTAGCTATCAGATTATCTCTGGCTTCATCGAGGTGCTTGATAGTAGATTCAGCTCCAAAAACTTGTTCCTCCAAGATTGAGCTCTGTGTCAAATATTGGTCACGAGCTGCTATTAATTGCTCATTCTCAGCTTTCAAACGAGCTAGTTCGGCCTCCACTTTACGAATTTTATCATTTTGCTCCTGAATTTTCGTATTCGAAGTGTCATAGGCTTCTCTATAATGCTCCAACTGAGGCTTTGCATCAGCTAAAAAAGTCTTCTCTTTGGTGACTTTATTGCTGTGTTCTTTGAGAGAGTTATTGAAAGTAGTCTCTCGAGCAGTGAATTCAGCTGATAAAGTATGGTACTCAGCTTGAATGAGACTTTCAGTGGTTTCACTTGTCAGCCTCAGATATTCTTTAATAGGCTGCTCTAGTTCTTCTATTACCTTTTCTAATGCAGTTGCTCTCTCAACATCATTAAACATGGCGACATTCCTGATAGTGGAAACAATCGCGTCTTTTAAGCTGTCATAACTAAGGCCCCTATTCAGGACCATGTCAATCAAAGCTGCCAAAGTCTTGTAAAAAGCTTCAGTGTGAATCTCAACTAAGAGATTCATTTCTGCATTAGAGCTCGGTGTTGCAGCAATCTCTACCAAGTCTCTTTTCCGAAGGCTAGGAGCAAGTGAGGTTGTTTCGGTAGCAGACGGAGATATAGACGATGTAGTCGTCACTACTATAGCCAATAGATCCCTAGGAGCTTTTGGAGTCACGTCTTCAGTACTGGTTACTCCAGCCGTTTCTGGAGTTTTGGTGGCGGTAATTGTGGTAGATGGAATAACAGTCGGAGCAGCTGATTCAGATTCAGGTATTGTCTCTTCATGAACTTCTGCTGGATTAATAGTAATAACAGTTCCAGTTTCAGTTGACGATTTGACTACGCCTTCATCACCTTCTTGGACTTCTGGTTGTTCAGACTCTTGAAACACTTCAATCTCTTTATTGAGATCAGTTCTTTCTCCATCAGCTGTTTCTTGATCTGCAGTTGATTTTTCTGCAGTTTGTTCTTCTTCTCTATTGTCATTATGAGAAGATAATCCTGGTTGAACCTCGGTTTCAAGCTCTTGTCGTATCTCCTCTTCTGGTTGAATTTCCTTTACTCCATCTGAAGAAGAACTTTCTTCTTCAGACTCCGGGTTCTCCTCATAAATGTTTTCTTGAAGAGAAGGAGGAGCCATAGGTTTTGGTGTAATAATAACACCTGCAAGATGAACAAAACAAATTAAAATACAAAATCATAATATATAATCTTGTATATATTTTTGTATATATACCTGGAGTAGGTGTAAAACGTGCCAAATATGCGTCATAATCTCTATTCCAATCTTCATCATCAAAATCGAGAGCTGGTTCATCCAGTGGAATAGATTGTGAAGCGACACCTTCAACTACTTGTGCCTTTTGTCTCTTGGGAATGAACAAACATGGAAACAGTCAAAAGAGATGTAGAATGATCATATATTTATGCATCACGAGAATAAAGGTGGAGATAACACCCGAATTTTATTTTATAAAAAGTAGGCCCCTACAGATAAGTTGAGTGTCATAGTACATAGATGGCACTTTTACACAAAACATTATTTTTTCTTCTCTCCTTCGTTGGGCTGACGAAGGGAGGCGCCTAACTCGTGCACATTGTGGATCCTCGAACGACGCATCAAATTGAGGAATGCTTCTGTATCACCTGATCCTTCATAGGCAGTTGAGGGACCACCATTTATACGATCAAAGATCGCGGGAGTCAGTCCAAAGTACTCTATGAAGTTGCGTGCTCGCTCAACCTCCATCTCTATGTCCAACTTTGAGCCTTGAGCCTTTTCCTTGTTAGTCTCTATCTCTTCCTTTGGTGCCATGACAGTATGAGGATAAAAAGTGAGGATGAAGAACTTCTCCTTATATATACAATCAAATCAACTCTTCATATTCCTTATGGGAAACTGATCATTATTAATGCAACTCGGGGATATGATGAGGCGTTCGAATGTTTCGAGAGAGAATTCATTATGACGGTTGAGTATTGATCGGCACCATTTTTTTGACTTTTCATGTTCAAAGTATTTTGAAATTCTTGAAAGTCTTTTCAAATTCCGAAAACTTTGAAGGGGGTCTTGTAGGAGCGTAAAAAATGCTTCATAGACTGAGTCAAAGAGATAGAACTTTACACTCAAAATGTGCTGTTTTACGCTAAGGGCAAGTCAGCTATTTTACGCCAGGGGCAAGCCGACTACTTTATGCTTGAGACAGGCTGTCAAATCATACATTTAATGCAAGTGATAATGACTTTGACATAATGATTTGCTGACAACATGTAGCACAGAAGTCGAGAGGATCGGATTTTTACCAAGCTCGATACTTGTCGTATGGTGTGCAAAAAAGGCTACTTTACGCTCAATAATTACTTCTTTTTACGCACGATAGTTATGTGAGCTTTTACGCTCAAGGCTATTGTGGGCGTAAAGTCTATTTGGGCTAGTTTTACGCTCAAGGCTATTTTAGCCACTTTACACTGAGAAGTTTTAATTGTGTTGTTTTTACGCCAGTTGCTACTTTACGCTCGGAGCATATTTTGGGGACGTTTTTACGCCCGATCCTTCCTGACTATTTTGGAACGTGGTTTATCCACGTGACTTTTATACCACATTTATTGAAGAACGTGTATACGTGCTCCCTATTTTTGTTGGAATAATGGGACGTGTGTCAACATATTCAGTGGGTGACTTCCATCGCGGGTGACAGTTACCAACGTACAAAACTCAATTTTGTTGCTTTTTACACACAATGAGTTAAGTCTATAAATAGACTTATTTTCTTTATAACAAGGGTATCAGGAACACATGGACAGAGGAGGATACATAGAGATCAGAGCCCAGAAACTTGGATTCCCCGAGAGCATTCTTCTTCAACTTTTCTTCCAGAACAGAGTGAAGCAAAGCAAAAAAGCATTCGACCTCGCCATCAGTGCCCAAGTGCGTCGATACCTTTCTGGTGACTTAGTTCTTCCAGTTGTTCTGTTTCTAGCAGTGATCTTCATCATCATCGTATGGTCCAAGGAACAAAGTGATCGCCTTCAGATCAGACTTCCATAGCAATACTTCCCAGAACAATTTGTACTTCTTGTACTTTTTCTCGTTTTATTTTCAAAAGCCAATTTTCAGGCATTTTGTTAAGTGAAACAGTGCATAAGTGTGATTTCTTAGGGTTAGCTTGATATCTTGCATAGATACAAACATTAAACATAATATTGGGTCGACTAGCAGTTAAATATAATAAACTACCAATCATACATCGATACTTACGCTTGTCAACTGGTTTTCCATTTTCATCAAGATCAAGTTTGGTTGATGTAGCCATAGGAGTCCCGATAGGCCTTGCGTTGTCAAATTCAAACTTCTTCAGCAAGTCCTTCGTGTACTTAGCTTGATTGTTGAAGGTTCTCTGAGAGTTTTATTTGATTTGCAGTCCAAGGAAGTAGTTTAGCTCTCCCATCATACTCATCTCAAACTCACTCTACATACACTTAGCAAATTTTTGACATAGATGTTCGTTAGTAGAACCAAATATAATATCATCTACATAAATTTGCACTAGTAAAATATCATTATTTAAATATTTGATAAACAAGGTAGTATCAACTCTCCATTTTGAAAAACAATTTTCAAGTAGGAAGGTACTTAGGCGATCATACCAAGCACGAGTAACTTGTTTGAGTCCATAGAGTGCCTTACATAACATGAAAACATGATCTGAAAATTGAAAATCTTCAAAGTCAGGAGTTGTTTCACAAAAGCCTCTTCTTTTATAAATCTATTTAAAAATACACTTTTACGTCCATTTGAAAAAGTTTAAAATCGTGAAAACATGTGAATGCACAAAGCTTGCGAATGGATTCTAGTCTAGCAACAGGAGCATAAATTGCATTATAATCAATTCTTTCTTCTTGAGCCACTAGACGTGCTTTGTTGCGTAGAAATTGTCCATTCTCATTTAGTTTATTTCGGAATACCCATTTGGTACCAATTACAGATTGACCAATAGGTTTGGAAATAAAATTCCAAACTTGGTTTCTCTCGAACTGGTTTAGTTCCTCTTGTATGGTATAAATCTAAAACTCATCTGAGAATGTATCTGCTACTATTTAGGTTCTACTTGAGAAATGAATGCAACATTAGAAGCTATATCTCTAGTAGAAGAACGTTTACCTACTCCCTTCGATACATCACCTATGACAAGGGTCTCTGGATGGTCTTTCATGAACTTCATCTTCTTTGGTAGACTCTCCAGATTGTTCTTGTCAGCATCAGTATCTTAGATACTTTGGATGTGTTCCTTGCATCTTCGTCATCACTGTCACTAGATACTTGATTGTTGAGCTTATCAAATAAAACATTAATAGATTCTTCAATAATCATAGATCTTTTATTGAAAACTCTATATTCCTTACACTTGGCAACATAACCAAGGAATAACCCTTCGTCTGCCTTCCAGTCGAACTTACCCAAGTTATCCTTGGTGTTCATAATAAAACAACGACATTCAAAAATATTAAAATATAAAATATTTGGAATGCGATTAAACCATAGTTCACAGGGAGTCTTTTTCGATATAGGTCGAATCAGAATCCTATTCAAAACATGATAAGCTGTACTTACAGCTTCAGCCCAAAAATATTTTGAAAGATTGTGCAGGTTAAGCATGACTCTAGCCATTTCGCTTAAAGTCTTTTCTTTCGTTCCACAACACCATTTTGTTGGAGAGTTCTAGGACAGAAAAAGCCATTTATTTCGTAAAACTCGTTGAAATCAAAATTTATGAATTCGCCTCCATGATCACATCGGATACGAGTAATCATGAGAAAAACTATTTGTTTTGCAAAACTCTTTGAAATCAGAATTACGAATTCACCTCCATGATCACTTCGGATATGAATAATCATGAAATATTTTTCGTTTTGAACCTTTTTACAGAAAATCTCAAATTCAAAAAGTGCATCATTTTTATTTGATAAAAAGAAAACCCATCTATATCTAAAGAAATCATCAACAATAACAAAAGCGTAGAGCCTACCACCAAGGCTGTCGACTCTACTAGGTCCAAACAAATCTATGTGCATTAACTGCAAGGGTCTAGAAGTACTACAACATTGATGGATTTAAATGAAGATCTAGTTGCTTTGTATTTTCGCAATCGGCACATACTATGTCTCTCTTGAATGATATCTCCGGTAGTCTTTTTACCAATTTCTTCGTTGATAGTCTTAAAATAGTATTAATGTTTGCGTGTCCTAGTCTCATATGCCATAGCCAACTCTCATCCTGGTTGACTACTAGGCACTTACTAGCACTGTTAGTACTTTCTAAAAAGAAAACATAAATATTATTCTCCCTGATTCCTTCATAGATAGGATTACCAGTAGACATATCATATATAGAACATTTGTCTTTAACAAAATTAATGCCATAACCATTGTCAGCAAGATGGCTAATTCTTAGAAGGTTATATTTTAATTCAATTACAAGACAAATGTCTTTTATTTCTGGATAAGGGAAAATACCATCAGTACCATTACCTATAATATTACCTCTCAGATTATTACCGAATGAGATGTATCCTTCTCTTTTCATTGATAGCGTCGCAAATAGAGATGTGTAAATGTCATGTGCCGCGAACATTCGCTATCGAGGATCCATTTGCTTCTAGCATAAGAGGGTTGGCCCACTTACAAGACGAGTAGATGTGACATTTGGTACCCATTTCTTTGAGGGTCCAGCATTGTTAGGTTTAGGTATACATGTATATTTATTCATGTCTATTAACTTTCTAATTCTACAGTACTATGATATGTGTCCATGTTGACCACAGTATGTACATATGATTTGAGAGTTAGTGTCCTTTATTTCAGTACAGACATGAGGCTTTTGTGTCTTACGTGGATACTTGTAAATGAAAGCCTAATTATGTGGAACATATTGCTTGCGTAATTTCTTTTATCGTGTCCTATTTGATATATGTTGTGTAGTAGGACAGTCTTAGGCAGTGTAACATAATCAACCTGTTTGCCTGACTTTATCTCTAACTTTTTAAAGATTGAACAAGCTGCTATATATTTCTCAGTCATATCTTTCAGCTTTTGTTTAGTTTTTTCTCAGAATCATATAGAGCAAGTACTTTTGCATAGTCCTTCTCTCTCTTATCAACCTTGCATTGAGCCTCATGAAAACTTTGCTTAATACTAACTATTTCTTTCGCGTTACCTGTGGTAGATGTCTCCTTTTTATCTTGCAATAAGTTATAAAATCGATCCACTTTGGTTGTGTATGCCTTTATCTCTTTTCGAGATTACTTGTACTTGTCTAACACATTTTTATGTTCGTCAAGTATGTCGCTAAAAGCATCAGAGGGTTCATCGAAAATAAAGTCATCATATAGAGGATTCTCTGACACTACGCCAAAATATGCATTTTTCGACAGATCAAAACTGTCGTAAATCATAGTAAACGACAGTTTTAATCCGTCAGATCATCCGTCGTTAATAACGCGTCCCAAAACTTAAACGACAGTTTTGGACTGTCGTTTTATAGTTGAATAAAACGACAGTTTTTATCTGTCATATAACTACGACGGACTAAAACTGTCAAATAAGCTATAAATTGGTCTGCCATTATTTTTACTTTTTCAACAGGTCAAGTCTGTCATTTTTCTGAAAATCGGATTAAAAAAAAACTCAATTCATCCATATGAAAGCTATTTAATCATGTTTATCCTTTTATATAAAATTGAAATGCATATAACAATGAAATATCATATAAACATCAATAATCATCAATAAAAAAACTCAATCAAATTGTATTAACTAATAAATGTATCGAGTTTACATAACAATATTCCATCCAAAAACAAAAAGTAACTCCAATGTTGCTACCTCACAACGGTTTCATTCTCATGATAAACAAAAAGAAAAGAATGTTATTGCTACCTTACAATTTCAAGTGCAATACAAAAAAGAGTTTCAAAACCTCACAAACTTGAACTGAATATTTTGGCCAATTAATCATTTCTCCAACAGTAATATCATCAAACTTTCATCTCTATCGAACAACATCTCATTACCGTCAAAAACTTCATCGACAATGATATTATAAGCTTCATCCTTAAATGGTGCATCTGTATTCACACATCCAATAGCAACATCTTTCTTTCTAAAACTCATCAAAATACACGTCTTTATGGGAAAGGTAGATTGATCATGTCCCTATATACAAAAAAAAAAAAAAAAACCATAAGTATATAATAGTTCTTGATTCTCTCCTAAATATTCAAAAAAATTGTATAAAGTTACATAACTATACAACAAAGGAGAGAAATAGATGATAAAAAATTATATAGGCATATACAGAACCTCATGGCAAAATGAAGAAAAGTTAATATATCCAAACAGTTTAAATCATAATGTATGGTCCATACAACTTTTATTGCTTCTAGTTCCCAATTCATCACTACCAAAAGAAGGTGCATCCTTGTATTGCTAGTTTCTCGGGTTCATACAACTTTTATTGCTTCTAGTTTCCAATTCTACACCCTAAAAAGAAGGTGCATCCTTGTCTTGCAGTCAACTGTTGACAAACATCAAATGGTTTAGACTTGATTAGGGGAAGTCTTATTCAGATCTTCGCATCTCAAGCCACTCTAAGGAATAACTACAAAACTCCAGATATCCATTAAAATTGAAGTCTGATTGTTGTCCAAACTTTAAATGTTTGAATAAAAGGGAGATGACATTCATAATACACCTTAGATAAGTACTTCCCGCAATCGAAGAAAGGTTGTCACTTCTAAACATTCTCTGGAACGACAACCATTTCTTACCATGCTCCCATTGTCAGATATGGATATTCTTATATGCGTGTGGAGCTCTTATCAAGATCTACGACTTCCATGTTGAAGATTTTTCAAGACCCCCTATTTGCTGATCCAAAATGGCTAGAGACTACTCAAAATATTGACAATTTTTGACAATTCTGAGCAGCAATAGAGCTTTAGTTTTTCTATTACAAAGCTAAGCAAAGCATGTCCTTCCAATTTACTGATATCATCAATTAGATTAAGTTCATAACTACCAATTAGAAATTGTTGGTCGTAATGTATGTACGATAAAATAATATCAAGCCAAGATCGTTAAATATATGAAATTTATTAGAGATTAGCATATTATATAGCTACAGTAATGGATCTACAAGTGATTCCAATAGATGAGTGAGTGCCAAGGAAGATTATCTCATGTTAACTTCAGTTTTTTGTTGTTCTTTGTCTCCGTGTACACCTGGATCTCAATAGCATAGACCTCCAACAACTGTGTGCCTTTTTTCTGATCATCTGTACCATGTTCCTTTCGACAGGACTTGTGGAGTTCTTTTAGTATCTGGATGTGCCCAGAAAACAGGTAAAATAACTAAAAGCATCCGTAGTGAATTAGACACAAGAAAAATAATATCCAAATACCTTGTCATTCGACCATATTCACCCATATCAAACCAAATTTTGCAAAGTTTTAAGATTGGTCTTAAACCACAATCTCTGCAAAAGTACAAAAAGTAAATATGAAAATCACATAAAATGCACAATATATCATATATAACCTACACATTACATTGGAAGGAGAACTAAGGTTTTTCAAACACAAAAGAATACCTCATTCTTAGCCTCTTCAAGAGCCCTCAGAGTGGTTTGATAGAATTCTTGTAGAAGGCCAAAGTTCTGGCTTGCTGACCCAGAAACAAAATCCATTATGTTATTTATACACTTTTCACTGTAATTACGTGTGACGGCAGATTTGATGTATGTTAGCATCTCCCTGTAGGCTTCCATCATCTCTTTGTACTTTCCAAGTCTATAGTAAAGCTAGACAGTTTGCTTTAAAGCTTTGAATCCCCTAAATATTTTGGATGAAGCAAAATAAACCAGCAAAAAAAATTCTATTAGTAAATATTAACTTGCTGTCAAAGTAATGTAGAACTATAACATAGTTAAATTACCAAGAATGTAACATATTGCCAATGAATCAGCAAATATATAATGCTGGCAGGCAAATGAAAAGTCAAGCCAAATAGTTTAGCCCAAGAAGATGGACAAAAAGAAAAGCACTTAAACCCTAAGAGCCGAAAATATTTATAACATGCAAGAACATAAATCTCCTTCTAATAGTAATATTGACCGATATAGTGCCTCCAAAAATTGCAGTTGTCTCCAATATCCTATATCAAACTCTCTGCCTCTCCCCATTTCCTACTCGTTCTTAGTTTCCGAGAATTCCGAAGAGCTTCCTTGGTTGATTGCACGTTAAACATGACAACAAGATGGCATAGTTCACTCTCAAACTAGTTTCTTAGTAAGATACAAATGTGTAATATCTAATCATGCTACAATTAGGACTGAGAGTGGGGTTGGGAATTGCCCAAAATTACCCAATCCAAGACAAAATGGTTGGTCTGGACTGGATCTCCTCCAATAGGATTGGGCTTGGACTGAAAAAAATCCAACTCGAAATGGCCCAAGCCAACCCCACCAGACTCAACCCCAATCACGTAATAAATTCAATATAGTTGTAAATTTCTTACTATCTAAAAAATATCCTTTAAAACAGAGTCCATCAATATATGAATGGTCCCTAGGCAACATGGAAGTCCACTTTAGTTAAGCTACTCTGGGAGTTCAAAGATAAGGAAAAGGCAACTTCCCTTGCAAAGCTTCTGAATTATGGCTTCGGTTTCAAGTTTTTATTGATATCTAAGTGAGAAGCATCATGATAATTCATCTGATGACAGCAGGGTGCTAGGCTAGCTGACCCCATTGATGCCAGAAGCATAATTTTGCCGGTCTAACTCTTAGTATTGTGGGGTCTGTACTTTTTGGGTGTATGTTTTGAAGTTTTACTTGAAATAAGTTCTGAAAGAAAATAAAAGAATTGGACAGTGTAGTAGTTGATCAACCGGACAATCTAACCCACAACTCAACCAATGGTCAACCAGTCCGCTTCAACTCAGACTAACCAAAGGCCAAATTTTTCCATTGAGGTTCAGTTGGGATTGAGTTATTGATGTCCAAACCAAGGTCAGGGTGTACGGATTTGCAGAGTTTGGGTTGGTTCACCCTGGTCCCGAAACTCCCAACCCGACCAGACTCGCCTAACCTGCACCGCTACCTATAACCAGAGAATTGAGCACTACAGACAACCCCATTTTTTGATGAGCAAAGACCCAGATGATGAGGAAATGCATAAAATGTTCAGCCGTCAAGGTATGTATGACCTTGGGAATTATAAGTAAAAATTAATTCCTCATGCAAGAAAGCATAAAGAGGTTCATGCTTAATGCAAATGTGAATAGTAGTACAACAACAACAAAGCATTCATCCAAAATTTTGGGTAGACCTTAATGTAACTAGGATTTTCATGTTATTGCTTCACACGGTGACAAAAATTATAAATCTCCATACACGCCATACATACACAACAGACATGCATATATTGAAAAATGTACAAGGTAATGATCCATGAGAAGACTACTTACATGGAAACAATTGGAGACCTCAATTTAAGACAGTTGGACTAGCATTTGGATGATCTGGATTGGATTCATGATTCAAACATTTTGAGACCCATGTAAATTAAAAATCAAATAGATAAAAACTTTCCTACCTGCTCACAAAGTAATAAAAACTGAAAGGCTATTAAGGGTTAAGATGTTTCTAAATGTATAGTTTTCGATAATTTGAAGTATAGTATGTAAGAAATACCAAAATCTTGTGCTTTTTGTTCATGCATGGCTAAGATGCGTAGATCAACATGACAGTTTGGATTGTCTGAATAGTGGACAAATGTACTAACTTAGAAGTGCCTGTGTGTGTATTCACATGCAACTGGGCATGTGAGTTATGCTAAGAGACACCAACAATACTATTGTGATCAGCAAGTACCGACAGAAACTAAATGATGCTCACAACTTGGCTTTTTTAGATTCCATGCCAACCACTTCGGCAAAACCAGCAAGTGCTCCCTCAGGATTGGTTTCCACCAAACCTGTAAAAAAAAGTACACATGCAGCATACATCAAATATCATATACAAGAATAATAAGTGCTATATGAAAGAGTCCAATAAAGGAAGATCAATGTAAAACCAGCAACGCTTATTAGTATAAATATTGAATACAACCACTCCATCTATTGCTTTATATTTCATCAACTAAATGTCGTAAAATAGTGAATATTCCTTTACTGATGAAACCGAACAGCAATGGTTAGAGAAATTTCAACCAAAAGGGTAAATGTCGTAAGTCATAACCATGAAAAAAAGAGAGCAAATAACGCATTTAGAGTTCTTCAGCATTAAATGCATTTAAATCTATAATACATAGTTTCCATTAGTAAGCACGTTGTCAAAAATTGACTTCGGCTAGACTGAACCACGAGTATTGACTGGCCATACAAAAAATCGTTTTAAACTTAAATCACAGTGTTAATGCCACCTAATGACCAGCTATCCATTAAATTAAATGTGGCCATATCAACTGATTTATTCACGCAGTATAATGTACGATGCTATAATCTACCAAAACCAAAATTGTACCTAATTGAATTGAACCAACCTTAAACTTCAACTCTAGGCTACGAAGCACATAGACTCCCAAAATGCCGTGTCACAGACACATTGGACACGTCACAGACACTGGAAAATACACTATGACAGGCCAAATATGTGCCTTGTCCATGTTAGCGTACCGGCATTTGGATTGTGTCGTCTTTGTGTTTGTTTCCTTGCAACATAATATTTAGATAATTGAAACAAGAATAAAACCGACAGACTAAGAACAAGTACCAAAACATCAAAAATGTATGTGTACCTTTAGAATTGTAGTACTGGTTCTCAATATCGACTTACATGCTACTTAACAAACTTTTATTTATTCAAGAAGTTGAATGAATCTTGTTGGCGAGGAAAAATGCAATGTTGCATTATGTACAATTCACAATTTTGGGCCAAGTGAAATGGAGGCTGGCATTTGCATCATTGCATGTGTGCAGAGCTAATGACAATCGCGTGCATTGAAGCATGAGGCTTTCAAATTATGCGGTTTTGCCCTTGTTTTTCGGCTCAACTCGGGTGGTTGATGACAAAGGAAGGAATGAACTTGTCTAGATTTGAAGGAACACAGACTCTTATTAATAGGTTCCTCCTTTTGCATCAATAATTTCAAGTATGGACCATAGTAAATAAACAAGAACAAATCGTAGAAAATAAACCCTAGAAAATTAAAAAAACAAATCCCCCTTCCGTCGACAATGAAATCCCTCTTCTGCCGCTCCCTCGATAAGGAAACTCTAGAATACCCCTTCGTGCCCCACCGCAGACGAACAAATCCCCCTTCGTGCCCCACCGCAGAGGTTCTCCGTCACTGCATCTGAATTGCGGGGGAGGGTGTGAAGGATATTCGAACGAAGAAAAGGGTTTGAGAAAGGATGCGAAGGAGATTACTTGATGCCGGCGGCGGTTCCAGCCGAGGTATTGAGAAAGAGTCGGAGAAGAAAACTTTCTTTCTTTTTGATTGGAAGAGAAGAAAAGTTTCTGAAATGGGTTTTTGGGAGGGGTGGGTTGCGTTCGCGTGTTTTGCTAAAAATCAAACAGCTAAATTTTCTCGAATAGGATGGAGCCAAATTTTTAATATTAAACAACAGTTTTTATTTGTCAAATCCAAATCTGCTAATTTTGGTAAAATACTCTTGATGGTAAACAACATTTTTTGTCTGTCGAAAATGCAAGGATAATTTTAGTACGTCGTTGTTGGATAGCTACAACTGTCGCAAATTATCCTTTTTGGTGTAGTGTGACCTGATCAAATGCTATTAAGCAGACATTTGCTGAGCTGATGAATCTTTCTCTTCTTCTAATTCACTGGTTTTGCTTTCGTGCTAGATGCTGGTATTTGTATACTTTCGACCAGTTGTTGACTTTCTGCTTGATCGATCGTATCGACTGTTCTTCTTGGCTATTGGACAGTCCTTTTTGATATGTCTGGTCTTCTTGCATCCATACATATGGTTTCTTCTTCACTGCTTTCTTGTACATCTTTCTTATTTTGGTTTGATTTCTCAAACCTCAAGATCTTCTTGAAGTTTTTGACCAGTAGGGCTTGTTCATCACCATCTGAACCTTCATCATCAGTGTCTTCACTGGAGAACCTTTTGGCTTGTACTTTGAAGGCGATAGATTTTTTCTTTGGGGTTGCCTCTTCAAAGTCTTGTAGGTCAAGCTCATGGGTCATGAGTTTCTCCATCAGTGTCTCCAGTGATATTGTGGTGAGATCGTTTCCTTCAATGATCGCGGTAGCCTTCGGGTTCTAATTCTTGGCCAGTCCCCTGAGCACCTTCATAATCTTTCATGGTTACTATAATCCTACCAAGAAGATTGAAGATTAGTTATATATAGGAAACGTATGAACATCTATGTGATTGATTCATTTGGCTTCATCTTAAAAGCCTCATACTCTTGTGTCAGTCTGCTGATCTTTCTTTCCTTTATTTGTGAAATTCCTTCATGAGTTGCCTTAAGAACTTTCCAGATCTCGTACGAAGTGACACAAGTAGATACTCTATTGAATTCAGTCTTGTCTATGGCTGTCACACCCCAGTCCCAAAAGTTCAAGACTAACACGTGACACGGCCAACTGGTACGTACTCAAGGATGAATCCAATCTATGGAACCCTCAAGTCATGCACGTAAGCTGTCAAAAAAGGGTCTAAAATGGCAAGTCAACTACATCTTAATCCACAGATAATAATCTCAAGTGGGAACCAATGCATTAATGCTGATCAAACAATAATATACTGATGCCACTTGAATATAAAATAGAAGAATAAAAAATTTGTAATAAAGTTGGCCAGACCTTAATACAATAATCTGAACAAGCTCCTAACAAAAGTAAAGCTTGTAAAACTAGGCTATATAGCTGAAGATGTCATCATAAATATACAAGACGAAAGAACGATAAAAGTACTTCTAGTGATACCTGAAATTTGGAGATGCAATCATCCACCAATCTACTCTTCTATTCTATCAATCTCAGCGAATACCTAGAGACATCATCAGGTCCTCAGGGGACTAGCAAGATACATAAAACATGTTGAATGTAACAGTATAAAATATACAGGGAAAATAAGAAATAGTTGTGAAGGAATCAACTAAGACACAAGGTTATTAAGACAGTAGCATGCCGTAAAGAAGCATCATACTAGACTTGGCTAACAATCAATCAAATAAATCCTATAGACTGTAGTACAATGCAAGATACTCTCATTCTATAGTATATCTCAATTGTAGTTCAAATGCACGTAACTACAAATTGAGAATGATCAATTAGCCAATCCTAGTATCAATCTCCTCTCCTAAAGGAATACAAGGGTTAAGTAAAATCCTATAGACTGTAGTACAATGTAAGATACTCTCAATCTATAGTATATCTCAATTGTAGTTCAATGCAAGTAACTCCCAATTGAGAATGGTCAAGTCATGTCAACTCAAGTCAAATTATGTCAAGTCAAGAAAATAGTGGTAGGACTAGACAACTCTATCATGAGATACATGTGAACACAAAAGCAATATAACAGATAATGAATATATAACATAAATCAAAAACGTGCATGTAAGCTAGAAGTATGATAAATTAAAACTATAAACAAGATTAGTGAGACTAGACACAGGATAAAAAATCATGAATATAATAATATGAGAAAAAAAATAATAAAAAAATAAAGAACATGCATATGAAATATAATGTACAAGCTGGTAAGGTATACTTGCCTGGTGGTAGTATATAGAACCAACAATATCCAATCAAATCAATGAGCCACAAAATCCAAACTCCCGCAAACGTCTCTAGATGCTGAAACAGACATTACCAACATTTTTGGCATAAGAAAATGTCTAATTTTGAGTACCCATAAGTCCAATTCTGGATACAGAGGCAAAACAGTAATTTTGGGTCAAAAATGGTATCCACCGTTGGACCTACTTGTACCGAAAAATGTGATAGAACCTATGGTCCATAAATGTCAAATTATATACCTACGAGTCCAGTTGTTTGATACGAACTCAAAGGTATGTCCAGTTTTGGATTTTGATGTGCATAAAATCGCATGTTGATTCGGATCGTGGGCCTGCCAAAATGGCGATCCGGTCAACCGTCTCAGAATTGGACCAAACATGGCTCACATGACCAGAACAATGACACTAGTCCAATAGCACAAATCTTCGCGATGTGACGACCATGTACGAAGTAATTGGGTTTTTTTGTAAAGTGGTCGATACGGCGTTCTTCGACCGATACGCTTCGAATTCATCACACACACACAACCAATTCGAGTTTCGTCAAAGCCGACACGTCCGCAACATCCATATGCACATTTTGATACCCTTGGGCTGCGACGAAGTCATCCGCTTTGTCGGAACGGACTATGTGTCGGTGTTTTCTAATTTTTGAAAACTAATTTTTCTCTCCAATTGGAACTGAATTTAAACATAATATAACAAACAATAAAATAAACTAACTAATGGGTTTTGATCTTAGTTAGGTTCTCTAAAATTCTGTTCTAGTGGTTTTCCAAAATTTGTGACATCCTGGTCACAAATCGACGTCAAACTTTGGATTTCGGGACATTTCTAAACTAAAAAAATATCGAGTTTTTTTTTAAATTTTGGAACTCGATTTTCGTCGTATATGATGCGAATTAAAAGAATCTATTGAAAGGGGATCTCGGTTAAGTTGTCTACATACCGAAGAAATCGGCTCGTGGAATGGTAGAGCATCGGCGGAGAAATTAGATCGCGAAGTTGCACCGTTGACGCAACTGCTGGTTGTTGCTTGCTGTATTATTATTGTTGCTTGTCGTGGCTGCTGCCATGCGGTCTACAGCGGCTTGGCCGACCGGTCAGGGCCCACATGCGAAGAACATGACAGGTTGGTGTCGATGTGCAATCGCGGTTTGAGTCAGCACGGACCGGTAGGTCATCGTTGATGGCAGAGAACTATGGTGTTTGCCTCGACAGGCAAGGATGATGTTAGGGAAACTCTATACGATGTTCACGCGAAGGTGGGGTGATGTTGTTTGTTGCCATGGTATGCTCGGCCAATTCGAACGAATTGGCTCGTTGACAAGGTTCGGTAGATGCTCCTGAGAATGGCTAGGTGTAGGAAGAATATGAGTTGCAGGGGAGGTTATTGGTTAGGGAAGGAGAAAATATAATAAGGAATTCCTTATAAGTTTGCTGGAAGGAAATCTCAAGTGTTGGGTTTTGTTTAAATAGAAAGGAATAGATATAGAGTTGAGAAATCGATCTTTAAGGTCGGTTAATATATATATATATATATATATATATATATATATATATATATATATATATATATATATATTTATTCTCTATAGAGGATGAGGGAGGTGAGGTGCCACCCTATGGAGGGTGTCTACTTGTCACCCCCCACATGCTATCATCATGCACCCATGTGCTTGATGATAGCATGGGGGGGTGACAAGTAGACACCCCCTCGTGAGGTGGCACCCTACCTCCCTTATTCTCTCTATATATATATATATTGTTGGTGCTTTCTTTACATGGAGAGAGCTTGCTCTCAACATGCCTTGTGAATTTTAGTCCCACATCAGTAATGCACCATGAGTTATCTCAACATATATACTTGGGTGTAATGTTGAGAGATGCACATGGGGTGGTGACCCTAAGGAGGAAACCTTGTGGGTGATTTTACAAGGAGGTAAGAATAAGGCTCCAAGGATTAAGCATTAATGCTTTTGTCATTCTCTAGGATTAATTCCATTTGGAGCTAAGCCCCAAAGGGGCTTAGCGACTCGGACTCGGGCTCATGGGCTCATGTGGCGTTTTGTTGGCGTACTTTGCACTTAGCACGTCAGCAGTCATGCGGTCTTTATGCGGCTCATATGCGGCCATGCGGTGCGGTCTTTATGCGGCTCATATGCGGCCATGCGGTCTTATGCGGCATACGGCTCATATGCGGCTCATGCGGTCATGCGGCTCATGCGGCTCATACGGCCATTAGGCTCATGCGGCCAGGCTGCTGCTGCTACCGCATGGAGGGATCTGCTGACTGTGCAGATTACAAATCAGTTATGGAAAGGCTGAATCAATGCAATTAAATCAGATCCTATCTTTGTGGGATTTGAATTTATTCAGATCCTATCTTTGTGGGATTTGAATTAATTTCGTGGGATTTGAATTAAATCTCGTTGCTATCTTTTGGGATTTGATTCAATCTTTCCATAACTGAAGAGGCGGTTAGGGTTTCCACCCTCTCTCTATAAATACTCTCTTCTGGCCTCCTTTGTGACTACTACGAAAATTACAAGTTAGAAAAGGAGAAAGAGAGAGAGAGAGTTGCTGCCGCCATTGCAAGTCCATCCGAGGAGTCTGAACAGAGGTGACTTCGAGCGTTCCACAAGTTCTTCAACTTGCTGGTTCCTGGAAGCAGATCGTGTGGGACGAATCTTGCTTTGAGCAACGGTGTTTTGACACCCCAGCATTGTTCTTCTTCTCATCTCTCTCTAGTGTTATTATAACTCGTTCTGTCCCAATTGCAACACGTTTGCAAGGAAGAACGAGAGATCTTCTCTTCTCTTTTTTTTTCCTTCAGATTGTAATTTGGCTATTTGATATTTTGAACCGTCGTAGATCTTGAGTTTGATCACTGTAAAGTTTTGTGGGACATCTCAGATCTCGATTGCATCTGTTTTTCATCTTTGATCAAGCCCCGGGAATTACAATCTCAAAGCAAGATCCGTTTAGATGGAAAACATTAATGCTTCGCTCCTCCAATCGGACTTCTGCATGTTGGAAAAGTTCGATGGAGAGCACTATCAAGTCTGGAAGAGAAAGGTGTACCTAACTCTTCAACTGAAAGACGTTGATCATGTTCTGTTGGAGGAAGAACCCTCTGTTCCAGACACTGGATCTACTGCCGCCATCAACGCGGCTACCAAACTCCAGGCCAAGTGGAGAAGGGAAAATAGTATCTGCAGGCTTCTCATCCTGAATGCTATGGAGGACTCCCTGGCAGAATCATACTCAAAGAAGGAACTTGCCAGAGACATATGGGAGTCTGTGGAAAATCTGTATGAAGAAGATAAGAACAGGAGCAAAATGTTTGTGGTTGAAAAATATCACAAATTTCTCTTTGAGGACGAAAAGTCCATGCTGCCACAGGTGAAGAAATTTCTGAAGCTGCGTCAGAAACTGGAAGACGAAGAGATGTCCCTTCCCGACAAGTTTGTCCTCGGAGGGATCGTCTCAAAACTTCCTGCTGGATGGAGTACCTTCTATGCAAAGATGCACAGAAAGAAGCTAAACATTAGCTTGGGAGATCTACTTCAAGAGATCCATGTTGAGGACGAGATGCGTTCTCAACAGAAGGTGGACACTCTGTCCAAACAGTTGGCTAAAGCCAATCTTGTGCAGACGAGAGATTCCAAGGGGAAGCAGGCGGCTTCTCATCCCAAGAAGAAGGACTTCGCTAATCTAAAAGTGAAGGGTCCTTCTTTCAAGCAACAGAAGACTAAGTCCCACGTGACTTGTTATAATTGTGGCAAGAAAGGCCACTACAAGAGTGAATGCAGATCTAAGCCTAAACAATCAGAGAAAGGTGAGCCTAATAAGGTTTCATTGGTTTCTAATGTTGTTGCTATGATCGGATAGGTCACAACTGTGGAGGTTGACTCTGACTGGTGGATAGACACTGGAGCGACTTGCCATGTCTGTTCAGGCAAGGAATGGTTCGTCACGTACCAGCCGATATCTGAGAAGGTTGTCATGGGGAACCAGGCCCAAGCTGAAGTTCTGGGGATCGGGACCGTAGAAATGAAACTCACTTCTGGGAACACTCTGACGCTTCAAGGTGTGAAGCATGTTCCGGCGATTGCCAAGAACCTGATCTCTGGGAGCCTGCTCTGCAACGCAGGCTTGAGGATGGACATCAATGCTGGTCAGATGGTGATGTCCAAGAAAGGAACATACTTCGGGAAGGCTTATCAAATCGAAGGAATGTTTAAAATTCAGCTTGTTAACCAGTTTGAAGACATTAATGCAGTTGCATTTTCTGATTATTCTCTTGAGTTGTGGCATAATAGACTAGGACATGTTTATTGTAAAAGAATTATCAAAATGTCTAGTCTAGGACTTATCTCCAAATGTGGGGGTAAGGTGGAGAAGTGTGAGGTGTGTGCTCAGACGAAGATCACAAGGAAACCCTTTCATCGGGTCAATCGAAGCACAGATCTTCTGGAGTTGGTGTACTCCGATATCTGTGACTTCAAACATTTCTCCACGAAGGCCGGGATGAAGTATTTCATAACCTTCATCGACGACTTCTCAAAATACGCGTTCGTCTACTTGCTCAAGTCTAAAGATGAAGCCTTCGAGAAGTTCAGAGAGTTCAGGGCCGAAGCTGAACGGCAGACTGGACAACAACTCAAGAGGTTAAGAAGTGATCGAGGTGGGGAGTACAGGTCTCATGAATTCGCATCGTTCTGCAAAGAACATGGAATCATATGCGAGACTACTGCTCCATATTCTCCTCAATCCAACGGAGTAGCGAAGAGGAAGAACAGAACGTTGACAGAAATGATGAACTCTATGCTGCTAACCGCGGGTCTTCCTAAATGCTACTGGGGAGAAGCTGCATTGACGGCCACTTTTATTCTAAATAGAGTGCCACGTGCAACTTCGGACGTAACTCCTCATGAACTCTGGTTCAAAGTCAGACCAAACTTGAATGTCATTCGAGTGTGGGGGTGTCTGGCGTATGTGAAACTCCCAGATCTGAAGATTCAGAAGCTAGGGACAAGGACTACGAAGGCGATCTTCTTGGGGTATACCGAGAAGTGTGATGCTCGGAGATTTCTTGATATTGAGTCAAATCATATCATCGAATCTCGCGATGCTGAATACTTTGAAGACAAGTTTGCAAAAGACAAAAACATTGTTCTTTCGGACATTCCGGAAAATGATGTAGGTGCAAATGAGACTGAAATCTCATATGAGCCAGTAGTCCAAGAAGAAGCTGTTGTTGATGAAACAACTCTTGTACCAGAACTCGCAGAGCCGTCAGCTAAGCGAGCGAGGAGACCGAAAGACTTCGGAGATGACTTCGTCACCTATCATGTGGAAGTAGATCCGCTTACCTATGATGAGGCGATGAAGACCAGAGATGCTATCTTCTGGAAGGAGGCAGTGAATGACGAGTTTGACTCTATCACCTCCAATAACACATGGGTGTTGGTAGATCTACCTGAAGGAGAAAAGTCCATCGGATGTAAATGGATCTTCAAGAAAAAGATGAAGGCAGATGGAACTATTGACAAGTTCAAGGCCAGGCTGGTAGCCAAGGGATTTTCTCAGAAACAGGGGATAGACTACTTTGACACGTATGCTCCAGTAGCTCGGATGACCACCATCAGGATGTTAATCGCTCTAGCAGCTATACATAAGTTGGTGATACATCAGATGGATGTAAAGACCGTATTCCTGAATGGGGAGCTGACCGAAGAGATTTACATGCAACAGCCAGATGGATTTGTCGTCAAAGGTCTTGAAGACAAAGTCTGTAAGTTGGTGAAATCATTGTATGGTTTGAAGCAAGCTCCCAAGATGTGGCATGAGAAGTTTGACAAAGTTATTAGGTCAAACGGCTACAGAGTCAGCGAGACGGACAAATGTGTTTACACAAAGTTCGCTGATGGAAGAGGAGTCATCGTTTGTCTGTACGTGGACGACATGCTAATCCTAGGTACGGATATAGGCTGTGTCACAGAGACAAAGAAGTTCCTCTCAACCAAGTTCAGTATGAAGGACTTGGAGGATGCAGATGTCATCTTGGGCATAAAGATCATCCGGACAGACACTGGAGTAGCGCTGTCACAATCTCACTACATTGAGAAGATGCTCACACGCTATGGGTATAAGGATCTTCCAGGGATCGATACACCATATAGGTGTGATCAGAAGCTGAAGCCAAATTCAAGGAAAAGCGTCAAACAGCTGGAGTATTCTAGCGTTATCGGAAGTTTGATGTACGCAACCACTGCCACAAGGCCTGACATAGCTTTCGCCGTGGGAATGCTGAGTCGGTTCACAAGCAACCCAGGGGTTGAGCACTGGAAAGCTGTGAAGCAGGTGATGAGATATCTCAAGAAAACTCAGACATATGCACTGCACTACAACGGGTATCCGACAGTAGTGGAAGGCTTCAGTGATGCTAGCTGGTGTTCAGAAGTGGAAAGCGAGAGATCCACATGTGGATATGTCTTTTCCTTGGGTAGAGCTGCTATATCGTGGAAGTCGAAGAAGCAGACTATACTCTCTCGTTCCTCCATGGAATCCGAATTCTATGCACTTGAAACTGCAGCAGATGAAGCAGAATGGCTTCGGGAGCTCATGTATGATCTTCCAGTAGTTGGGGCTCAGATACCGGTGATACCGATATACTGTGACAACCAGGCGACTGCGGCGGTGGCATCAAATGACCTCTTCAACGGGAAGAAGAGGACTGTGCGGTTGAAGCACATGGCAGTACACGATCTTATCAAAAGAGGTGTAATTGCAGTGATTGATGTTCGGAGTCAGGAGAACCTGGCGGATCCGTTCACGAAAGGCCTCAAGCGCCAGTTGGTCGATGACACAGCTTGTAAAATGGGCTTGAAGGCATTCTGATAGTGTGTCTTTGTAATCCTACCATAAAGTTTTATGCTATTAGTTCAAAGAGAAATCTACTAGGCATCTAACTTTTGGTTCAAAGGAGGATCACTGACTGGGAAACTATCAGGTAGCAGTGGGTACTTGTTCTCTGGAACATGGAAGGGATACGGACCCATAACCACTGTTGTCTACTATGTATTTTTTCTGCGGAAAAAAACTGATCCTGTGGAAGGTTGGCTTAAACGCCTTAATGAGTTCTCAGGTAGAGTGAATGCCTGGTGTGCTTTACAGGAAGCACGGTAGAGCAGCACTACAAGGAGTGAATCTTCATGCTACAGTGGGGTGACTCCACCATGAGGTTCCCAGGTAGGGGTAATGCCTCGGCTTTGCAAGCCAAGTCACAGCGACGTAGCACCGCAAATAGGCAGGTAGCCTAATGCTGTATGTCGTAATTAAAGAGTTGTAGACAGCACTACAAAGGGGAGGATGGCCCCATGTTACAGTGGCACGACACCACGATGAGGTACCCAGGTAGGGGTAAAGCCTCGGCATTGCAAGCCATGTCGTTGCGGCGTAACACCGTAAGGAAGCCTTAGGCTTCATGCTGGATAGTTTGGCACTACAAAGAGGCTTGTGACCTCATGCTACAGTAGTATGACACTACGATGAGGTTCCCAGGTAGGGGTAATGCCTCGGCTTCAGGCCATGTTATAGCGGCGTAGCACCGCAAGGAAGCGCAAGGCTTCATGCCATATCTCTTTAATAAAGAACTCACATATAGTGTATGGAAAGAGATATCAGGCCGTCTCTTGAGGGTAAACTTGTAGACGCCCAAAATTATACACTGAAACCAGGCTGGCACAGGGCCTTTAATGTGCAGCCAGAAGCACACGTAACTACACTTTGTGAGTGGGAAGAATTACAATTGTGGTACAAAATTCAAGACGTAGTCCATTCTTGTATCACATTGTTATTTAACCCATGCGGAAAGATTCAAGTCGTCAGCGACATCTATCCTAATGCAAAATGGACAGTTACTGTGGGGAACGCTCAACCCTGGACACATATATATATTGTGATATATGGGGGATTGTTGGTACTTTCTTTACATGGAGAGAGCTTGCTCTCAACATGCCTTGTGAATTTTAGTCCCACATCAGTAATGCACCATGAGTTATCTCAACATATATACTTGGGTGTAATGTTGAGAGATGCACATGGGGTGGTGACCCTAAGGAGGAAACCTTGTGGGTGATTTTACAAGGAGGTAAGAATAAGGCTCCAAGGATTAAGCATTAATGCTTTTGTCATTCTCTAGGATTAATTCCATTTGGAGCTAAGCCCCAAAGGGGCTTAGCAACTCGGACTCGGACTCGGGCTCATGGGCTCATGTGGCATTTTGTTGGCGCACTTTGCACTTAGCACGTCAGCAGTCATACGGTCTTTATGCGGCTCATATGCGGCCATGCGGTCTTATGCGGCATGCGGCTCATATGCGGCCTCATACGGCTCATGCGGTCATACGGCTCATGCGGCACATGCGGTCCATGCGGCTCATGCGGCCATTAGGCTCATGCGGCCAGGCTGCTGCTGCTGCCGCATGGAGGGATCTGCTGACTGTGCAGATTATAAATCAGTTATGGAAAGGCTGAATCAATGCAATTAAATCAGATCCTATCTTTGTGGGATTTGAATTTATTCAGATCCTATCTTTGTGGGATTTGAATTAATTTCGTGGGATTTGAATTAAATCTCGTTGCTATCTTTTGGGATTTGATTCAATCTTTCCATAACTGAAGAGGCGGTTAGGGTTTCCACCCTCTCTCTATAAATACTCTCTTCTGGCCTCCTTTGTGACTACTACGAAAATTACAAGTTAGAAAAGGAGAAAGAGAGAGAGAGTTGCTGCCGCCATTGCAAGTCCATCCGAGGAGTCTGAACAGAGGTGACTTCGAGCGTTCCACAAGTTCTTCAACTTGCTGGTTCCTGGAAGCAGATCGTGTGGGACGAATCTTGCTTTGAGCAACGGTGTTTTGACACCCCAGCATTGTTCTTCTTCTCATCTCTCTCTAGTGTTATTGTAACTCGTTCTGTCCCAATTGCAACACGTTTGCAAGGAAGAACGAGAGATCTTCTCTTTTTTCTTCCTTCAGATTGTAATTTGGCTATTTGATATTTTGAACCGTCGTAGATCTTGAGTTTGATCACTGCAAAGTTTTGTGGGACATCTCAGATCTCGATTGCATCTGTTTTTCATCTTTGATCAAGCCCCGGGAATAACATATATATATATATATATATATATATATATATATATATATATATATATATATATATATATATATATATATATATATACACACACACACACACATATACACAAGTAGAATAATATGATTTAGAATCCTACATAGCTTCGGCCTTGCTTAATTTAAATCTAATTAGATTATAATATGGTTAACATGTGTTAGGATTAGCTAATGCATATACACAAAATAAGAATATTTCAGTATTGATAAAAAATTTAATCTATTTATTAGATAAAATCAGAATATAAATAATAGGATTTGATAAGATGATAGAAAACATCTTTTAGTTATTTAGTTTACTTACATATGATATGCATACATGCATACCTGACAAAGCCAATGTATTTATTTATTATAAAGCTCTATATATATTTAAAGCATATTATTTACATACTTAGCATATACTTGACTATCAACAGTATATATAGCCTAGCATTCCTAAAATCTACAAATATACTTTAAGAAAATTATTTATCATATAAAATAAAAATACCAATTTAACAATTATATATATATATATATATATATATATATATATATATATATATATATATATATATATATATATATATAATAATAATAATAATAAAACAATAAAATATATATATATATATATATATATATATATATATATATATATATAATAATAAAACAATAAAATAAAATATTATATTATATTTAACAACAATTTAAATAATAACTTACTAGAAAAATAAAGTACCACTTATATATATATACACAATATATATCTATATGAACGCCTTTGGTCGCACTGCATAGCTTGGGTCTGGTTTGGGTCAAGTCCGAACTAGATTGGTACAACCGGGTTCCCTAAAATGTCAAAGTCTTAATTAATTGGTTATTTAAGCCGTTTATAGGGGTTAAGTCACAACTTTGATTGTTTTTCTAGAAGGGACACACATATGGGTAAGCCTTCCCTACCATGGCTAATATACTAGTCAAAGCACACGACTACACTATCTGCGCGATAATTCCTAGTCGATATATATCTCAAAACTTAACCATGACCAAGGCCATATATATTGATAAATAATTATTTTAAAATATCTATAAAAATCTGAAATCATTATTTAAGTCAAACAATTAATAAAAAATATTTTTAAAAATCTGGGGGTTTACAATGGCACAAAATAAAGCACTAACGGCGCATGCATCTGACTAGCATGTTCTTTTTTTCTTGGTCAGTGTATCTATCGTGTGGCTTATCTACTAGATTACCATCAATCACAATTCTGGCCGGTTTCTTGTAACGTCCATAACTATTAACCAAAGATCGAAGTCAAGTGACTTAAGAAAGAAATTCATACATGTTTTCAAATATGTGTAGTTTGTACCATCAAATAGAGGAGGTCTATTTGTGGATTATCCTTCACCTGTGAACATTAATTTCACGGCTGCCATATATACTCTCTAGATAGTTATGTATAATTATAACCCTCCCTGATACCAATTGTAGGAACATCAAGCACCTCTAGAGGGGGGTGAATAGAGTGCATGTGTGCAGCGGAATAAAAATTACCAAATAAAATTATATGAAGTATCACAAGTGATAAGTGTTAGGCAGATGATAACAAACTATATAGAGAATAAATATGTAATGTAAAAAGTATCAGAAAAATAAACTCATGACACATCGATATATGTTGGCTTTCCACTGAGATGACTATTCCAGTCTCGAGTACTCTTACTCGATGTTAATCCACTATGACACAAGCTTTGAATCCGAAGAGCTTGCAGCTCCTTATAACCACGAGTTTTAATCCGAAGGACTCGCAACTTCAACAAGACAAAATTTAAAAACTGGAACATTTTCGGAAAGCCTTCTTTACAAACTCGAACCAAACTCTAGATCGAACCAGAATGTCACTTGGCTTGTCAGGGTATTGTAAAAGGCTAGATATGAAAATGTAAAGCTCTTTGAATGCTTTGAATAGATAGAGAAGAGAAGAATGGATTGAATGATTTGGAATGGGAACTTCGGATCTATTTATTTCACTTTTATAGGCAGAATTCGGCATGAGTTCGGGTGCATATTTTTCGTAATTCAAAATTTGGTTATCAAAATTAGGTGTGACTATGACCAATGGGCCAACACAAAATATATACTAGTTATTCAGTACTAGTAACTATACAATTATAAACCTAATCTTTTTCCTAAAAAACTATGTTCCCTCTCCAAATACATGATTATAGGCTCTGGAAATTAAAGTCAAAATTAACAATTTTCTCTATTTAACATATTATTTTATGTGTTACAAAACAACAAAATTAAACTAGTTGGTATAAACTAGTTTTAACACATCTTTCCAACATAACCTTTTTCACGAATTCTTATGTATTTCATCCTCAAAGACATCGATTTAAATTCTGAAATTAAACACCATATAATATATAGTTTCTATTCCTAACATGGAGTTTAGGCATCACAATGATTAAAACACAATCTATTTATATTATTCTAGTGTTTACACATGATCAACACTGTTACCCTTATGAATCTCCATAATTTATATCCTAGATCAAATATTTTATAATCTAGAAAATTATATAATTTAAAGTTTAAAACAGAATTAAATAATTGATTTTAGAGTTACTTAACATATATATTATGATTTAAAAGTTGGTGCTCACTATGGGTAAAAACTAGGTTGGTATTGAGGTTTTCTAGTGTAACATGCAAAACATATATAATAAGTTGGTGAAATCTTTATAAAACCTAAAGAGTGTTGTTTAGGACATCCAGGGGGTTTCAAGGGTAAGAGTTCTGATCACTAACCTCTTTGGAAACTGTGTTAAAAATGGCTTGAATTGTAGCTTCTTTGAAAAAAAAAAATAGATTTGACTTCTCCTCCTTATAGCTCCTTTTAATGCTTGTGTAGGTTATTTTAGGGGCTGTGGTGGCTATTGAATATGGCAGGGTGCTAGGAAGAGTGTTAGAATGGTTGTAGAAGAGGTTTGAGGGCTATGGAGATGATGGAAGAGTTGGTGAAGTGATGGAGAGAAAGTTTGGACAGATTTGTGTTGATGGAGTGATTTTCGGCCAAAGGGGAAGCATGGGCGAATTTAAGTGGCTATATTAATGAGGGGGAGGTTAAGAGAAAAGAAAGAGCTAGGGTTGGGGGTTGCTCACTTTGGTTTAAGTGGGGAGGTGAAGAAAAAGGGAGTTTCGACCATGAGAGGGAGGTGAAGGGGTTATGGTTACAAATTTACTATATGCTGAAATTAATCTTCTAAAAATAATTTTTGGTGTATGGACCATTGGTGTTTTGTGAGATTAGAAAGTGTGTTTGTTTTTTTACTTGATCACTTAATTAGGTTTTGGGGTTGGCTCTAGGTTGAGTAAAAATTGGGCTCATTGGGTTGAATAAGTATTATATAAAATGTTATTGTTTTTAAAGATTGTTTCTATTTTCCTAAGCTTAATTAATCCTCAAAATAATTCATAATGTTATATTAAACTAAATATAACTAAATTCGGGTAAGGGGTTTTACAAACTACTCTCCTTAGAAAATTTCGTCCTCGAAATTAAAAGAAACTATAATATCAACTACAATCTACAATAAACCTAGGCTCTCAAAAATATGGGGAAAATGCTGATGTACACCGTCCTCACATTCCTAGGTCGACTCGTCTGTTACATGGTGCCTCCATGCAACGATGACTAGAGGAATGGTCTGGCCTTGCAGTACTTTCTTCTACCCGCTCCTCCTGGAATGATAAACTCGGCCCGACAGTAATCTTTGAGTGATCAAACACATGACTAGAATCTGGTATATATTTACTTAGCTGAGATACATGTAACACATCATGAACTCCCTCCAAAGACTATGGCAAATCCAATCTGTAGGCTACCTCTCCAACTCGCTCCAGCACGTCGAATGGTCCGATGTACCTCGAACTCAGCTTTCCTCTTCCTCCAAATCTAATGGTCCTTTTGGTAGGTAAGATCTTTAAAAAGATATGATCCCCGGGCTGGAACTATAAAGGTTGACGATGTGCATCTACCCAATGCTTATGTCGGTCCTGTGATGCTTGAAGGTGCTTTTGGATCTGTTTCACCTTTTCCACTGTATAACCAACCAACTCTGGTCCAAGAATCTATCTCTCGCCCACATCGCTCCAATATACTGGGGAATGACACTTTCTACCATAGAATGCTTCAAAAGGTGCCATCTGGATGCTCGTCTGATAGTCGTTATTGTAGGAAAACTCGACCAAATACAAATAGTCCTCCCACAATCCACCAAAGTCAAGCATGCATGCTCTCAACATGTCCTCTAATGTCTGGATTGTGCGTTCGGACTGTCTATCCGTCTGCGGGTGATAAGACGTACTAAACTTCAAGCGGGTTCCAAGATTCTCATCCATGCTTCGGCCAAAAATAAAAGGTAAACCTCGTATCTCTGTCGGATACTATACTAACTGGCACTCCATGTAGTCGCACGATTTTCCTTATGTACATATCAGCTAAGGCTTCAGTGGACTTTCCAACTCTGAAAGACAGAAAATGTACCAATTTGGTGAGTCGGTCTACTATTACCCACACTACATTACGACCACTTGGACTCCTCGGAAGACCCGTAACGAATTCCATAGTGATATGCTCCCATTTCTATTCAGGTATCGGGAGTAGCTGAAGTAATCCTGTAGATCTCTGATGCTCAGCCTTGACTTGCTGACACACCAGAAACTTTGCTATAAAGTGGGCTATTTTCCTCTTTATTCCATGCCACCAGAAATGTTGTCTTAAATCTCTATACATCTTAGTGCCTCCAAGATGAATAGAGTATACTGAATTGTGTGCCTCCATCATCAACTCTTGACGAAGCTCTCTATTTGGAACATAGAGACGATCTCCAAATCTCAAAGTCATGTCCTCATGAATACACAATCAGATCTGCATACCGGCCTCCGTCCTCTATCGAAGATGCTAAAATCTGGCATCCGTAGGCAATGCAACCTTGATCCTCTCAACCAGTAATGATTGTACCTGAAGGTTCATCAACTGGATATATACTCCTGGTGCAATGACTTCTATCCCCATTTTCTACAATTCCTCCAATAAGTGCTGCTGAGTAGTCAAAAGGAATGCCATGGGTCTCCTACTCAATATGTCAGCTACCATGTTAGCCTTTCCGGGGTGGTACTGCAGATCAATCTCAAAATCTGACATCAACTCTAGCCATCGTCTTTGCCTCATGTTCAGGTCCTACTGAGTAAAGACATACTTCAGACTTTTGTAGTATTTAAATATCTCTACTCGCTCTCCGTAAAGATAGTGTCTCTAAAGCTTCAGAACAAAAATTACGGCTGCAAGCTCCAAGTCATGAGATAATTCTTCTCATGTGTCCCGAGTTGTCTTAAGATACAAGTTACAACCTTTCCATGCTGCATCAGAACGCAACCCAATAATTTTCCAAATGCATCACTATAGATCGAAAATCCTCCCGTTCCAGAAGGTATAGTCAATATAGGTACAGTGATCAGACATTTCTTCAGCTTATCAAATACCGTCTGACATTCTATTGTCCAAATGAACTTGCTCATTGCGAGTCAATCGGGTGTAACCCCTATTTCCAGATTTTTGAAATTTTATTGACTTTATTTTATTTTTAAGTATTTTTGCTAGAAAAATAAATTATTCTTTGAATATATATATATATATATATATATATATATATATATATATATATATATTTGAACGTCGAAAGGGTTGCCAAATTATATTTTGAATTTCTATGATTTAAATTATTTAATAAGTATTAAATATTATTATCGGCATCAAATATTGTTGTTTAGGATTATGTATTTTAATCTTGTAAGAAGGTATGATTAGGTGTATAACTTGATATTTTGGCAGCATAGATACCTAGCCCATTTATTTGATGCTTAGTATACATACTCCAGGCCCATAAATTCTTGGCCCACCTTCTTGTGAGCCTATCCTGCTCAGACCTAACCATCTTCTATATAAAGAAGGAAGGAAGCATTAGCAGCTCATGTAGTCACAATAGGGGGATAACCCTAAACCACTCCTTATACTTCTCATCTCTTTCTTCATGTGGCCTCTTCCCCACCATTACAATCTCCGGCGAACCCACCCCTAACCCGAGAACCAACCGACTGAGTCATCCTTGAGGCCCCTCGTCGCCGACAACATCCCCGTATGCCCTGCAACGCCACCAGGTGCTGAGCGAGTTCATGCCCGACCCCACTATCCCTTGTGGACCGCCTGCAGTTGGCCCTTTCGGCCATCCCAGACTACATCGATACATCAACGCTCGTACCGTGCTCGAAGGAAACCCCATGCTCGGTGCCTGCGACCCTCGTGATAATACGGCAAGCCACGTATGCAGTCGATCGCGCCAGTGCCGGCCCCTCCGTAGCCTTCTTATCCGGTCCAGACGTATGCCACAACCATAATACAAGCGACTGTTGGCCTTGAGATTGAAACTAGGAACCCGAGGTAAAAATAGGAAGGATTCGTGGAGAAAGAAATTGAAGCTGTTGTATTATTCATCATTAGTTTGTGCCTTTATATAGGCTTATACAAAGATTGAATATGTGAATAACAACAAATAAAGGCGAGTGCTTCACTCCTGGCCACACATGTCCTATGGACTAGAACAAAGGGAGGAGTAGTTTACTCCTGGCCACATATATGTCTATGGACCAAGTAACCAAAAGACTAAGTAAAAGTATTATAATCTAGATTAACTAATATACTCCTCCTTAATCTAGATTTCATCCAAGTTGATAACTCCAAGCATCTGCTGCATCTCGGCAAATTTCACTCTGGCGAGAGCTTTCGTGAGAATGTCGGCACATTGCTTTTCAGTGCACACAAACTCTACCTTTATCTGTCCTTTTTAACACACTCGCGAATGAAGTGAAAGCGAGTGTCAATGTGCTTGCTACGCCCATGAAATATAGAGTTCTTCATCAATGCAATTGTAGACTTGTTGTCGACATAGAGTGTGACTGGCTTGGGCTCGCGACCAGTCACTTCACTAAGCAGATTCCTCAGCCACAAAGCTTGACATGCTGCACTCGTTGCCGCCATGAACTCAGCTTCACAAGAGGATAACACGAAAGTTTTTTGCTTCTAAGACACCCAAGTGATCAGGTTCTTGTTGAGGTAGAACGCCATTCCACTGGTGCTCCTCCTGTCGTCGACATCTCCGGCTAGGTTGCTGTCGGTGAATCCTTGCAATTCATCTTCACCATGTTCTCTTTCATACATGAGTCCATACTCAAGTGTTCCCTTCACATATCTGAGGATTTATTTCACCGTCTGGTAATGCGTGGTTATTGGCTTCTCCATGTACCTACTCACCACTCTAACAGCATAAGAAATATTTGGGCGAGTGTGAGTTATGTACCTGAGACAACCAATGATGTGCCTATTTTTTGTCAGATCGATTGGGGTTCCTTCAAGGTCCTTGCTGAGTTGCAGTTTAGCTTCCATGGGATACTTAGTTGTGTGAAACCCATGTTTTTAGTTACAAAATTTTTTTTTATTTAATATTTAATGACTAAATTAAATTTTGCTAGAATAATGTTAGAAATTAATCATTGGTATTATTTTTAATTAAGTGTAAAAATTTTCCAAAATAATTACTTGGATTTATTGTTTGTCAGCTCAGACCCAGAAAATATTTGAAGCACAAAAATATTTTTATATCAAATTAGTTATATTTCTAAAAAGAAATTATTTTGGTTAGGCCCATAACCATTAGTTAAATAATTCATTAGGCTCAAACCCATTTAAAGGTTAATGGGTTACAAATCATTTTTCTACAGTTTTTTCAAATTTAAGCCTATAGCCTTTGAGTCTAAAGCCCATTTGGCTCTTTAAACCCAATAGTTTTCTTGAAACCTTTAAGTCCACCATTTCCTTTAAAAACCAAACACATTATCACTATCACTTATTTCACTCTTTGGTGAGAGTTTTGTTCTGTTGGTTTCTTAACGTCTGAAACCGAAGGGTTTTCGGTTGTGGCCGATTTTTTTTGGCTTCTCGTCTCCCTCAACGGCCGAACCCGCCGGCGCCATCAATGGCCGACCGCCCCTTCGCCTCCCCAAGTTCGGTAACCCTCATCCAGAACTTCTATTTAAACCCCTTTTCCTTTCTCAACTCCATTATCAGCATATTTCCTTCAAACCCACCATTTTCGGCGAAGTTCTCCGGCGAACCCGAGTTCCCAACCCGATCCGAGTTTCCCTCGGTCAGATCCGTATCCCGGCGCACCTCCCCGGCGTCCACCCTAGTCCCGCCACCGCTCCCTGGCCGGCGCCCGACCCTCCGGCGACCCGCTGACCGCCGGTGTTTGCCCGGTGGCCGCCCCTGTCCACCTCGAGCGTTTCGGTTCGCTGCTGGACGATTCTCTTCGGGTTTCGTTTCCGAAACAGTGACGTTCCGTTTCGGGTTTCATTTTGGTTCCACGTTGACGTTTGGGTAACCTCTAATCCTATAATTTTCCTATATTATTCATAGTCAATGATGAAATTTGGTCCTACCAGATTCCTTTTGGAATTTGGTTTCGGTAACGTAATGATTACGTTACCATTCGGCTTTTTCGAAATTTTCGAGGAATTGTTCTTTGTTGGGATTTTTGACAGGAATTATTCTAAAGGATTTTCGGGATTTTGAGAACTCTTTTTGGAAAAGTTCTTGGTTTTGGAATTCTCAGAATTTCCGAGAATTTGTAATAATGAATTGAAATTTTAGTTTCGATACTTAAGATTGGATTATGTCTTCTGTTAAGTTTGGTTCTTTGGTTGTGATGTTTCCTTTGGTGTTGGAGATGGTTCTGTTAGTATATTTTGGGATTTTGGCTAAATGTTGGCTCTTTAAGTTCTGTTGAAGTTTTGATTATAAAACAATGCTGGTTTGGGTTTTGGAAAATACAATTCTGTGATTTATATATAAATCGGAGTTTTCGGAGTTATTTTGCAGGTTTACGGCGCATTCCCAGTTTTTTTGGGTTGACCACAAACAGAGGAGATGCTGCCGAAAATTTTGCAAAATAATAAAAATGATTTTAAAATGATTTTGGTAAAAATATTATTTTAATAATATTTTTGGGCGACGACCTTAATGGTCAATGGGCCCCAGCAAAATGCAAACGTACCGGTTTGTCCGGACGTTGAGGCAGAGTAGCTGATTGTGATGATTGGACCAGAGTCTGAGACTCATACTACTTTTACAATTTTATTTAGAATTTATTATTGATAATATTTAATTTTGTAGGCGATTTAAGGGACTAACCTTTTTCCTCTTATTTTAATTCGTGTATTAATTTGTAAGGGCATAAGCCCATTCATTTATTTTCTGTAAATTTTGTAATAAGTAGGAACGGTAAATTTGAGATTTTCTGGATGTTGTGCGAGCGCGTAAAACTAGAAATATTAATTATTATTAATTATAATTTAGAATTCATGATATTTCTCGTTTAAAGGAAAATGTATAGTTTTATATATTTATAAAAATACCAAGTTTTCCTAAATAAAATGATAAATACAATTTTTCCAAAAATAGACATAAATCGATGTTTCTAAATTGTAACGCACTAGTAAACGCATTTTTGGTTGTGTTGATTAAACAAGATTAAAATTTACTAAGAAAGAAAATAGAGATTGTAACTAGCACACTTAGTTGGTTTGATACAGTTTGATAAGTATAGATGCTCCATTTGTAGGATTTCGAAGGCGTAACTAGCAACTATTCGGAACCTCCATCAACGTCCAGTTTAAATCAAGGCAAGTACGGTTGTGGTTAATTGCAGTTTAATTAATTTTAGAAATTTTGCATGTTAAATACACAACTGTTACACGTACTCTCTCCTAGAGTAATATTGAATCATTGCATCGGAATAATGGGGAGTAGTGTAGTTATCTATGATCAAAGCCAAATAGTTAATGAATGTGCGAGCTTGCCCCTCTTCACACGGGGTTAGGCCGGACCTTATCAATAGGATACCATTGAATCATCCTAAACCGGTCATAGATACTGCTTACTCAAATCACAATTGTTTTATAGTTGGAAATCATTGTTTCAAAATTATTTAATATTGCAAGTTTCTATTCATTATGCAAATTGTTAATTTTTTATAATTGTACTTGCTCCTTTCCTGACTGGACCCCCCACACCCAATAGGTTCTATTGATGACTCAGAGCTACTGATTAGTAGTTACTACGACCCGGAGCTGTACCCTGCTGTGCTCCCAAACGAGGTTCATGGAGATAATGATGACACTTCTGCTTAGTTGAAGTTTTAATTTATCTTTTAAATAAAATAAATGTTATGTTAAAGTTGTGGACAAGCTTTGTAATGGACAAGTTTATATTATCGTTTAATTAAATGTTGTGGCAATTATAGTTTCAAATGTTGTTGATTGTACCTGCATATGGAACACAGCTTACTGCCGCCGTCTCAACAACGGTGCAGGCTGGGCATGATCCGAGTCGACCCAAGAAATTGGGATCGGGTCGTGACATGTTTTTAGTGGTGGCCCATGCAGGTCTCTGTATCAACAACTTAGGAAAACCTAGGAAACATTTAGAACATTAGAACTTTAATTTGCCACAACCTAGGACCGATATATATTATAATTAAATATTTTTATTTTAGATAGGCTACCTTGCTTATGTTTATATCCTAAACCTTCCAGAGAATGGCCACTGACAATACCAACCCTGCTGGCGATGGGATGTCAACACCTGATCAAACCCCACCGCCTCAACCAAGTCCGGGTTTTACACCATTGAATGCACCTCGTGGGTTATTTACCGCTTCAACGGTGGATCCATCATCTTCTCGGACGGAGATGCAACCCCCTGTGGTTACGCCCACTCCAGCTGCCCCACCAGTGCCTGTGGACCCCACTGACCTCATAGGTCTGCTAAGAGGAGTACTAGAAGCCCAGAGAACTCAAGCTGAAGCTCATCGTGAGCAGACGGCCATTATGAGAGAAGGCATGGAGAACGCCCATAGCGTGGCAATGGCTGCACTGGAAAGAGGAGAAGCAGCTCAACAGGAACCAAGGCCTGCCAAGGTAAACATAAATTTAAAAATTAATTTATGTAATAATAAGGCCATTTAATTAATGGAAATCATATTGCCAAGGTGGGCGATATTGAGAGCTTTAAGAAGCAGAACCCTCGACCCTTCAAGGGAACCGAGGGAATTGTCTATGCTGATGAATGGCTCGACAATATGGAGCGTCTCCTGAGCGTTGCTCGGCTTCCAGAAGACCTCAAGGCCGAAGCAGTAGGACTTCAACTGCAGAATGTAGCAAGCACCTGGTATCGGAATGAACCCCGACTCCAGGATAGGCAAGTTGACTGGGACACCTTCAAGAGGTTGTTCCAGAGGAAGTTCTTCCAAACTTCAGAGTTGCGGGAGATGGAGCGACAATTCCAGAACCTGAAGCAGGGCAACATGACTGTGGGAGAATATGCTGCTGAATTTGGCCAGCTCAGCCGATTTGCCAAGAATCTGGTGGCTGATCCTGACGATCGTGCTGAAAGGTTCAGATATGGACTAAGAGAAGAGATCCGCACCCATGTGATCTCAGGCGGTGCCAAGACTTACGAGAAGATCCTGGAACGAGCACAAGACATAGAGAAGAGCCAACCTGCCCGCTCGAAGAGAGATTATCCTGGAACTAGCAACTTCCAGGGTAATCAAAAGAAGCCCAACAACAACAACAACAGGCCCCAGCATCACCAGCAAGCAAGGAATAATGATGTAGCACCCCAGAAGCAGATCCCTGTTTGTAGCTATTGCAAGAGGCCGGGTCATCAGGTGAACATCTGTCGGAAGAGGCTTGGACAATATCTGATCTGTGGGTCTACCATCCACCAAGTGAAGGACTGCCCCTCAGCGGCCAACAGAGCTGGAGGAAATCAGCAGAAAGGACCTCTGCCCACTCAGCAACAACAATTTGGACAGCATCAACAGAAGATGGGGCGAGCTTTTGCCCTAACTGCAGAGGAAACAGAGCCGAAGCAGGAACCTAATGCGGATGTCATATCAGGTTACATCTATGTACATTCTCATCCTGCATTAGCTTTATTCGACTCTGGTGCAACACACAGTTTCATAGCAACAAAGTTTATCTCTGCACACCATATAGTTACTGGCTTTAGCAAGAGGATTTGTAGGGTTATGATTGGAGGTGGACCCCTACCTATAACAGAGACCTGTAATTGCCCTATTTTAATATCTGGCCATAAGTTTGTAGCACCTTTACTGGTAATGCCCTTGCCCAACTATGACATAGTCCTTGGAATGGACTGGTTGAGCAAGCAGCATGCGCTGATAGATTGTCACAGAGGATGTGTAATTTTCAGCCCACCTGGAGGGCCAGAGTTTGAAGTCTCTAGAGCTCCGGAGGTTATGGAGAGTATTGTCTACTCTATTTCTGAAGAACCTGAACCTCCCCATCCCATCATAGCGGAATTCATGGATGTTTTCCCTGATAGTCTTCCTGGGCTACCCCCAGATAGGGACATAGAATTCACTATTGATTTAGTCCCAGGCTCTCCCCCGATTTCTAAGGGATGTTATAGAGTCAACCCGAAGGAGGCCAAAGAGATGAAGGAGCAGATCAACGAACTGAAGTCTCTGGGATTCATTCGAGACGGAGCTTCACCCTGGGGAGCACCTGTCTTGTTTGTGCCCAAGAAGGACGGAACGGTACGGATGTGCATCGACTACCGGGCGCTGAACAATGTCACAATCAAGAACAAGTACCCTCTGCCCCGGATCGATGACTTATTTGACCAGTTGAGTGGAGCCAAGGTGTTTTCCAAGATTGATCTCAGGTCTGGCTATCATCAGATCAAGGTCAGGAAGGAAGACATTTCCAAGACGGCATTCAACACCAAGTATGGGCAGTTTGAATTCTTGGTCATGCCGTTTGGTCTGACGAATGCTCCTGCTGTGTTCATGAACCTTATGAACAAGGTTTTCCATGAATACTTAGACCAGTTTGTCGTCGTCTTCATTGATGACATACTGATCTATTCAAAGACGAAGGAGGAGCACGAAGAGCACCTCAGGAAAGTTCTGGAAACTTTGAGGAAGGAGAAGCTGTACGGTAAGCTATCCAAGTGTGAATTCTTTCTAGACAAAGTGGATTTTCTTGGCCATGTTGTCACAGGAGAAGGAATTTCTGTGGATCCTAAGAAGATAGCTGCTGTGGAGAAGTGGCCTACCCCAAGCTCAGTTGCTGACATCAGAAGTTTCTTGGGCTTGGCGGGTTACTACCGGAAGTTTGTGAAGGATTTTGCTAGAATTGCTGAACCAATGACGAAGCTGACTCGGAAGAATGAGGAATTCATTTGGACGGAGGACTGCCAAGCAGCGTTCGAGGAGTTGAAGAAGAGGCTCACTACTGCACCAATCCTTGCGCTACCCGCAGGATCCGGTGGTTTCACAATTTATAGTGACGCCTCGGGCAAAGGACTGGGTTGCGTTCTTCAACAACATGGGAAAGTGATTGCTTATGCATCTAGGCAATTACGGACTCATGAGAAAAACTATCCCACTCATGATCTGGAGCTTGCTGCAGTCATCTTTGCGTTGAAGCTTTGGAAGCATTATCTATATGGAGAGAGGGTGGAAATATACACGGACCACAAAAGTCTGAAGTATGTTTTCACTCAGAAAGAGTTAAACATGAGGCAAAGGCGATGGCTGGAGTTAATGAAGGACTTCGACATCGATTTGCAATACCACCCGGGTAAGGCTAATGTGGTCGCTGATGCACTTAGTCGTTACCCAGTAGCGATGTTCTTAACCAAGGAAAGACACTTGCTGGAGGACATAGAGAAGCTTGGATTGGAGATATTACTGCCTGGACAGAAGAAGCGGGATTCAGATTCTATGTTGATGAAGTTGTAAGTGAGCTCGAACCTGATGGACAAGATCAAGGAGACGCAGTTTCAAGACGAGGCACTTTACAAACTGAGAGATCAAGTGTTAACAGGAACACTGGAGGGTTTCTCAATCGCCAGTGATGGAGCTCTGAAGAATGGTACGAGGCTTTGTGTACCGTCTGGCGAACTGAGGAACGAGTTGATGAAGGAAGCGCATCAGTCTCAATATTCCATAAATCTTGGAGCCAATAAGATGTATCGGGATATGCGCACTATTGTCTGGTGGAGTGGAATGAAGAAAGATGTCACCAGGTATGTCGCTAGATGCTTGATCTGTCAACAAGTGAAGGCTAGTAGACAGAGACCTGCAGGACTTCTACAACCGCTGGACATCCCAGAATGGAAGTGGGAGCATATCACGATGGATTTCGTGTCAGGACTGCCTCGTTCCCAAGGAGGGAAGGATGCCATCTGGGTAATAGTGGACCGACTAACCAAGTCAGCTCACTTTATCCCCTTCAAAGTTGGTTTATCCACTGAGAAGTTGGCAGCATTGTACATACGGCACATTTACCGGATTCATGGCGTACCGGTAAGCATTGTTTCTGACCGAGACACTCGTTTTACCTCACATTTTTGGAAGAGTTTGCATGACAGCTTGGGGACACAGTTGAAGTTCAGCACAGCTTATCATCCCCAGACAGATGGGCAATCGGAGAGGACAATTCAGACACTTGAAGATATGCTGCGAGCTTGTGTCTTGGAGTTTAGAGGATCGTGGGAAGACCATTTGCATTTGGTAGAGTTTTCTTACAATAACAGCTACCAAGCCAGTATTGGTATGACCCCATTTGAAGCTCTTTATGGACGTCGTTGCCGTACACCATTGGCATGGGACGACGTAGGAGAAAGAGTACTGCTGGGTCCAGAGATGGTGACCGACGCAGCAGAGAAGGTGAAGTTTATCAGAGACAAGCTCAGGATTGCTCAAGACAGACAGAAGCACTGGACAGACAGCAGTCGTCGACCACTAGCATTTGAAGAAGGAGATAAGGTCTTCGTGAAGATTTCTCCTACCAGAGGTACAATCAGATTTGGCAGAGCTGGGAAACTGAGTCCCAGGTACATTGGCCCGTTCGAAGTTCTGAGCCGGATTGGAGAAGTGGCGTATAGGTTAGCTCTACCAGCTAATCTAGAAGGCGTGCATAACGTCTTCCACGTTTCACAGCTCAGAGAGTATGTACCTGATGAGAACCACGTCTTGGACCATTCAGAGTTGGAGATCGGACCGAGCCTCACTATACCAGAGAAGCCAGTGGCGATCCTAGACAGAGGCGAGAAGAAGACCAGGACTTCAGTGACTCCCATAGTCAGAGTAATGTGGAGGCATGATTCCCCAGGCGAGTCTACCTGGGAGCGTGAGGATGAGATGCGGGAGAAGTACCCGTATTTATTTGAGACCTGAGGTAATTTTTTCAACCTAACTCTTTAAATTTCGAGGACGAAATTTTCTAAGGAGGGAAGGTTGTGAAACCCATATTTTTAGTTACAAATTTTTTTTTATTTAATATTTAATGACTAAATTAAAATTTGCTAGAATAATGTTAGAAATTAATCATTGGTATTATTTTTAATTAAGTGTAAAAATTTTCCAAAATAATTACTTGGATTTATTGTTTGTCAGCTCAGACCCAGAAAATATTTGAAGCACAAAAATATTTTTATATCAAATTAGTTATATTTCTAAAAAGAAATTATTTTGGTTAGGCCCATAACCATTAGTTAAATAATTCATTAGGCTCAAACCCATTTAAAGGTTAATGGGTTACAAATCATTTTTCTACAGTTTTTTCAAATTTAAGCCTATAGCCTTTGAGTCTAAAGCCCATTTGGCTCTTTAAACCCAATAGTTTTCTTGAAACCTTTAAGTCCACCATTTCCTTTAAAAACCAAACACATTATCACTATCACTTATTTCACTCTTTGGTGAGAGTTTTGTTCTGTTGGTTTCTTAACGTCTGAAACCGAAGGGTTTTCGGTTGTGGCCGATTTTTTTTGGCTTCTCGTCTCCCTCAACGGCCGAACCCGCCGGCGCCATCAATGGCCGACCGCCCCTTCGCCTCCCCAAGTTCGGTAACCCTCATCCAGAACTTCTATTTAAACCCCTTTTCCTTTTTCAACTCCATTATCAGCATATTTCCTTCAAACCCACCATTTTCGGCAAAGTTCTCCGGCGAACCCGAGTTCCCAACCCGATCCGAGTTTTCCTCGGTCAGATCCATATCCCGGCGCACCTCCCCGGCGTCCACCCGAGTCCCGCCACCGCTCCCTGGCCGGCGCCCGACCCTCCGGCGACCCGCTGACCGCCGGTGTTTGCCCGGTGGCCGCCCCTGTCCACCTCGAGCGTTTCGGTTCGCTGCTGGACGATTCTCTTCGGGTTTTTTTCCGAAACAGTGACGTTCCGTTTCGGGTTTCATTTCGGTTCCACGTTGACGTTTGGGTAACCTCTAATCCTATAATTTTCCTATATTATTCGTAGTCATTGATGAAATCTGGTCCTACCAGATTCCTTTTGGAATTTGGTTTCGGTAACGTAATGATTACGTTACCATTCGGCTTTTCCGAAATTTTCGAGGAATTGTTCTTTGTTGGGATTTTTGACAGGAATTATTCTAAAGGATTTTCGGGATTTTGAGAACTCTTTTTGGAAAAGTTCTGGGTTTTGGAATTCTCGGAATTTTCGAGAATTTGAAATAATGAATTGAAATTTTAGTTTCGATACTTAAGATTGGATTATGTCTTCTGTTAAGTTTGGTTCTTTGGTTGTGATGTTTCCTTTGGTGTTGGAGATGGTTCTGTTAGTATATTTTGGGATTTTGGCTAAATGTTGGCTCTTTAAGTTCTGTTGAAGTTTTGATTATAAAACAATGCTGGTTTGGGTTTTGGAAAATACAATTCTGTGATTTATATATAAATCGGAGTTTTCGGAGTTATTTTGCAGGTTTACGGTGCATTCCCAGTTTTTTTGGGTTGACCACAAACAGAGGAGATGCTGCCAAAAATTTTGCAAAATAATAAAAATGATTTTAAAATGATTTTGGTAAAAATATTATTTTAATAATATTTTTGGGCGACGACCTTAATGGTCAATGGGCTCCAGCAAAATGCAAACGTACCGGTTTGTCCGGACGTTGAGGCAGAGTAGCTGATTATGATGATTGGACCAGAGTCTGAGACTCATGCTACTTTTACAATTTTATTTAGAATTTATTATTGATAATATTTAATTTTGTAGGCGATTTAAGGGACTAACCTTTTTCCTCTTATTTTAATTCGTGTATTAATTTGTAAGGGCATAAGCCCATTCATTTATTTTCTGTAAATTTTGTAATAAGTAGGAACGGTAAATTTGAGATTTTCTGGATGTTGTGCGAGCGCATAAAACTAGGAATATTAATTATTATTAATTATAATTTAGAATTCATGATATTTCTCGTTTAAAGGAAAATGTATAGTTTTATATATTTATAAAAATACCAAGTTTTCCTAAATAAAATGATAAATACAATTTTTCCGAAAATAGACATAAATCGATGTTTCTAAATTGTAACGCACTAGTAAACGCATTTTTGGTTGTGTTGATTAAACAAGATTAAAATTTACTAAGAAAGAAAATAGAGATTGTAACTAGCACACTTAGTTGGTTTGATACAGTTTGATAAGTATAGATGCTCCATTTGTAGGATTTCGAAGGCGTAACTAGCAACTATTCGGAACCTCCATCAACGTCCAGTTTAAATCAAGGCAAGTACGGTTGTGGTTAATTGCAGTTTAATTAATTTTAGAAATTTTGCATGTTAAATACACAACTGTTACACGTACTCTCTCCTAGAGTAATATTGAATCATTGCATCGGGATAATGGGGAGTAGTGTAGTTATCTATGATCAAAGCCAAATAGTTAATGAATGTGCGAGCTTGCCCCTCTTCACACGGGGTTAGGCCGGACCGTATCAATAGGATACCATTGAATCATCCTAAACCGGTCATTGATACTGCTTACTCAAATCACAATTGTTTTATAGTTGGAAATCATTGTTTCAAAATTATTTAATATTGCAAGTTTCTATTCATTATGCAAATTGTTAATTTTTCATAATTGTACTTGCTCCTTTCCTGACTGGATCCCCCACACCCAATAGGTTCTATTGATGACTCAGAGCTACTGATTAGTAGTTACTACGACCCGGAGCTGTACCCTGCTGTGCTCCCAGACGAGGTTCATGGAGATGATGATGACACTTCTGCTTAGTTGAAGTTTTAATTTATCTTTTAAATAAAATAAATGTTATGTTAAAGTTGTGGACAAGCTTTGTAATGGACAAGTTTATATTATCGTTTAATTAAATGTTGTGGCAATTATAGTTTCAAATGTTGTTGATTGTACCTGCATATGGAACACAGCTTACTGCCGCCGTCTCAACAACGGTGCAGGCTGGGCATGATCTGAGTCAACCCAAGAAATTGGGATCGGGTCGTGACAAGTTGGATTGCAATCTCCCATTCCAAACTGCTGTAATACTCTCTTCGCATATGCCGATTGCTTCAGTATAATGCGATCACCCTGTTGGTCTCCCTCTATACCAAGGTAGTAGGAGAGTAATCCAAGGTCACTCATCTTAAATTTCTGCATCATCTGCTGCTTGTAAGCCTTTACTGTAGTTACTTTTGTGCCTGTGATGATTAAGTCATCAACATACACTCCGACAAAGAGTATACCATCTCCATTGTTCCTCGTGTACACCACATGCTCTTGAGTGTATCTGACGAATCCCAGCACCTTTAAGCAGCTGTCCAGGCGTATGTTCCAGGTCCTCGGTGCTTGCCGTAAACCATAGAGAGCCTTGAACAGTCTATACACCTTGTGTTCTTGAAGATGAAGCATTCGTGTTGAGCTACATATACTCTCCTCTTTGAGGTCACTATTTAGGAATGCAGATTTGACGTCTAAGTGGTGAACCTCCAATCCATGTTGGGCTGCGAGAGCGATAATCAAGCAAACTGTATTGAGTCTGGCCACTGGAGCAAACACTTCATCAAAATAATCTGCATGCTGCTGGATGTACCCCTTTGCCACAAGTCTAGCTTTGTTCTTGAGGATCTAGCCTTCACTGTCTCTCTTCACCTTGTATACCCATTTTAGACCGATGAGTTTGTGCACAGATGATAACTCAGTAAGCACCCAAGTCCCATTCTTCTCGATGGCTTCCAACTCCTTCTTCATAGCTTCCCGCCACTCATGCCCAAGTGTAGCATCTTGAAAGTTTGTTGGTTCTTCAGCCGACAAAAACAATATCTCTGGATCAAGAGGTGTGTCACCCCCGTTTCCCGTATTTCGTATTTATACTTGTAATTGGGTTTTGGCAGGTATTTTTATTTTTCTCGACTTATGGAATTTTGGGGTTTTCTCGTATTTTGGGTTTTGACATGGCTTGGATTTATTTTGTGGAGTAGGATTGGTTTGGTTTGGTTTGGTTTAATATGCATTGGAACACCTTAGCCTATGCTCAACCCTCATTCCACCACAACCCACCCCCATTAAATCCGACCTAACTTTTCTCTCTCCTCTTTACTTTCATTTATTTTCCTCCATCTTCTTCTTCCTTCCTCCACACAACACCTCCACCCATAGGCAAGTGCACCTTGCCATCAAATAAGTACCACATTTTATTTGTCGATTAGCTAGATTAGGACATGGAAATCAACATTAGAACTTGACATTTTTGGATTTGGAGCTTCTATTTTTCTAGATCTAGGTTTTAACCATTTTCGGAAATTCTTGGTTTTGATCTATTAAACTTTGATTTTTGCTTGTTTTGATGCTTTCATGTGGAAGAGAATTCAATTTTACCCAAGTTAGACCTTTGAAAATCCAAATTTGGTTTTAATTTGGCCAAGATATGAAGATTTAAAGTTTTGGTGTTCTTGAGAGGTTCATCTCAGCCTTGGAGAAGAAGACCCCCCTCTCTCGGCCTGCGCTCTTTAGCGCAGGACTGACTTGTGCTCAGCCCCTTGGGTTGAACCGCGCAGCCTCCCCCGCGTCGCGCTCTTTAGCGCTGGTCGCTGACCGTGCGGCCTGGCCGTTGCCGATTGTGCGCACGCCCTGCAAGCCAGGCCCCTGCGCCCTTGGCCCCCTGCGCACTTGGCTCCATGCGCACTTGACCCCTGTGCACTTGGCTCCATGCGCACTTGACCCCTGCGCACTTGGCCCTATGTGCCACCCAATCCTGCGCCCTGTGCCCCTGTGCACTTGGCACCCTGCGCAGCTGACACCCTGCACAATCCAACCCCCTGACCCCTTGCGCAATCCATTGGCTCTTGGAGTTTTGGTTTTATTTCTTTAAGCTTGGCTTCTCTTTTGTGGATTAGGTTTTGAGATCTTGTTCCACACAGCACGACTACCTTGACCCAACACGACCTGACACGATTTTCAGTATTTGCTATGGCTAGTACGGTCTTCATGATTTCTGTGATTTATGATCCTAGTACTCTCTGATCTTCATGATAGTGACCCGATGGGGTGCATTCTTGACTTGTAACCTGATAACTTGATAGTGGCCCGTGGCGGCGCACTCTTGACTTGTAACTTGTAACTTGTAACTTGACTTGACTTGATGATATTGCGACGGCTAACTTGACTTGTATAACCAACTCTGACACCGTGGGTGTTCCTGCTTGCTTGCTTGTGAAATCCACTTGTCTTGTCTTGCATCATGTCTAGGACGTGACTCCCTGGTTTCCCACGGTCAGGGATTCGTACTGAACATGGATTAGGCTAATGACTAGTTCTAACTATAGTTCATGGAGAATTTCCAGTCACAGACAATCTCATTATCTGGGCGCTTTAATTGGACTTGTAGCTTGCCGACGAGTAGAGCACATTTCCAGCACACTGTCATGTGTTGCACCCTCTAAGTCACCTAAGGGTATATCGTCTCCGGGGCGATGTACCCAACCATACTCTCAACCCACGAAAGGATAACTGGATGGTCTGCAGGGCTTGGGACTGGGAAATTCTCATTGCATCATGTTAGTAATTAGGCTTGTGATAACCCTAGTTAGTTAAAATAGTAAGCCGTAGTAATTATTTGGCCGCTTGTGAATGTATGGTGTCCAGCCTGTCTAAGTCTCGTCTAGTCCTCGTACCTGGTACTCCTGTACATGATTGTTTTACTTATCTTTAACAATAAATGGGTAGGGACAAGTGCTATTCAGGCGAAAGATTACAACCTCGGTCCTTGTTTGGTTTACGGGTTGTAATCTGGCTCCCAGAATGGTTCCATGTCCCTAGTCGCTTATTGTCCTGCTGTACTTTTATTACCTGAAATTTCCTTCCATTTTCTTATGTTCTGATATGCTGGTTTTGTTCTTATTTCGTGGCCTCCTTTGTGGCACTTGCTCTTTCTGGGGTTTGACCCAGCTGGTTTTGTGTGGCCAGATTTCGGAGCAGCTTCCGAGGATCTATCGAACCTCCAGCCCGATGGTGGCGACTAGAAGGAACCCGGGCTACGAGTGGGTTTTCTATTTTGTTTCGCTCACTCTATTGTAAAATTATTCTTTTGAGGCGTTTAGCCGACGAGCACCTGTTAGCTCGATGCATTTACTTACTGTCTGCCTACGGGCTGTAAACATGATTAACAAATCCTAGGGTTGATCATGTATGACTTAACTCTTACTAGTCCTCGCATTTTATACGACTAGTTTCATGATCAGCCAAATATGTAATATTTGGGATGCCTTTTATTGTATATTTGGTGGTCTAACATCTTATAAATATATTACTTGCTTGAGATTGAGACAATAGGCTTGACCTTAAGAGACCGTTGGCTTGTAGTAAACCCTCATATCTAGACAGCCGTGACCGTATAGCGAGGTGGTTTCCATTTCAATATACGTAGCTGGCTATGTTCGCCCCCCGCTCTCTAGTATTCTGGTTCTGGGGTGTGACATGGTTTAAGTGGTGGCCCATGCAGGTCTTGGCAATCAAGAAATGTGAGGGTTTATCGAATAGATATCTCAATCAGTACTCGTCCTTGATCTCCGTTCATATCCTCTGAATCTCTGGAATCTTGACCTGATCACATGCTTGTATCGTTGATCTGTCCTGGTCCTTCTTTATTATTTCCTATGTCGTTTTCTTCAGCGACATTGTTCATGAACCAGCCGATCGGCAAGGCGGAGCAACTCCCGCGGACCAGCAACCAGGAGATCAAGCCCAGCACTCCGGAGTAGCCTCCAGAGTTGTGCCTACTGGAGGAGAGCCCCCAGTTCAGCCCGTTCAGCCTGCCGAGCCGGATGATGGCACCTTGGTAGGTCTCATCAGGACCTTGATAGCTTTCCAGGATCGTCGAGGAGACGCCTTGCACCAAGTGGTGGCAGATACTTTGACCAGAGGCGGTCATCCAGGGAACAGTGCGGCCAACAGCTTTAAGCGCCTGAACCCTCCCTTCTTCGACGGCAGTGAAGATGCGATTGCCGCGGACGCTTGGCTTCAGGATATCGAGGTGGTTCTGGAGGCAGCTAGAACACCTGAGAATGAGAAGGTGGTGGTGGTATGCCTGCAGTTGCTGGATTTAGCTCGCAGTTGGTGGGCGACGCAAGCCATGGGATTAGTGGCACCCATTGCTTGGGCGGTATTTAGAAAAAGATTCCAGACGAAGTATTTTGATGCTGTAGCTCGGTACGACCTACAGACGAGATTTACCAACTTGTAGCAAGGAGGCAGATCGATCGACAGTTATGCATCTAAGTTTTCTAGACTCAGCAGGTTTGCCCCCACCCTGGTGGCAACCGAGTTTGATATGCCCAGCGGTTCCAGCAGGGACTGCATTTGGAGATCTTGTTGGCAGTCGAGCAGTTCGAGCACCAGACGTTCGATACGGTTTTAAGAGCAGCTAGGAGGCATGAGTACACCTCCCAGAGGATCGTGGATAGGACCGGAGGTAGGAAGCGGTCCCACAGTCAGATGCACCAATCATCAGCTCCAGCCTCGGCAGCTAGAAGTTTGTCTATTGGAACTCTGAGGCAGGCGGCCTCAGTAACGTCGGTTCAGCATTCGACTCCGACGTACCCACAGCAGCAGAAGCAGAAGCAGACTTCCGCAATGGGATGTTCTCATTGTGGAAAGCCAGGCCATGTAGTGGCGGATTGTCGTAGGGCGCAAGGATTGTGCCTGGCTTGTGGAGCGGCAGATCACAAGATAGGAGCCTGCCCGAATAGGGGTAGTTCTTCCTCTTCCAACCTAACCAGTCCATCAGTTAGGGGACCAGCACCTATGCAGCAGCAGCAGTACCCGATGCCCTTATTGCCTCAGGCCCAGGCATTTCATCAGCAGAACTAGCAGCAGTACACCCAAGCCCAAGTGCAGAGCAGGCAGAGAGGTTTCCAGCAGAGGGGACCCACAGCTAGAGGTCAGGCCATGATGATGGCTATGGAAGAAGAAGTTGCACCAGGTGAGGTAGTGGCAGGTACTATTCTCGTCAACTCCTCTCCAGCATTGGTATTATTTGATTCTGGTACATCGCATTCATTCATGTCTGCACGATTTACGACACGGATAGGATTGGAGCCCGAGTCATTAGCAGTGAGGCTTAATATACGTACTAGTAATGGTCTTGTGGGAGTAGATCGAGTGTTTTCCTCGTATCGGATCGTAGTTAGCGGTAGAGAGTTCCCCGCTAGATTTATAGAATTCCCTATGGCAGACTATGATGTAGTCTTAGGCATGGATTGGTTGAGGAACCAGTATGCTAGGATAGACTGCCATGTTGGCAGGGTTATTTTCAGCATACTAGGCGAGCCAGAGTTCTCATTTTCCAGAGGTGCAGTGGAGCCATCTTCTCCAGTATTGCGGATGGTAGTAGCAGCAGAGCAGTTGCCCAGGATAGTTGAAGAGTTTCCAGATGTCTTCCCAGAAGAACTTCCAGGGATGCCGCCAGAGCGGGAGATTGAGTTCACTATAGACTTAATCCCCGAAACAGCACCAGTATCAGAACGAGTCTACAGAATGACGCCTTCAGAAATGGAGATTTTGTACAAGATGATTGAAGAACTCAGGACCAAGGGATTCATTCGTGCAAGTGGATCGCCTTGGGGAGCCCCGATGCTTCTTGTAGAAAAAAGGATGGTACGTCCAGGTTATGTGTAGATTATCGTACCTTGAACTCAGTGACAATCAAGAACAGATACCCTCTCCCGAGGATAGATGACTTGTTTGATCAACTCAGAGGGGCTTCAGTGTTCTCGAAGATAGACTTGCGATCAGGATACCACCAGATCAGAGTCAGAGAGCAGGACATTCCGAAGACAGCTTTTCGGTCTAGGTATGGACATTGAGAGTTTCTTGTTATGCCCTTTGGAGCGACCAATGCGTCGGCAGTATTCATGGACCTCATGAATCGCATTTTTATGCCTTACTTGGATCAGTTCGTGATTGTGTTCCTAGATGATATCCTGGTCTACAGCAAGAGCGAAGCAGAGCATGAGCAGCATCTCAGAGTCATCCTTCAGACGCTTAAAGAGCATCAATTGTACGCCAAGTTCAGCAAATGCGAGTTCTGGCTCGATCGCATTTCGTACTTGGGTCACATCATTACTCGAGGGAGAGTAGAAGTGGATCCCCAGAAGATTGTGGCTATCGAGTCATGGCCAGTACCTAGCTCAGTGGCAGAGGTTCGCAGCTTCCTTGGATTGGTCGGCTACTACCGGCGATTCATTTCAGATTTTGCAAGGATTTCGGCGCCGATGACCCAGTTGACCCGCAAGGATGTGCAGTTCGCTTGGACAGCGGAGTGTCAGGAATCATTTGAGAAGCTGAAGCGAGGTTTGATAACGGCTCCCATTCTCACACTTCCAGATGGGACCGGAGGATTCACAGTTTATTGCGACGCTTCAGGCAGAGGATTGGGGTGTGTCTTGATACAGCATAGGAAGGTAATATCTTATGCATCACGTCAACTTCGTGATCATGAGAAGAATTACCCGACCCACGACTTAGAACTGGCAGCAGTAGTGTTTGCACTCAAGCTTTGGCGGCACTACTTGTATGGAGAGAGAGTAGAGATATTTACTGATCACAAGAGCCTGAAGTATGTTTTCACCCAGAAGGACCTTAATATGCGGCAGAGAAGATGGCTTGAGCTATTGGTGGACTACGATGTGGATTTGCAGCATCACCGAGGGAAGGCCAACGTTGTAGCAGATGCGTTGAGCAGGAGGGCCGGAGTTTATTTCTTGACTGCGCAACCAGAGTTATTTGCAAATTTTCAGAAGATGGGAATTGAGGTGGTTCTTCCTACCAGTGTGGCATTGATGGCCAGTCTACAGGTTCAGTCCAGCATAGTTGAGAGGATCCGGGTGGCACAGTCTACAGATTCTAAGATTCAGCGACTCAGAGCAGAGTGTGAGGCAGGAAGAAGGCCAGAGTTGTGCATTCATAAAGATGGTACACTTCGGCATGGTACTCGTCTTTGTGTACCCAATGGAGATATCAGACAGGAAGTTATGGTAGAAGCTCACAGTTCGCAGTATTTTATTCATCCCAGTGGCACGAAGATGTACCGTGATATTCGTCAGCATTTCTGGTGGAATGGCATGAAGAGGGAGATAATCCGGTTTGTCTCTCGGTGTTTGGTTTGCCAGCAGGTTAAAGCTGAACATCAGAGGCCCGCTGGACTTCTTCAGCCTTTGCCAATTCCAGAATGGAAGTGGAAGCATGTGACCATAGATTTTGTGACTGGATTGCCTAGATCCCCAGCTGGTCGAGATGCTATTTGGATTATAGTTGACAGGCTCACGAAGGTGGCTTATTTTCTTCCATTCAGAGTTGGGCAGCCAACGGCTCAGTTGGCAGAGACGTACCTCAGGCAGATTATCAGGCTTTACGGTGTGCCAGTCAGCATTACCTCAGACCGAGATTCAACGTTTACGCCACACTTTTGGCGTAGCCTGCAAGGGAGTTTAGGAACTCACCTTCAGTTTAGCTCAGCTTATCATCCGCAGACAGATGGCCAGTCAGAACGCACAATCCAGACCCTTGAAGACATGTTGAGATCTTGTACACTTGACTTCGGTGGTTCGTGGGAAGATCACCTGCACCTGGTGGAGTTCTCGTACAACAATAGTTACCAGGCCAGTATTCAGATGGCTCCGTTCGAAGCTCTGTATGGCAGAAAGTGCAGATCCCCGCTAGCATGGGATAATATTGGAAAGAGGCAGATGTTCGGTCCAGAAATGATTGCCCTGACAGTTGAAGTGGTCAGAAGGATCAGAGATCGTCTTCGAGTTGTCCAAGACCGCCAGCGACATTAGGCCAATGCCCATCGGCGTCCCTTAGAGTTTGCTATCGGCGACCATGTATTCCTTAGGATCTCGCCTAACCGCGGCGTCATTCGCTTTGGCGTACGGGGAAAGCTTAGTCCTAGGTATATCGGGCCCGTTCGATATCCTGGAGCGAGTAGAAGATGTATCCTATTGTCTTGCTCTTCCGCCGTCACTGAGTGAGATGCATGGTGTATTCCATGTGTCCCAATTACAACGGTACATCCCAGACCCGAGCCATATCCTAGACCATTCAGAATTGGTTGTTGGTACCAACCTTTCGTATGAGGAGAAGCCCATGTCTATTTTGGACCGGAGGGAGAAGATACTCAAGAACAAGACTATTAGTTTAGTCCGTGTTGCTTGGGGTCATCACTCTCTAGGTGAGTCAACGTGGGAGCGTGAGGACGACATCCGATCACAATATCCCTATTTGTTTGACTCGTAAGGTATAATGTCTTTCTTATGCCTTATGCTCTTCATTCCCTGATTGCATGTATGATTGAACTGCTTAGGGTAGTTGTTGTTGCTTAGTGTAGCTTGTCGTGGCAATCTCTAGCTCCTTGATTAAATTTCGAGGACGGAATTCTTTTAAGGTGGGTAGAGTTGTCACCCCCGTTTCCTGTATTTTGTATTTATACTTGTAATTGGATTTTGGCAGGTATTTTTATTTTTCTCGACTTATAGAATTTTGGGGTTTTCTCGTATTTTGGATTTTGACATGGCTTGGTTTTATTTTGTGGAGTAGGATTGGTTTGGTTTGGTTTAATATGCATTGGAACACCTTAGCCTATGCTCAACACTCATTCCACCACAACCCACCCCCATTAAATCCCACCTAACTTTTCTCTTTCCTCTTTACTTTCATTTATTTTCCTCCATCTTCTTCCTCCTTCCTCCACACAACACCTCCACCCATAGGCAAGTGCACCTTGCCATCAAATAAGTACCACATTTTATTTGTCCATTAGCTAGATTAGGACATGGAGATCAACATTAGAACTTGACATTTTTGGATTTGGAGCTTCCATTTTTCTAGATCTAGGTTTTAACCATTTTTGGAAATTCTTGGTTTTGATCTATTAAACTTTGATTTTTGCTTGTTTTGATGCTTCCATGTGGAAGAGACTTCAATTTTACCCAAGTTAGACCATTGAAAATCCAAATTTGGTTTTCATTTGGCCAAGATATGAAGATTTGAAGTTTTGGTGTTCTTGAGAGGTTCATCTCAGCCTTGCAGAAGAAGACCCCCCCTCTCTCGGCCTGCGCTCTTTAGCACAGGACTGACTTGTGCTTAGCCCCTTGGGTTGAACCGCGTAGCCTCCCCCGTGCCGCGCTCTTTAGCGCTGGTCATTGACCGTGCAGCTTGGCCGTTGCCGATTGCGCGCGCGCCCTGCGCGCCAGGCCCCTGCGCCCTTGGCCCCCTGCGCACTTGGCTCCATGCGCACTTGACCCCTGTGCACTTGGCTCCATGCGCACTTGACCCCTGCGCACTTGGCCCTATGCGCCACCCAACCCTGCGCCCTGTGTCCCTGCGCACTTGGCACCCTGCGCAGCTGACACCCTGCGCAATACAACCCCCTGACCCCTTGCACAACCCATTGGCTCTTGGAGTTTTGGTTTTATTTCTTTAAGCTTGGCTTCTCTTTTGTGGATTAGGTTTTGAGATCTTGTTCCACACAGCACGACTACCTTGACCCAACACGACCTGACACGATTTTCAGTATTTGCTACGACTAGTACGATCTTCATGATTTCTGTGATTTATGATCCTAGTACTCTCTGATCTTCATGATAGTGACCCGATGGGGTGCATTCTTGACTTGTAACCTGATAACTTGATAGTGGCCCGTGGCGGCGCACTATTGACTTGTAACTTGTAACTTGTAACTTGTAACTTGTAACTTGACTTGACTTGATGATGTTGCGACGGCTAACTTGACTTGTATAACCAACTCTGACACCGTGGGTGTTCCTGCTTGCTTGCTTGTGAAATCCACTTGTCTTGTCTTGCATCATGTCTAGGACGTGACTCCCTGGTTTCCCACGATCAGGGATTCGCACTGAACATGGATTAGGATAATGACTAGTTCTAACTATAGTTCATGGAGAATTTCCAGTCACAGGCAGTCTCGTTATCTGGGCGCTTTAATTGGACTTGTAGCTTGCCGACGAGTAGAGCACATTTCCAGCACACTGTCATGTGTTGCACCCTCTAAGTCACCTAAGGGTATATCGTCTCCGGGGCGATGTACCCAACCATACTCTCAACCCGCAGAAGGATAACTGGATGGTCTGCAGGGCTTGGGACTGGGAAATTCTCATTGCATCTTGTTAGTAATTAGGCTTGTGATAACCCTAGTTAGTTAAAGTAGTAAACCGTAGTAATTATTTGGCCGCTTGTGAATGTATGGTATCCAGCCTGTCTAAATCTCGTCTAGTCCCAGTACCTGGTACTCCTGTACATGATTGTTTTACTTATCTTTAACAATAAATTGATAGGGATAAGTGCTATTCAGGCGAAAGATTACAATCCCGGTCCTTGTTTGGTTTACGGGTTGTAATCTGGCTCCCAGAATGGTTCCATGTCCCTAGTCGCTTATTGTCCTGCTGTACTTTTATTACCTGAAATTTCCTTCCATTTTCTTATGTTCTGATATGCTGGTTTTGTTCTTATTTTGTGGCCTCCTTTGTGGCACTTGCTCTTTCTGGGGTTTGACCCAGCTGGTTTTGTGTGGCCAGATTTCGGAGCAGCTCCCGAGGATCTACCGAACCTCCAGCCCTATGGTGGCGACTAGAAGGAACCCGAGCTACGAGTGGGTTTTCTATTTGTTTCGCTCACTCTATTGTAAAATTATTCTTTTGAGGCGTTTAGCCGACGAGCACCTGTTAGCTCGATGCATTTACTTACTGTCTGCCTACGGGCTGTAAGCATGATTAACAAATCCTAGGGTTGATCATGTATGACTTAACTCTTGCTAGTCCTCGTATTTTGTACGACTAGCTTCATGATCAGCCAAATATGTAATATTTGGGATGCCTTTTATTGTATATTTGGTGGTCTAACATCTTGTAAATATATTACTTGCTTGAGATTGAGACAATAGGCTTGACCTTAAGAGACCGTTGGCTTGTAGTAAACCCTCATATCTAGACAACCGTGACCGTATAGCGAGGTGGTTTCCATTTCAATATACGTAGCTATCTATGTTCTCCCCCCGCTCTCCAGTATTCTGGTTCTGGGGCGTGACAAGGTGTCTCCTCAGTTTCAGCATATATGTCAGCAATTGAGCGGTATCTCCTTGGCTCGCTTGAGTCTTCGTCGGTGTGGGTGAGCCGCTTGAAGTTGAGGCTGCAGCTTGTGGTGTAGTAGGCTCCCTTGATGCCATTGCCGCTCCGTGCGTCATAGGTGTTACCGCATCTCCCGTGCCTCCTGCGTGTGTACAGCCTCGTCCACCGCTCTCTGTGGAGTGATTATTGTCTCGACAACAGGATCTTCGACTGATATATCTACCCAGCCTTGTGGTTCGGTACCGTCACCATTGTTCCAGTCCCATCTCTTTTCTTCCTCGAACACAACATCCCTGCTCACCTGGATCTTGCTGCATTGAGGATTATAGAGGCGATGTGCTTTGCAGCCCTCTTCCACGCCAAGGTATACTAATGGTGTGCTTCGGTCATCAAGTTTCTTGTGATGAGGACCTACAGTCTTCATGTGTGCGATGCATCCAAAGATCCTTAAGTGTTCCAGGTTCGGTTTCTTACCAGTCCATGCTTCATACGGCGTGAGTGTACCGAGAGCTTTAGTTGGCAACCGATTGAGCAGGTACACAGCATGTCTGACCGCCTCGTCCCACATGCTTCCAGGAACATGCATGCTCTTGAGCAAGCTCCTTGTCATGGCCATCACGGTGCGATTCCAGCGCTCCACTATGCCGTTTTGTTGTGGCGTATATGGTGCGGTGAGGTGCCATTATATGCCTTCGCCTTCACAGAAGCTTGTGAATTCCTTGGACATGAACTCACCTCCTCGATCAGTTCTTAGTGTCTTCATCTTGTTGTCACATTCATTATCTACAAAAGACTTGAATTTCTTGAAGGTATCAAAAGCATCTCTCTTTTTTTTGAGCATATACACCCACATCATGCGACTGAAGTCATCAATAAGTAGAAGAAAATACTTGTTACTTGCAAGTGTAGCGGGTGTAATCAGGCCACAAATGTCAGCGTGCACAAGTTGCAATTTCTTCTCAGCTCTGAAGCTTGTCTGCAGAGGGAACGGTAGTCGTGCTTGTTTGGTGATGAGGCACCCATCACAGAGCTAGTTTGGGTGAGAAATCTTCGACAGCCCGGTGGCCATTCCCTTATCTGCCATCATCTTAAGCACGAAGAAATTCACGTGTCCGAGCCTTGCATGCCACAACTGGGCTGCATCTTGTACTTTGGCCATTAGACATATCGGCCTACAAGATTCAAGAGCTATCTTGTACAGGCGGTTAGGCGACCTTCTCACCTTCATCAGCAGGATGTCGTTCCTGTCGAATACCCTCAAGTAGGAGCCGACAATCTCCACCTTGCTTCCATCTTCCGTTAATTGACCAAGGCTCAATATATTACTTCTTAAGCTTGGAATGAAGTATACCTCCGACAGAAGTCGTTGTTCCCCATTCTTGTATCAGAGCAGGATTGATCCCTTGCCCTCAATCTGCACGGTTGAGCTGTCGCCAAACTTGACATGGCTGGTGATATTCTGATCAAGGTCCTTGAACTTTTCTCGGTGGCCCGTCATGTGGTTGCTAGCGCTGTTGTCAAGGTACCAAACATCGCTGCCGGCCTGCGCTTCTTCAGCTTTGCACAAGTCTTGTTCTATCTTCTCTTCGTTGAGCATGACGAGGTCAGGCGTCTCCTCCTGAGTCTCTCCCAGCAGCAATGCGGCCTCCTCGTCTTGCGCTCGTGCAAGGTTCGCCTTCTCAACACGATGCTTGTTGCGACACTCCGACGCATAGTGCCTAAAGTTTTCACAATTGAAGCACTTGATTTTTGATTTGTCGCGGTTGGAGCCTGAGCCGCGAGTCCCCTTACCCTCCTGGTGTTGCAAGATTTAGCCGCCACGGCTACCCCTGCCGCGCCCGCGACCACGGCCCCGATCGTCGCTAAAGTGCCCCCTTTTCTCTTAACGAAGAATCGGCATCGCCTTTCTTTAACCGTGCCTGCCACTCAGCGTGAGTAAGCAAGAGTTGTCCGTTGTTGCTCTCGCCTCGACCGCGTACCGTACGCTTTGTGGCGGCCGATCGCTTCCTCGACCGGCATAGTCTCAACATCCTCAAACTGCTCGATCACAACAACGACATACAGGTACTTGTCTGGGACGGAGATGAGCAGGTTCTTGACGATGACGACGTCCTCCATCTCGTCTCCCAATCCATGAATCTTGTTTACGAGGGTCGTCAATTTTCTCGCAAACTCATCGATGGAGTCTGTCTTTTTCATACGAAGAGCCTCGAACTCACTCTTCAAGGTTTGAATCCTTGCCTTCTTCACCCGATTAGTGCCTAGGTACCTTGTCTTCAGGCTTTCCCAAGCTTCCTTAGCCGTTTTGTGCTTGGCCAGCTGGGGTAGGATTTCCTCAGGGACAGCTTGGAAAATGCACGCCAACGCCATCTTGTCCTTCTTCTTTCTACGAACACCCCGACCGTAGGTTCAATGGCGTCCCAAACGCCTTGAGCCTCCATGAAGACCTCCATCTTGATCGTCCAAGTGGAGTAATTGCAAGACGTCAGCATCGGATAGTGCAGGGTTATGCTCCCCTCCTTTGTTGTGGTGCCGACGAGTGCTCGATGATTGACATCTTGTCGAGTCGAAGATACTTTGGCATACAACCTGGAGCTCTAATACAAAATGTTTGCCTTGAGATTGTAACTAGGAACCAGAGGTGAAAATAGAAAGGATTCGTGGAGAAAGAAATTGAAGCTGTTGTATTATCATTAGTTTGTGCCTTTATATAGGCTTATACGAAGATTGAATATGTGGATAACAACAAATAAAGGGGAGTGCTTCACTCCTGGCCACACATGTCCTATGGACCAGAACAAAGAGAGGAGTAGTTTACTCCTGGCCACACATATGTCTATGGACCAAGTAAGCAAAAGACTAAGCAAAAGTATTATAATCTAGATTAACTAATAGCGATGTCATACATGCATGTCGAAGACCGCCAACCAGGCAAGCTGTAAGCCTAGCCGTGTACTGCTCTTTCCTACCGGAACCAAGGTCTCAAACCGGAAGCGAGGCATGGACTTCTTCCATGCTTCGTGCCCGCACCAAAATTTAAACATATAAGGTAAATTTCATATATAACCCCTTCCCCAACATTGTGTATGAGCAATAAATATTAATGGTCGATAGAGAGAAACAGTAGCTAGGAATAAATATAGGGAGAAGCAGTAGCAGTAGCTACTATAGGAACTTTTGTGTATAAAAGATTCCTTTGCTTCCTTCCTTTCCCATATGCATGCATGTGTAGCCAAATAGTTACCACCTTTTGTTAGTTCCTATGCAACCCATGTGTTCACCAATGGTGAACAGTAGGGGTGTGCATTGGTCGGTGGTCGACATATTTGGTCACAACCGAAGTCGAATCGAAGTTAATCGGTTTGAAAATAATCAAAACTGAACCAAACCAACCAACTAGTCAGTTCGGTTTTGAAACCGATCGACTTAGTTCGGTTTGGATCGGTTCGACTTGGTCGATTTTGATCACAAAAAATGGGCTGTTATTAATTTTTTGGATATTGTTGCTTATTTTGTTGTAATGCAAAAAAATGAGTATCATAATGATGTAAGCATGCAATGTGCTAGCAAATCCAAACCGTTAGATAGCAATTAACGTGACAGTCTAATGTAACATCAAATAGTGATGGACTCCAAAGTATAATACAATGCTTTTGCAAAAACCTCATTAAGTAATCCATGAGAAGTTGAGAACCAATTGAAGCTAAGCAGTCATTAAGAGAAATTGAGATTTATGTAATTTATAGATAACTGAAAGAAAAAGAAAAAACAAACTAGAATCAATAGTTTGGCAAAAAAACCTATGGAAAAAAAGTCAGTTAACTAATTTGTTATTTCATCTTCTGAACATATGAGCATCGGTCCTCTTTCAAAGTGTGTGTCTGCTGTTGTTGAACCAAACCGGTCCAATACCAAGTAACCCAATCATAATTATTTAACACCCACATAGAATTTAGTTCAGTTCGGTTCGGTTCAATTTTAAACGGTTTTTGGCATAACCAAACCGTGAACCGAACCAAACCGGTCAATTTTTAAAAATTGCAATTGAACCAATCCGACCGAACCATCGGTTCGGTTTAAAACCGATCGGTTCGATTTGATTTGGTTCGATTTGGTCGATTTGACTTAATTGTGCACAGCCCTAGTGAACATAACCAAGCAAGCAAAATAAGAACATGTCAATTTGTATATAGGTCCCTTGATTAATTATTAATTATTGGAAGTAGAGATACATTAGTTTAACATTAGTAATAACATTTGTTAGTATTAGTAGTAGGCCTAAAATTCAGTTGAATGTTATGTTTTGTTTTTATTATGTGGGCCGAAGCCCATTAGTTAGATAAAGGCTAAAATAAAATAGAAAAGATTTTCTTCTTAAGAGGAAATTGTAATCCATCGATGAATTTCTTAACTAAATATGCCCTAGTATTTATATATATGAAAGTAAGATCATATATGTATATATGAAATTAGATACATGTAATAAAACGAGTCTTATAATAATTATAGGTATGCATATATATGCTTAATTTCTTTATATATGTTTTTATGTATATAATATATATATTCATGCCTACTTTATATATGTAACCTCACTTTTCCTGATTATATGAATTTTTGGGTATTATGGTATTTTGAAAAATTTGAAAATTATTTTGAGTTTTTTGAGGAATAGTAATTTTCAAATATTAATGTTCTCTTGTAATTTTGTAAATGAAATAATTGTTATTATTTGGGGAAAACTCTAGCCTATTTGGAGTGCTCTTCAAGTTTTCTAACAACTTCCCAATAAACTTTGTAACAAATCATAACCACTTCTATAACAAACTTTTGGAGCAGTTTGTAATTAATCAATTGTGTAGTCCTCAAATTACAAATTTCCCGTTCATTCCTTTCTAGGGCTGAAAATCGAACGAACGAGCTCGAACAAACTGTGTTCGAACTCGGTTCGACTAAAGTATCGAACGAGCTTTATTCGAGCCGAGCTCAAGATCGAGCTCAAAAATGGTGTTTGAACTCGGTTTGATTATAGGCTCGAAACGATCGAGCTCGACTCGATTTAGTTCTCGAGCTCGGACGAGCCCGAGCCAAGACCGAACAAAAGCCACATTAAACTTGTTGTACGATTACTCTCAAGTCTTAAAGATTTTTTTTGTTGAATTAATTATGCTTTTTACATCACAAATTTACCATCTAAATAACAAAAAAGCGAGTAAATTTTCTAAGACAAAATTTATCAACATCCATAGAAATATATAGCAATATTAGAAAAAGTCATAATATTAGAAACCGAGCCGAGTTCGAGCCAGTTCACGAACGAGACCGAGTCGAACAACCTATGGTCTAACTCGGTTCGAACACCACTTCGAACAAAAAAAAATCGATCGAACTCGATATCGACCTGCCCACGAACGAGCTTCGAACCGAGCTTGGCCCGAGCCGAACGCGAGCCGAACACAAACTGTTTGAATCGTTTTACAGCCCTATTCCTTTCTCTATTTAAATTGATAAGGAGAGAGGAATGCTCATTCCATCATCTCAGCATTTCCAAACCGAGCTCCCCACAGTACTTTCCCTTCTCCCAAATCGAAGCCCTAACCCTAACTTTAAGAATGGTGGCCATGGCGGATGGCGACCACCAGTCCGACGGTGGCAGAGGTTAGGCGCTCCTTCCTGGAGACGGCGACGACCAGACGACCCCTCCCCACAACGGCGATGAGGTCATCTTCTTCGCAACGCTCGGCGGTTGAGCCATCCCCTCACGAAGGCGAGTTTGACTGCGACGGCGAAGTCGTTCATCTTCTCCGGCAGCAAAGCTTCTTTCTCGACGTTCCATTCCGCGAGTTCGACGTCGGCGGCGAGGTGAGCTCATCCTTGATTTTCGTGGAGAGTTATTCTCTAATTCTGTTTTGCTCATTGATTTCATTTAGAGTTTAGATCCGCTCTGGATCACTCTGTTCGATCCCTTTCCAGAGTTCATTCACATTCGAACGACTCGACGAGTGTTCAGCGGATCACGGTGATCGCCGGAAGACGGATCGGGGAACAACGAATCGAGCGAAATATCTGGGAGACGAGTTGGAATTTTGGATCGTTCAAAAGTAAGTTGGATCCTACCTCTATTATTCTTAATTCTTTTGCTGGATTTCTTGAGTTCTTGAAGAATTGAACCTCCAGTCTTTGAGACTATTTTTGTGTGTGTGTGCTTTGGTTCTGATCGATGAATTGTTTCAATGGGACCACGAATGGAAACTGGACACAGAGAGATCGTGTCGTAGACGATCATTCACTGAGCAGTTGTGATCACCATTTCTCACCTCAGGTATAGTTCTAATATTTTGTGTTAATTTTAGCGTTTGCTATGAATTTGATATTAGATTGGTGTGGCCAGGATCGAGTTGAGTAGGTTAGCTATGTCATGTGTGCGTATTCTTGACGCTGTTCGTGTCTGAACAAGGGTGCGTGTCCGGCCCGGGTGCCGTTGTGTTCGCGTGTGCCAGCGTTGTTCCTATTATGTCCATTGCAGTAGGCTGTCAGGAACCAGAGTTAACGGTTGGCCGGGTTGAGGGAGTTCGATTGACTGTAGGAATTATCTATTTGATTGTGTATTTGAGATTTGTATCCTGTTTTTCTGTATAATTTATTTTTTTGTCAAAATTTTGTTAAATTTAGCTGTGTGCGATCCTGCACTCTTTCTAATCCTCTGATTTCAAAATGACCGATTGGATTCAAGCCTGCTGAGCTTAGACCTTATGTAATGTTGCTAAGTTCCATGCTGGGTTGGAGAGTTTGATTTGGGATGAAGTGATTTGTGAAGTGATTTTATAATTGAGATAGTTTTGGATGTACTTTGTTGTAGGTTTCTTATTCCTGCATTCACCTTCTAAATTTCGAATTTTCAGCTGGGATTGAGTTGGAGGGTTGGGCCTAATGGGTCATTCTGCTCTAAGAGTTTAATTGATGGCAGTTGGGGTTATGTATGATTCTGTTGGAGTTTTGTACATATTTTTCTGACTTGAGTATAGTCTCGTGTGATTTCTTTGATTTTGAGTAATGGATGAGTGGAGTTTAAGCAACTAAGCCTTGTGAAATTGCCAGATCTGTGGGTGACCTTGCTAAGGTTGATGGTTGGTACTATGTTGTAGTGTATTAAAGGAGTTGGACTCAAATAGCCTGGGATGGTTAATGTGGAGAATTGGAGATTAGTCATGTAGTATTTTGAGCTGGAGTTGGCTATTTGAGCCTGGGATAGGTGCAATGATGGGTCGTTGTTATAGTGGGTTCCTATTTTGTTATGTTGGGTTACCATTTATGGGTCTGTTGCCTTGGACCGGAGAAATTTATAAATTGAATGACTATTGAGACCAGGAAGCATTCTGTCTAGAAGTTGGGCTACAAGCTATAGCCAAAAAGGAATAATAGTACACAGGCTCCAGACCAATGTTGGTCATTCACTTATGAATTATTGGGCTGTTTGTGGGCTTGGTGTTGGTTGGTATTATTAATTCTAGTATTTCTATCATTAGTAATTATTATTTAAATTATAAAAAAACTATTTTGCTAGTGGAAATACTTCTAAGTTTATCTAACTACTATTACTTTGCTAGTAAAATATTTCTAAATCAATCATATATTTTGTTAGTAAAATATTTTTGGTTCTAATTATTATCTAGGAAATTTAAGCAGTTTTCTTTCTACTAGCTAGTAGATGTATGAATAATTAGTGTAGTCAATTTATGGCTAGCGATAGTTAACTTGTTTAGCAATTATAGCCAAATGTCATTATTTAAAATCTAACCAACCTATACCAAATGTTAGGTGGACATACAGATTTAAGCTTTTCTATTCTCGATTATCCAGAGCAAGGCAAGTACACCGACTTGAACTCTTTACTTTTGTATTTCTGTCTTGCTTCATGTTCTCATATAGGACACGTTGTACACACGATTGTTCATTGTTTTATTGTTCATTGTTCATCATGTTATTGTTCCTAACTTCTACATTGGGAAGGGAAAATACTACATATATGTGATCAAACCTAAATGATAGTTAGGCATTGTTTAATAGCTTATGTCTTACATCGTGCACATGGGACTCTAAGCCATACCATTATCCATGTACCCTGTACCCTATGCTACACCCAGCCGGTCACATACTCTGGTAGCTATTTCAAATGCATATTGCAATGATAGTCTAGTTCATTGTTCCAATTCTTATACTATAGTTTTATTGTTCCAATTCTTGTACTACATTTTTATTATTCCAATTCTTGTACCATAGTTCATATTGTAGTTCATTACCTGTGCATTTCAGTTTACTTTGTATAGTGCTTCTTGTCGGGGTTGTACTTTGCTCTTTTCCTGACAGGATATGTTGCAGGTACTTGAGGATATTGTACCACCTTTTATAGACTAGAGCTTGAGGCCATAGTGAGCATGATTCAGGACATAGGATTTGTAGAGATCTAGTTTAGTTCATTTTCTAGTTTTGTTTTAGAGATTTTACCTTGTATATTTGTATTGAAATTCCAGAGTGTATATTTATTGCTGTTACCGAATTTATCTCCGGATGATATTGTATTGACTTGGTGGATTGTGGTAATCTGTTCTGGAAACGTTTAATAGTTGCCGTGATGTTTTATTTTATCTAGTGACTTAGAGTTTTCCTTAGCATTGTACAGCTTACTGCGTTGCGTCTTTCAACGTAGGCTGGACGTGTCCGATACGTACCCGATTATTCGGGAGCGGGTCTTGACAACATATAAGAAATTTTAATTGTAAATTTATATGTCATATTTAAATAAGTTTTAAGTACCTATGTTTATATTAGCTTATGTATGATTATTGGAACAACCATAATAATCTTCTTGAAAAATATGTATAAGTACTATATAAATAAATATCTTGGGCTTTAAAATATTAGTAAAGTTGTTATGTATAAGTTACTCTAATAAAATCATTTTGGGTTGAGCCCGCTTTTGGGGCTTTAATATTTATATAGTTGTTTTAGTTAATCAGTTTTGGACTTTTGACTTTAGTTGAATATATGCAATTAAATATGGGCTGGTTAATTAGTTAAGTCCGATTCCTTCTGGTATGTTTTGGGCGAATTAATATGTATTAAGCTATAGGAGTAATAGTTTGGATTTTTTATTAAATGTTTATGGGTTTTAATTCGGGCTTAAGCCCTATAGCTAAGTATGTAGATCTTCTTACGAAATATATGAGTATTATAACAAAAAGTCTTTTCTTAAATGAGTTTGTATATTCCAAATGTATTTTCTAAATAATAAATTGTTATATAGTTTTGAGTCTAAATAATCTTTTAGGATTTTCTATAATTTCTAAGTTAAATTATAAATACTCTACAAATATTATTTTGGTCTATATTATCAATAGACTTCCAATCCTAGATATAATTTCTTAATATAGATAAATTTTATAATGGTACATGTGTATTTATGGGAACAATTCTTAATCAACTCCTTCCTAATTAGAATAGTCAATCCTTGACCGTGACTAATCGTATTCCTACTTTTCTTGCGAATCCAAAACTAGCCAATTGGACTATCCTGGACCCAATGGGATCATCGATTTTACCAACAAAGGACCACATGCAAGTACATATACTGATTGCTTTCAATTCATGATAGTTTTCCATTACATGTTATAAATATGTTTCTCCTGCTTTGCTGACATGCTTGTTACACGGGACTAGTATCATGGATCCTTACATGTTATATTTCTTAATTACCATGCACATGATTACCATGTTCGTGACCTGTTTGAGTCCATGAGTACTAGTCGGGCGAGAAAATATCTTAGTTGACATGTGAACTACCCTTTCCATCCTATTTGTCTTTCGTGGAGAATAGCAGCCGCATACGACACGTGCGATTGGCCGGATTTATCCCCTTAATTGTTCACATGTCGAACACGATATTTCAACACACTTAGATAGTTGTCGATTCACTTGTTTTATCTTGTCTTCTTCATCATATACTATGTCATCATATTTATATATTTTTCTCTTCTAGTTGCTTGTCTTGTTATAGAGTTGCATGTTTCCTTTTTTTCTACTATACCATGATGTATGTTACTTCTAGTTTAAATCTCATATGCTATTTCCATGTTTTGTCTATCATGTTTTGAATAGCCTGTCATATGTGTACTTGTTCCATTTCTGACTAGAAAACATTTCAGATAACCACCTGCTACTCTTGCTTTGGATCTTGGGGAGACATGGGTATATTGGAAGGCCAACCTAGAAGACTAGTTAGATAGATGAGTAAATCACATTGTTTATTTAGTTGGTTGTTTTCAATAATTGTGAGACATTTAATTTTCTTCAAATGTAATCTTTTTGAATATTGAAATAAATTTAGTATTGTGAATGAGCAAATAAAGATAGATTTTATGAGCACTTGTTTATTGCGGGCTAGACAACGTACTACCGTCGATACCGCGGCGTAGGCTAGACTTGCGCACGCACTCGCACTTCGAAAAGCGGGTGCGGGTCATGACATCGGGTCATCGGCTCTGCGATCCTTGTGAAGTTCTCTACAAACCTCCGGTAATATTCGGCAAGTCAAAAAAAAAAACTCTTACCTCTGAGACATTGGTAGGGGTTGGCTAAGTCTCAACTATTGAGATCTTTGTTGGATCTTCTGAAATGCCATCACCTGAAATGACATGACCAAGAAAAGAGACATGATCCAGAAAGAACTCACACTTAGCTTAGCATACAGCTTATCACATCTCAGTATCTCCAATATTATCCTCAAGTGCTCTTCGTGCTCTTCATGGCTCTTCGAATAAACCAAGATGTCATCAATGAAAAAAACTACGAACTGATCCAAGTACTGGTGGAAGACTCCATCCATTAGGACCATGAAGACAGTAGGTGCATTCGTCAGTCCAAAAGACATCACCAAAAATTCGTAGTGGCCATAATGAGTCATGAATGCCATCTTTGGAATATCTTCCTTCCTTACCTTCAACTGATGGTACCCCGATCTCAAGTCAATCTTGGAAAACATCTTTGCTCATGTGAGTTGGTCGAACAGATCATCGATCCATGGCAGAGGGTACTTATTCTTGATTATCAAAGCATTAATTAAGGGCTCTGTAATCAATGCACATTCAGACCTTTCTCCTTTTTCGGTACAAACAACACTGGGGCTCCCCAGGATGATGCGCTCGGATGGATAAAGCCCTTTTGTTGTAACTCCTTCAACTGCAGCTTCATTTTATAGCTCTTTCTTCGCCAACCAGTACATATTAGAAGAGACCGACGCTGCATTTGGTACTAGCTCAATTGTGAACTCCACCTTTCTGTCTGTAGAAGACTAGCAATTCATCTGAAAAAATATCCTTGAACTCTGCAACTACTGACAGGGTTGCTGCCTCCATCATCATGTTAACTCCTACTGCATGACCTATTCCTTGGTCAATGGTTTCCCGCATGAACTCAAACTGTGGGCGAACTGGTGGTCTAAATATAACACTACCCCTTCAACAATCCAGCATGGTACTGGCTGAACCAGTCCATCCCTAGCACAATGTCAAAGTTTGGCATTAGAAATACCAAAAGTCAAGCTCTCTTCTTCCGACCACACAAAACTATCGAACACGTTCTAACAGTACTGATAACCGACACAATACCTCCTACAGTAAGAATCTTCCAACTCTTTGGTAAGGAGGAAGTGGCATCTGCTAAAGGGATATCATCAGTCTCTGTAGATTCATAGGCACTACAATTACCAATGTCCTCCCTGTCCAATGCATATGTCCAGGTCGTATACACAACATGAGCAACACATAACTACAATGCCAGTCAAGTATTCTAATGCCAACAATGTATGGTACCGGCATACGTGTCGAACGCACCGATAGCCAGTTGGATACGATAACACGCATCAAACATGAATATGTCGTGAGTAAGACGTGTCAGAGTCCTGGAGAAATATCATAATACCTCCCAAATCTTTGGTATGTCATTAAGTCTAGGTTAATGCATTATCTACTCATCAACGCATTCTTCGACTGCACCCGAGTTATACTCAAACGGTCACAATTACACTATATTATTCAGAACAGAATCATATAATGTAAACCATTAAATTTGCTCAGTAAAATAGGTGGCAAGATATCTTGCCTGGAACTCCATGCTGCAACTGTAGAGAGTCCGCTACTGACTCCTCGTTGGAACGATCAAGCAAGCCTAAAATATGAAATCTAAATTAGTTTATGTATGCTAACATGTACAAGATTACAATGTTCTAGCTAGTGTTATTAGGTTGCTACGTTGTATACTTACGAATGTCGTCTAACTAGTTAGAGTTAACCTCTATTACTTAGATTTCTAATTGGTATCCATATTATTATTAAGTTCATTATTCAACTCTAATAACATTATCTAGATTGGTTTAATATTCCTAATCATGGTGTTGCAAAAAAAAAATTATATAACCCAAAACTAGGCTATGTACCCAACTAGTTGTGTAACAAGTTTCAAGATTATTCAAGTGTCACCTTGCTAATAATCTCTTAGTTAATCATATAAATATTCTGGAATTATTTCTATATTACTAACAAAATGATATAATCTCCTTTGTAATCATGTATTTTATATCACAAACTATCACTGACTATACTAGTTAAGATCTCGACCTATTATGAATAGTTTTCTATTCCTTGTAACCTAGATTATCACACATTTTTAATCTAAAAAAATAAATTAATTTCTATATTCTGGAAATATAATTTAAAATACTATTTTTCACTTATTAACATAGAAATTTAAGTATTTATGCATATGCAAAATATACTAGTTATTTAATACTAGTAACTATACAATTGTAAATTTATTTTTTTTCCTAAAAAAAACTATGTTCCATCACCAAATACATTATTATAGGTTCTAGAAATTAAAGTCAAAATTAAAATTTTCTTCTATTTAACATATTATTTTATGTGTTAGATAACAATAAAATTAAACTAGTTGGTATAGACTAGTTTTAGCACATCTTTCCAACATAACCTTTTTCATGAATTCTTATGTATTTTATCCTCAAAAATATCAATTTAAATTCTGAAATTAAACATCATATATATAATTTGTATTCCTAATATGGATTTTAGGCATCACAATGATTAAAACATAATCTATTTATGTTATTCTAGTGTTTACACATGGTCAACACTATTACCCTTATGAATCTCCATAATTTATATCCTAGATCAATATTTTATATATGAAAATTATGTAATTTCAATTCTAAAATAGAATTAAATAATAGATTTTATAATTCTTTAACATATATATATTTACAAGTTGGTGCTCACTATGGGTAAAAACTAGGTTGGTATTGAGGTTTTCTAGTGTAACATGCAAAAAAATATACAATAAGTTGGTGAAATCTTTATAAAACCTAAAGAGTATTGTTTAGGAAATCTAGGAGGTTTCAAAAGGAAGATATTTGATCACTAACCTCTTTGGAAACTGTGTTAAAAATGGCTCGAATCGCAGCTTCTTTGAAAAAAAAATCCAGATTTGACTTCCCCTCCTTGTAGCTCCTTGTAATGCTTGTGTAGGTTGTTCTAGGTGTGTGGTGGCTGTGAAAGATGGTAGGGTGGTAGGGTAGAGTGTTAGGGTGGTTACAAAAGAGGTTTGAGGGCTGTGGAGATGATGGAAGAGTTGGTGAAGTGATGGAGAGAAAGTTTGGATATTTTTGTGTTAGTGGAGATGATTTTCGGCCAAGGGAAAAGTATAGGCTGATTTAAGTGACAAAATTAATGAGGGAGTTAAAGGGAAGAGGAAGAGCTAGGGTTGGGGGTTACTCAATTTGGTTTAAGTGGGGAGGTGAAGAGAAAGGGGGTTTCGGCCATGAGAGGGAGGTGAAGGTATTGTGGCCACTTTATTATATGCTGAAATTAATCTTCTAAAAATAAGTTTTTGGGTGTGGACCATTATGTTTGGTGTTTTGTGAGACTAGAGAGGGTGTTTGGTGTTTCACTTGATCACTTAATTAGGTTTTAAGGTTGGCTCTAGGTTGAGTAAAAATTGGGCTTATTGGGTTTAATAAGTATTATATAAAATACTATTGTTTTTAAAGGTTGCTTATATTTTCCTAACTTTAATTAATCCCCAAAATAATTCATAATGTTATATTAAATTAAATATAACTAAATTCGGGTAAGGGTTCCACAGATTGGTTGCTTTTGATGGGTTGCCAACAGCTGGCTCGAGGATATATATGTTATGGTATGTACAGGCTCAAGCCGCTAAGGTGTACAGGGAGGCTACATACGTCGGATGGAGTCTCGAGGGGTATTCGACATGAGTTTGTGGATCATCGAAAATTTGTCTTGGAAGGTCTTCGAGATAATTTGAGGGAAACGGAGGATTCAGTTCGCCGAGACAAAAGCGATGATTAGTGATGAGTTAAATATTGAGGGTCAGTCTGTCGATCCCATGATAGATGGTCAGTCTCTAGGCGGGGCTTGTTCTACGGATTCGATGGTGAAGGGTGGTTTGCCAAAGCTTCAGGGAGTGGCATTGGTTTCAGTAATTTGAAACCAGAGAGGAGATCAAGGTATGCAACAAACTCAATCCGAGATAGGCGCATCTCCATTCATACAGTTCAGGAAGAGTTGTGGGTTATCGACGACGTACACAGTGTATAATGTTCTGCTCGAGGATGCATGTGTACATGGGAGCTTTAGTGTCGGACACGAAGTTGGACAGGTTTAGGAGTCTAAATTTCAAAAAATCGTACCGTCCACTTGGTTGGGCCAACCAAGGGGGAAAAAGCTCGTCGGAACGGTAGCATGTTATGATGGAAGACGAAAGTCGGGGACAAGCAACCAAGACTTACGGGGAGTCTTATCGTCAGGAACTTCGGTCTTGGCCGTGTTATTGATATCAGCAGATCCCAGTTGTACAAGAGGTGCTACGCATGACCACTAGCGTCGATATGATGGTCGAGGAGCGAAAAACGAAGGAAGATGCAAAGCAGCTCGAGGGATCAGAGATCAATAGCATGGGGGAGCATAAACTCTGTCATAGGAAAACACGAATGGAGTTCAGTTGAAGAGCCATGGAGTCAACACCTCTCATCAGACTGGAGGGGGATATTGTTGGAATCTAGTCTGGATTTGGTAATGTCACGACCCGCACCCGCTTTCCGGGATGCAAGTTCGTGCGCAAGCCAGCTAAGTATCAAGCGGACTCCAGTCCAACTCGAATCCGTATACGCTGTCCAGAATAGGGTATCACGTCTAATATGGTAAGCTAAACTATATCTCAATCCACAAGAAGAATATAAACAAAAATGAACATTATGGATCATGGTATGCAGCCCACTAGCATATATGTCCGATTAGACACCAAGAAGTAACATGAGTTTATAAAATAGGCTAACAAGTCATGATAAAGAATATAAAGCACGAGAGGATAACAAAGTAATATCACTAGCAAATACCTAGATCCTGCAGATGTAAACAACTATCATCATGATTAGCTAACTAACTCCGTGCAATCAACTACCTGAAGAGATCATCAGGTCCTCAGGGGGCTAGCAAGATACATAAAACATGCCTACTAATATAACAGTAAATAACATGTATGAAGCATAAGAACAGTGCAAGAAGAACATCCAAGAAGCGACATATCATAGGGAAATGTAATACTAGACTTGGCTAACAATCAATCAAATAACTCCTATAGACTGTAGTACAATGCAAGATACTTCCAATCTGTAGTATGTCTCGATTGTAGTACGATACAAGATACTCCCAATCGAGAATAACCAATCCTAGTATCAATTTCATCTCCTAAAGTTTTATAAAGGTCATATAAAATCCTATAGACTGTAGTACAATGCAAGATACTCCCAATCTATAGTATATCTCAATTGTAATACAATACAAGATACTCCTAATCGAAAATGGTCAAGTCAGGTCATACTCAAGACAAGTCCAAGTCCATCAATCATGACCAGGTCAAGTCAATCAAGGAAACATAGCATAACTGGCAACTCTATCACAAGATATGGTGAACACTAGGAAGACCATTAAACAATCAATAAAACGACTAATACCTATACGTGCACGTAAATCTATAAAACAAGAAGGCAGTATATGATAACCCAAGTGGAATATGAGAAGCATGTGACAATATGAAAAGAAATACAACAAAAAGGAAAACATGTAAATACTGTATAAGTTCGGCAAGGTATACTTGCCTAGTAGTAGCACGTAGAATAGGGGTGAGCGTCGTATAATCGGTCCATATTTGGTCAAACATTTCGGTATTTTTTAAAATCGGTATTTGAAAAATCAATACCAATCGTACCATTTAGAATTGGTTTTTTCGGTTTCGGTTAATTCGGTATTCGGTCAATTTTTCTTCGGTATCGATATTTTACCAATTAACATTTGATCAATCAACACACTTAATATTATAGAGCCTCTATGTTATTTTTTACTTTTTTGAAGCATTAAATTTCAAAGCCAAATCTCTACTAACCAAAAATTAATCAAAATTATTAGAACAATATGTAACAAGTCGCAAACACCTAAAAAAGAGCTTAAAAGATCAAATGTGGTCACTAAGTTTAATTTTGAGTATAAGTTTAAGTAACAAAATTCACTTTAAAATTCCATGATAACACAAAAAAAAAAAAAAATCAAAAACTCAATTCTTAGCATTTTTCACATAACTTCAAACCCACTAAAATCCATTCTAAGTTCTAAGAAATTGATTAAAATAAAGATAAAAATAAAAATGGGTAGTATAAAATTAATGACAAACAATATTCTATAATTATATATATATATATATATATTATATTATAATATATATTATATATATATTATTATATATATTATATATATTATATATTGTACCAAAGCCATCTCCAGCGCCAAGCTTATCCTCATCCCGAAAAAAGAAAACCCGGAGACCTTTTGCGACTTTCGACCCATCAGTTTGTGTACTTTCACCAACAAGATCATATCCAAAATTATAGCCTCCAGAATGGCAGGGATCCTCCCAAGATCATTTCTGAAAAGCAGAGCGGCTTTGTTCGTGGAAGGAACATCCAGGACAATATTATGCTAGCCCAAGAGTTAGTTACCTGCATGAAGTTTCCAGCTAGAGGGGGAAACATCGCAGTCAAAATCGATATGGAGAAAGCTTACGATAGACTGGATTGGCAATTTATGATCTGGGTCTTCAGGGCATTCGGCTTCTCTGAGAATTGGACCAACTTAGTGTGGAGATCTATCAGCAACTCATGGTTCTCCACGGTCATCAATGGCCAAGCTGGAGGATTTTTCAAATCCAGCAGGGGGTTAGACAAGGCGACCCTCTATCATCTACAGTCTTTATCATAGCGGCAGACGCTCTGAGCAGGAACCTCAATAACATGGCCAACATCCCGAACTTCCAGCACTATCACACATCCAGCGGATGCCCGATAATCACTCACTTGGACTTTGCTGACGATTTACTTATCTTCTCGTCCGGGGACGAAGGGGCAGTGGCAGTGGTCCGGCACACCCTGCAGAGGTACTCCACCTGCTCAGGTCAGAAGATCAACCCTGCTAAGAGCGTCATCTATGCCCACCAAAATATCAAAAGAGAGCGCGCTAATAGACTCGCCCACTTAACGGGCTTCTCCGTAGATCATCCCCCGTTCAACGATCTGGGGTGCCCCCTCCAGTATGGTAAATCTAATGCCGGTATATTTGAGACTCTGATCACTCGCATCAGGAATAATTAACTTGTCGGGTGGCACAACGTTACTTTATCCCCTGCCAGCAAGATTATCCTTATCAATCACGTGCTCACCTCTATTCCCATCTACACCTTAGCAGCGTGCTCATCTCCTTTGAAGGTTCTTTCGTCAATCGAGCAGATCTTTTGTAATTTCTTCTGGGGTCATTGCAAAAGCATTAACAAACATCATTGGGCTAGCTGGGTTTCCATGACTCATCCTACTGAGGAGGGAGGATTGGGATTTACCAAACTCAATCACATCGTGAAAGTGTTCTCGATGAAACTGTGGTGGAAACTTCGCACGCATGTGAATTTATGGACCAGATTCATGAAGAACAGGTACTTCAAGCATAGCCATCCATCCGAGGCCAAATCCAACTGCAGATCATCTGCGGCTTGGCGCCGCATCCTTAGCGGGCGTGACCTCGCCGAGCCAGAGATGAGGCTTCAATTGGGGGACGGTCAGTCGGACCCTTTTCGGAAGCGATGGATAGGGGGTAGCCTGATCACGCGGCGCACGGAGATCCCCAGTGACAGCACAATCAGAGACTTGTGGAACAACTTCAGCGAAGACTGGAACTGGTATAAGATTCGCGAATGGGCCGGCAACAATACGGTGGAGATCATTCAAATGAGCGGATTGAAGATTGGGAGAAAAGCAGACGCCCTACGATGGTCGCACGAGGCTTCTGGGGCATTTTATGTGAGGTCGGCGAGAATCGTTGTCCGCGGTCCGGGGCAGCCGCAGCAGCCCATCTATCGTTACTGGCACCCCTGCATCCCCATGAAATGGTTCTTCCTCATGTGGAGCGTTATTAGAAAGAAACTGTCTACCGACGATATCCTCAACACCATCGGGATTAGCCTGGCTTCCGCATGCAATTGCTGCTCAGATCGCAACATCGAGACTATCGACCACATCTTCTACCAAGGTAGCCTGCCTAGCAGGGTATGGAGGATCCTCAGCCAAACCTTCAGGATGGAGCAAGGAGGCGGATGCTTCCACGATCTAGCGGTCTCCTGGGGAAGAGCTTTCCACGACCACCAGATCGTCGCAGCAGCCGCCACGTGGGCGATTTGGAAGAATCGCAACAAGGCTAGATACGAAGATCAACAATACTCAGCCGACCAGCTCATTCGAGAGATCTTCCGCCAATGTTGAAAAAGGAGCACTCTGTGCTCCCACAGCCCGCCCTCATTCTGGCTTTCCCAGCCCTAATCCTCGGCGTTCCAGCATTTTTTCCTCTTTTTTCTTTTTGGGTGGTATACTTGTACATTTCGGACTTGTATACGCGTCAGGCTTCGGTATTTTGAGCCTTGATTAATAAAGAGGGGTTTTTAATATATATATATATATATATATATATATATATATATATATATATATATATATATATATTATAGAATCGGTTCGGTTCGGTATTTTCGGTATGGTATTACACTCAAATCGTTACCATTACCATTATACCATATTTTAGTCAGTTCGACAATTCGGTATCGGTACGTAATTTCGATTCGATTTTTTGGAATATTTTTTATCGGTATTCGGTCGATTTTTCGGTATCGGTCGGTATTTGCTCACCCCTAACGTAGAACCAACAATATCTAGTCAATCGACGAGCCACGAAAGTCAAACTCTCACAACAGTCTTAGTAGGCTAAAACAGATATTACCAACATGTTTAGAATAGTCAAATTAGCTAGGATAGCCTACCCATAAGTCCAATTCTGGACACAGGGGCAAAACGAAAATTTTGGGCCAAAACGATGTCCGTCGTTGGACTAGCTTTGCACCAAAAAGCGTGCCAGTACCTACGGTCTCTAAAGTCATCAAACTGTATGTCTATGGATCGGGTTTGACGATACGAATCCAAACATATATCCAAAGTTAGATTCCGGCGGGCCGTGCACAAATTCTTCCGTTGGATCGGGTCGCGGGCCCGCCAAAATAGCATTCCGGTCGACCTTCTCAGAATCAGACCAAACTTGGCATACAGGACAAAAAAATGACACGATCCTGTTGGCTTAAATTTTGTCTTGAGATGACAAACGTGCATGAAATAATTGACTAGTTTACAAAGAGGCCGATACGGGGTATCTCAACAGATACGCATCGATTTTGTCGCGAACGCACAACAGAATCGAGTTCCGTCGAATCTCACACGTCCGCAACATCCGTACGCATCTTTCGATGCTTACGAATTGTGACCACGTCGCACAGTTTGTCGGGGCGAACGTCGTATCGGAGATTTTCTAATTCTAAAAACTGTTTTTAACATGTTTTTTGTGAATTTCATGCTAAATTCCTTTACTGCATAGTTAAGTATAATTAAAACTAATGTATGGTTTCCATGTCCTATATGTTGTCTAAATTACTGTTCAAGTAGTTTCTAAGAATTCTAACTGGATTGCCCTTAATCGGCCTTCGAACATGGGGTTTGGCCTATCCGAATACTCTGTTTCTATGCTATTTTTGCTCGACTTCATATCGGTTTCGTGGGCAACATGATTCTTTATTACTGAATTTAATTATTAGGTTTGCAGAGGGTCAAATAGTCTATCCAAAATTTTTTACAGATCGAGTTTTCATGGAGCGATGAGGGAGAAGTCAGGGTCGAAACAGGGGTACCTTACGTTTTTGCTGCTGCTGTGTTGGGCAGTGCTCTGCGCGCTCACGCGGCTCCGACGATGGACGGCGATTCCCGGTGGCACGAAGTCGTCGTGGTGGCCGCCCAGGTGGTTGGGAAGGTCCTGGAGGTGGCAGTTCAGATGGGGTTAGGGTTTGGATGAGATCCACCCCCCTCTCGTTCTTTATTTATAGGTTATGTTATAATACTTTGGGTCGGGTTCACTGTGTTGGGGGTTGGCTGGGCTTTGTATTGATGTTATTCCCATATGGGCACAACATTCCTTTTTTCTTTTTTATAATTTTCTTTTTCTTTCTCTTTTATGTAGATATCTGTGTATATATACTTTATCTCTCTCTATACATATAAACCTATATGTGAGTCTATCTATAACTATCTTTTATATATATATATATATATATATATATATATATATATATATATATATATATATATATATATATATATATATATATATATATATATATATATATATATATAAGATAGTTATATATTATTTGCTACCCCCTCTTTCCTCCAATAAAAATCTAATAGATAATAATCTATAGAAATATTTTTAATAGAATAAAAATTTCAATATATATGTACTTATTTAACAAAATATTACATGGTATATATATATATATATATATATATATATATATATATATATATATATATATATATATATATATATATATATATATATATAATCTGTGTTGAGCTCGATCTCGCCAACGAACCCCCTAAAATGATTGAGATTGAGCTTGGAGACCAGACGATCAGACAAACGCTGGTGTACGACAATAACATTATTTATTGCCAACATTGCCAGATGAGCGGTCACTCCTTGCAGCGCTGCTTCCAGGCTTATCCAGATCTCAAGAAGCCAGGACCCCGCGTCCCCCGCGACCCGATCGCGTCCACCTCCCACCGCACTTTGGAGCCTGTCTTGCCCCCCAACCCCCCTCCGGAACACAGCAACCATCCTCAGCAAAGCTCGAAATCCCTCACCCCGTCCAACTCTGACATCGTTCCCTTCAATCCCCCCACCATCACCCTAGCGAACTCCTTTGCCATACTTGACATCGATAACTCCCCCGAGAGCCCTTGCGAGCACACCTTCGATCACGCCAACCCCGAATCAGACAACATCTCCCAGGCATAGCCGGACGTCCCACACGTTGTCGCGTTCATATCCAGAAGCCTACCTTCCCCCCTCCACCACCCACCTTTGCGTCGACATTGCTCCCCTTTAGATCTCCCCCATCACCTCCCTCAAGCCCTCGGGCACCAACTCCACTCCCCCTTTCTCCTCTAGTGGCCACCCACGAGAGCAGCTCGTGGTAGCCCACAACCCTTGCCATACTGTCGGAGGGCAAGATTTGTCCACTGCAGACCCGAAACTCTCACCAGTCTTCAACGACGCCCCCCTGACCCTTGCTCCCCTCTAACTGGCAGGTTCTGGCAAGCCAAGGACGTCGGTTTCCTTGATCGCAACAACCCTCTGTGCGCGCTTGACGATGTCGAGGTAGCAAGTTACTCCTTAGTGGCCGTCGATCGTCCGATTGGTTTGTCAGAGGCCAGTGACGACCACATATCTTCCACCAAGAAATCTTCTTCGAAAAAGAAGAAGAAAAACAAGAAAAAGAATCAACAAGCGGCTGTGACCACAAGGTCAGCAGCCAAGCTCAACCACCTCACCCACTCCCCCCAATACAATGTTTAATATCCTCTCGTGGAACGTGAGAGGCATAGCAAACAAACCGACGATGAACAGAATCCTCAGCCTTAAGAAAATTTACAAAATCGACATCCTAGTGATCATCGAACCCAAAATCCCCAAGAAACGGATCACCGGCATCAAACTTCAGCTTGGTTTCACGACCGCGATGGCCGCAGTAACGACATCTGGATTCTCGCCGGTGCTGGCATCAATTCCGGCATGGTTCAGGACTCCCGCCAAGCACTCTCCTTCTGGGTGGAACACCCTCAACTTCGGAACAGAACCTTAATCTCCGCCGTTCACGGCAGCTGTGACTTCCATGAGCGAAAACTTCTCTGGAACGACCAGCTCGACACTCATCACTCCCTCCAGAACCTTCCGTGGATGTGCTTAGGCGACTTCAACATCATCTCTTGTAGCACAGAGAAGTCTGGAGGGAGCCCGCCCCCACTTTCGACCATGGACGACTTCAACAATTTCACCTTCAACCCTCACCTTGCTCACCTTCCTTTCTCCGGCAACGCTTTCACCTGGTGCAACATGCAAGAGGGCTCCCGGCGTCAATACTCCCGCCTCGACCGTGCCCTTATCAACAGTCTCTGGACGAACATGGGACTCATCTCTAGTCTAACCCACCTCAACACCACAGAATCCGATCACTCACCCCTTCTCATCGAGATCAGCAACAGCTCCTACCGCATCAAGAAACCTTTCCAATTCCTTGATTTCTGGAGGCATCATCCTTCTTTGAAATTCGAGGTGGGTTCAGCTTGGTTCTCAGTGAACGATGCTGACCCGCTGTATAGAGTTGCGACCAGACTGCATGCCACGAGCAAGGCCCTCTCTAGATGGAGTAAGGCTGCTTTCGGCAACATCTTTCAGGAGATCAAAAATGCGGAGGATGATGTTACCCGCTGGAAGATCGCTTACGTTGCCAACAGGTCACCAGAAGCGCGGACTGCGCTCAACCTCACCAGAGCTATTCTCAAGTCCATGCTTAAAGTAGAAACAGAATTCTGGAAACAAAAAGCTAGACTTAAATGGGACAACGAAGGGGACAGCAACTCCAGCTTCTTCCACGCCTGCGTTAAAGGCCGCAGACAACAGCTCAACCTTCATCGCATCTCCGATGACAACGGCAACCAGCTGGCCGACCAGCAATTGATACAAGAGGCCGCGGCCAACTTCTTCTCCAATCTCTTCACCAAAGAGGCGGTCACCTTGGACGAGGGAGTGATAGTGGAGATCCCTTGCATCATCACCGAGCTCGAGAACGAGCAGCTCCTCTCCCTCCCTTCCGCCACGGAGGTGCAGTCCGCGGTATGGGATCTTGGCGAGCACAGCGCTCCCGGACCCGACGGCTTCAGCGGGGTTTTCTACCGTCAATGCTGGGACATCATCGGGCCGAACTTTCTCGAGGCTTCGGTCGCCTTCTTTCAAGGATCTAGATACCCAAAATCCTTATCCAGGGCTAACCTCATTCTTATCCCCAAAAAAGACAACCCAGAAACCTTTAAAGACTTCTACCCCATAAGTCTATACAACTTTGCCAACAAAATCATCGCAAAAATTATCGCTAACCGGATGTCGGATCTCCTGCCCAAGATCATATCCGAGGAGCAGAGCGGTTTTGTGACCGGGCGCAACATTGTGGACAACATCCTGCTCGCTCAAGAGATGGTCACTTGCATGAAATTCTCGGCTAGAGGGAGGAACATCGCCATTAAGCTGGACATGGAGAAAGCCTACGATCGCCTTGACTGCAATTCATGATCTGGGTTTTTAGGGCTTTTGGCTTCTCTGAACCATGGATTGACATCATCTTCAGGTCCATCAGTAATTCCTGGTTCTCCACCCTAATCAACGGCCAGGCCAACGGCTTCTTCTCCGCTAGCCGCGGCGTCCGTCAGGGGATCCTCTTTCTGCCACTATCTTCATCATCACTGCTGAGGCCCTCAGTAGAAACCTTAAGAACATGCCCAATACCCTGCGGTTCCACCATTTTCACACCACCACCGGCTGCACCATCATCACTCACCTTGCTTACGTTGACGATGTACTCATTTTTTCCTCCGGCGACATCGAATCTATCGAGGTGGTCCTTCAAACGCTGAACAGGTACACCAGGTGCTCTGGTCAAAGAATCAACAACAACAAGAGCGTCATCTACACCCATCACAAATCGGACAAGTCCCACACTTCGACGCTGTCTAACTTGACTTCCTTTGCCATCGCATACGCCCCTTTCACCTACTTAGGGTGTCCATTGGTCTACGGCAAAGCCAACTCAAAAATCTTCGAGTACATGGTCAGCGCCATCAGGAAAAGGATCGAGGGCTGGCACAATGCGACCCTCTCACCATGGGGCAAGCTGTTACTTATTAAACACGTCCTTTCCTCCATTCTGATCTACACCCTCGCGGTATGCAACCCTTCCAAGAAGGTCCTCGCCTCGCTCGAATCCTTCTTTGCCAGCTTCTTCTGGGGTCACAACAACGGCAAGGACAAGCACCACTGGGCTAGCTGGACCACTATGGCTAGCCCCACCTCCGAGGGCGGTCTGGGACTCAGTAGATTAGAACATATCGCCGACGCATGCTCCATGAAGTTATGGTAGAAGCTGCGCACGGACAATTCAATTTGGACTCGCTTCATGCAAGCGAGATACTTCAGATATTCACATCCTGGAACGGCCTTAGCCAACAACCGTTCATCGGCATCTTGGAGATGTATTATCCGTGGCCGCCAGCTTGCAGACACACTCATCCATATCCAGCTGGAGAACGACTACTCATCGATGAGCCACGATCGTTGGCTGTGTGGTCTACTCTTGCACCCCCCGAATCCTCTCCACGGGAAGGCAAGATTCGCAAGCTTTGGGATCCTTCGTCCGGATGGATCTGGTACCGAGTCAGGAACTGGCTCGGTCCAGCGGCCGCCGCCCGCCTCGCCGCTGCGAATCTTCGCCTCTCCGACACCCCGAACATCTCGAGATGGTTCCCTAACCCGGACTGCCAGTTCTCCCTGTCCTCCGCGAGGTCAGTCGTTCGCGGCGTCGGGACTCCGTCCCCCCTCATCGCTCCTTTCTGGCACGCGTGCATCCCCATCAAATGGTCCATCCTTATCTGGCGAGCCCACTTCCGGAAACTCCCCACAGACGACGCCATCACCGCGTTTGGCTACAGCCTAGCCTCGAGGTGCCATTGCTGTACCTCCCCTCAAGCCAAATCTGCAAAACACATCCTCACCTCCGGCGAACTGGCCACGAACATTTGGGCGAGTCTCAGCACCAAGTTTAGGAAGGCCCTCCCCCTTAGGGGCTTCAACGATCTCCTGTCTAGCTGGGGCATCTCCCACGGACATCAGATCGTCGTAGCCGCGGGCATTTGGGTCCTGTGGAAAAACAGGAACAAGTTTCGTTACGAGGGCCGTCAACTTCCAGCTACACAACTGTACAGGGAAATTATCAGACAAATCTTTGAGATTCGGAGGCGCTGCTCGCACTCCTCGCCCAACTTCTGGGAGACCCTAGATTAGTCTCAGGCTTCTTTTTTCTTTTTGTCGGCTTGCCTAGCCGTTTATTTTCTTTTAACAGTGCTTGCCGCTCCTCTTGTATAGGCTTTTTCATTTTGTGCCTGATACATCAATAAAATTGCCCTTCTCTTATATATATATATATATATATATATATATATATATAAAGAAACCCCCCTAATTGATTAAAGGCGGTTCAAAAACCGCTGACAAAAACCGTATGCAAGGCACAAAATGCCGAAGTCTATACAGGTATACCACTAAAAGAAGGAGGGGTGAAAGTGAAATAATCGCCGGGGGATAAGGGGGGAGCACCGACCAGAATGCCCTCGAACTGTGGGAACACAGGGTGCTCCGCTTACGGCATTGGCGAGCAACTTCCCGCAATAGCCGGTCTGCCGAGTATAGGTGACCTTCGAATCTCGTCTTGTTGCGATTCTTCCAAATGACCCAAGTAGCGGCCGCTGCGACGATCTGGTGGCCATTGGAGGCAGAACCCCAGGTAGCCAGTAGATCGTGGAAGCATCCACCGCCCTGCTCAATGCTGAAAAGCTGGTTAAGGGTTGTCCAAGTCCTGTTAGGCAGCGTCCCCTGGCGGAAGATGTGATCGATAGTCTCCGTCTGACGCTCGGAGCAGCAGGAGCAAGCTGATGCTAAGCTAATCCCGATGGTGTTGAGGACGTCGTCTGTCGGCAGTTTCTTTCTAATGACTCTCCATACTAGGAAGGACCACTTCTTAGGGATGCAGGAATGCCAATAGTGTACTATAGGGAGGTACGGCCGCCCGGCGCCCTGGATAGCAAATCTTGCCGACCTCACCGAGAATGCCCCTGACGCCTCGAGGGACCATCTCAACACATCCTCCTCACCACTGATGCGTAACCCTCTTTCGCGGATGCCATCAGCCGTATTGTTGCCGGACCACTCACGAACCTGGTCCCAGTTCCAGTCGTCGGTCGAGGGATTCCACAAGTCTCTGATCCTACAATCTCTCGGGGTCTCCATAAGACATGGGATCATGCTGTCTCCAACCCATCGCTCAAGGAATGGGTTCGAGTCGCCCGCTCCCAGCTGAAGTCTCATTGCTGGCTCGACAAGGTTGCGGCCGATAAGGATGCGACGCCAGGCCGCTGAGGATCTGCAGATGGATATGGCCATAGAGGGGTGAATGTGTTTGAAGTATCTGGCTTTCAAAAATCTGCTCCATAAGTTGTTGCTCGTGCGGAGATTCTACCACAGTTTCATCGAGAATGCATTAAAAATGTGAGTGAGTTTGCTGAATCCTAGACCCCCCTCGCTTGTCGGGTGAGCCATTGAGTCCCAGCTAGCCCAGTGATGCTTATCCTGGCCGTTGCTATACCCCCAGAAGAAGTTTCAAAAGATCTATTCGATCGAAGAAAGAACCTTAATGGGCGGCGAGCACGTCGCAAGTGTATGGATGGGGATGAAGGATAGCACGTGATTGATGAGGATCATCTTGCCACCTGGGGATAAGGTGGCATTGTGCCACCCTTCCAGTTTCTTTCTGATTCTGGTGATTAAGTCCTCGAATATGCCGACGTTGGATTTCCCGTACACTAACGAACATCTGAGATAGTTGAACGGGGGCTTCACAACAGAAAAGGATGTTAGGTTAGAGAGGTTGTTGGCGTGATCTCTATTGGTGTTGTGGTGAGCGTAGATAACGCTCTTGGAATGATTGATTTTCTAACCGGAGCATCTGGAGTATCTCATTAGAGTATTGTGAACCACCGCCACAGCGCCTTCGTCCCCGGAAGAGAAGATGAGTAGGTCATCTGCAAATGCCAGATGGGTGATGATAGGGCAGCTACTGGATGTATGATAGTGTTGGAAGTTAGGGATGTTGACCAAATTGTTGAGGTTTCTACTCAGGGCGTCAGCTGCTATGATGAAGACTGTGGAGGATAGTAGGTCGTCTTGTCTCACCCCGCGGTGGGATTTTAAAAATCCCTCAGCGCGGCCATTGATGACCGTGGAGAACCACGAGTTGCTGATGGATCTCCAGACGATATTGGTCCAAGTTTCTGAGAATCCAAAAGCCCTGAAAATCCAGATCATGAATTGCCAATCCAGCCTATCGTAAGCTTTCTCCATATCGATTTTGATGGCAATGTTGCCTCCCCTCACCGAAAATTTCATGCAGGTGATAAGCTCTTGGGCCAGCATAATATTGTCCTGGATGTTCCTCCCGCGAACAAACCCGCTTTGCTCCTCCGAAATGATTTTGGGAAGAATACCAGCCATTCTGGTCGCGATGACCTTGGATATGATCTTGTTGGTGAAGTTACAAAGACTGATTGGTCGAAAGTCACGGAAGGACTCCGGGTTGTCTTTTTTAGGGATTAGGATCAGGTTGGCACTAGAGATGGCTTTAGCGTATATAGCACCTTCGAAGAAAGCGATCGCCGCTTCAGTGATGTCTTGCTTGTTAATATCTAAGTATGTGCGGAAGAATACCCCCGAAAACCCGTCCGGTCCTGGCGTACTGTGCTCGTTCAGAGCCCACACTGCATCTCTAACTTCCTGAACAGAGGGCGGGCGGTTCAACTGGGCGTTGTCGGTATCGTTAATGAGAAGGGGAATTTGGTCTAGGAATGATCTGTCTTTGTGAACCGTCTCTTTGGAGAATAGTTTAGAATAGAAATCCGTTGCTGCCTCATGGATGCTCTTCTGGTCGGTGATAATGTTCCCATTGTCATCGGCTGTCCTGTGAATCAAGAGCTTCCGTCTGCGCCCGTTAACGCAGGCATGAAAGTACTTCGAGTTTTTGTCCCCCTTACTGTCCCACTTCAACCTCGCTTTATGTTTCCAGAAATCGGTCTTCACTTTGATCCAGAATTTAAGCATAGCCTTGGTGAGGCTGAGGGCTCTCCTAGCCTCTGAGGATCGATCCGCGACGACCAGGGCTTCGGCGCGGGTGACGTCGTCCTCGGCGACGCGGTCGGCTTGAAAGATATCTCCGTATGCGAGCTTGCTCCAAGCGGACAATGCTTTTCTGGTGGCCTTAATCTTGTTGCTCACCCGAACAAGGGGGTTGGAGGAATCCTCGCGGTTCCAAACTTCTGCAACGATGCCCAGAAAATGAGGATGACTGGTCCAGAAGTCAAGGAATTGGAAGTGCTTTTTGGATGAGTTAGTCTTGTCATTGATCTCAATCAAAAGGGGAGTGTGGTCTGATTCAGTGGAATTGAGGTGGGACAGATTGGTGATGATCCCCATTCCGTGCCAGAAGGCATTCGTAAGGGCTCTGTCTAGCCTAGAGTATTGACGACGGTCGCCATCCTGCATGTTGCACCAGGTAAAAGCATTACCAGTGAATTGGAGAGTGGTTAAGTGGGCGTTGAAGATGAAGTTGTTGAAGTCAAGCATGGCCGGAGCGGGAGGGGGCGGCCTCCGGTTTTCTCCGCGCTGCTAGTGATCGCGTTGAAGTCCCCAATGCAAAGCCAAGGGGAGTTGGTGTGGAGGTGGTGGATGTCAAGGAGGTCGTCCTAGAGTTGTTTCCTCTCCGCAACATCGCAGCTGCCATGGACCGCTGAAAGGATGGCGCGATTAGGAAGTCTTGGGTGATCGAACCAACAGGAGAGGGCCTGCCGGGAGTCGTGGATGACTCCTAATTTGACGTCCTTCACGCAGAGGATCCAAATATTATGTCTGCCAGCTATGGCCATAGGAAGGCCCTGTTGCAGTTGGATGGATTTTAATCTTTTGGAGGGGATTTTGGGTTCAAGAATGATAAGGATGTCGATCTTGTAGATTTTTCGCAAATTGATAATTCTCCTTAACGTTGGTTTGTTCGCCAGACCGCGGACATTCCAGGATAGGGTGTTAAGCATTAAGGATGTTGAGGGGGTTTTTTTTGTTCCGCTTGACGGCAGATCTGGTTTGGATGGTCGAGGTTACAGTGGGTTCGTTGTTTGCATTGGCCTCGCTCGAGGTGGAAGGACCTGCCTCCGTTGGGGGTAGGTGATCGTTACATGCTTGCTCCTATGGGATCTGTTGCTGATTGACCGATTCCTCGACCGAGTCCAGTATAGGATTCTCCGGTGGGATGATTATGGAGTCACTGTTGCTCCCGGTTAGGAGATTGGTTTGCTGAAGGGGAAACTCGTGACAAGGACCTGGAGCCCTCTCTGAACAAGGTCTAGTCCTAGAATAGGTAGGGCCTCAACCACGGGATCTTCGATGGTGAGCTGACGATTGGCTTCGGAGGTATCGGTGAACTGTTCTACGTCTACCGGATCGGAAAGAAACTCGGTGAGCACACGGTCGACAGGGGGAGAGGCTGTCTCCTTTGGGTCTTCCGCGTCCTCCGAATCAAGAGCGTCAAATTGGTTGGATAGGATGAGAGGTTTGGTGCGGTGGGGGATCAATGCTGTGCTAGGAGATTCGCTCTTGTCTTTCGGGGCGTCTCCGGAGCCGAATCGAGTGTGCGAATTTAGACGTTGTAGGAGGGGTGGCTTAGGAGTCCTCTCTTCAGCAGGCTCGCTGTCTTTTTTGGGTTGTTTCTTCTTTAGTTCTGGGTGAAGTCGGTAGCAATGCCTCGTAAGATAACCTCTTAAGTGGCAGTGGTTGCAGAACATTATGTGGTTGTCGTAGAGGATTTGTTGGGTGTAGATTCGGTTGCCCAGTTCGATGTTGATAAAATTGGGTGGTTCAGTGGTGAGGTCGAGTTCCACACAGATTTTGGCGTAGTGGGCTTTGGTGAGGTTGCTGGTCTCAGGGGCTGAGGCCACATACGTGCCGAAAGAGTTAGCGATGCACCTGAGAGCCGCTGGGACGAAACAAATGAGGGACAGATTAGGCGGAGTGATCCATGCGGTAACTGTCGCTGAGTCTTCTTTAGTGCTAAAGCTAGCTGACCACTTGATTATCTTCATCTGATGGGTGTCAATCCTGCACGTGCCTTTAGACCAGACTGTCTTATGGTCTAAGTCGGATGAGAGGTGAAGAAGAATGTGTTTGGGATCTAGGGGGCAACGCGGTAATCCGCAATGAGTTTTCAGTTGGCTATCGTCTCTTGCACCCTAGGGAGCTTGGGACAACCGGATGAAAATTTGAGGATAAAGTGTGGGGAAATGAATTCGAAAGTGAGGACATCTCCTTGTCGATGAATGGAACCGAGGGAATGCGAGACTCCTGAGAGTACTCGATATCGGGAAGATTGATGTCTGGGACGAGAGGCGCCTTGGTAGATGCCAGGTCCGGACGAAGCTTGGCTGCGAAGGTCGGCGGGGGAGAGGGGGGTCAGCCAAGGAAGGGATGAAGGGTGAGCTACTGGAAGGAGGGGGAGCAATCGAGGAGGAGATATGCTCGGGGCGGTGGGAGTTGACAGCGGGGGCTGCATGGGGATGCACACTGGAAGGGGACGGCCAGAGGGGACCGTCCAGGAGCTGAGCTCGTTCCGCCCGCTGGGGAAGGCACCTCAGACGGACCAATTGCAACTAGAGGAGGGGGCGGATGAGCAACCGGGACGACCCCAGCGGGGTTCTCTGGCTCGGACGAGCTGATGGCGAGAAGGGAGCGGTACGGGGGGCAACCCGCTGACACCAAAGAGGCGGTAGGAGGAATAATAGAAGGTACATGAGGGAGGCTGGGAGCTTCGGACGGGAAGATGAGAGGCACAGGAGGGAGGCTGATGCCAGGGGTTGGGACTCCAACGAAGGGGCATGTTGGAGGGGTGGGGAGGGTGAGATCCTGGATGGGAAGAATGGGGTGGGAGAAGGAGGAGGAGGTGGCGGGAAGCACATAGGGTGGGGAGGGAAGATGATCGGTGTGGGGGGTGGAGTGTAGAGTGCAGTGGAGGGGGTGGGATGATGGGTGGCGTAAAGGGAGTGCTGGGCTTGGATGTCGGGCAGGGGGTGGGCCCACCTGAAGGAACTGGGCACAAATTCGGAGGAGGAGCAGGCCCGCCTGAGTGGGAGTATGCGGACGAAACGCCAGGCGCGTAAAGTCCATAGGATAAAGGTGCGTAAAACTCATAGAAAAGGCAGGCCCCACTAGAGGGCTGAGCGTAAAGGCCACGGAAGGAGCCTAGCGCTTGATAATCATTTATAGGGAGGGCCCCACCATAGGGTAGAGAACCAAAGGAGGAGTTACACGCTGCAGCGGTAGGAGCGTAAACAGCGGAGAAACGCTGGTCCACAGTTGGGTGGGACCCACCAGCGTAAAAAGCTGCTGAACGCTGATCCCCAGCTGGGTGGGACCCACTTGCAAAATCGTTGGGGAGGTAGTACGCATCGCCATGAGCAGCGTAAAAACCAGAGTTACGCGCTGCCGAACGCGCGTAAAAATCTGGGACAACCTCGAGTTGGGCGCCAAGAACGGCATACCCGAGGTGTCTGTCGATGGGACGCCCGACACATGCACCGCTGGGGGGCTCCCCACCCAATGGGTCAGAAGACCCGTTCGAAATTCGAAAGAGGACGGGAAAATGGAGGAGATGCTGCTGGGGGCTGAGCACCGCGGAGCTTCCGGCCCAGGTAGGCGCGGCCCGACGGCTAGAAGGCACCGTGACCGGCGGATGAGACGGGGGGGAGACCAAAACGGGAGTTGGGGGAGTTGGAAAACCGGGGGCTGCCGGGCACCACAGCATGGACGCCGGAATGGGACGGGGAAGAGCCGAGAGAACGGGATGACGGGGGCGGCTGAGCCAGCAGTGGAAGGGAGTGGGGAACCACGGGAGGGGGATAGCCCACCAGAGCGAGGGCGTCGGCCGGCCAAGGGGGCTGCATCGGGCTCCGGCAGAAGGCCGCCGAGGGCCAGACGGGACCGGACGGGGGGAGTCCCTAGGGACTCCCCAGGGAAGGGGACGAAGACTCTAGGGGGGACGGAGGCTCTGCAGACAAACCATTTTTCTCCTTATATATATATATATATATATATATATATATATATATATATATATATATATATATATTCACATAACACACACACACACACACACACACACACACACACATATATATAGTCAATTTATATTCATTTCAAATTTGTTAAATCTATTAAACACACACAATATATATATATACACATATTGTTCTAGTCAAAGGTCCCAATTTCAAAAAATGGTATTTCAAGCAATATTATCACATTTCGAAAAATAATAAAAATATATATAAATAATAAATAGCAAATAATACATTAAATACCATTTATAAAAGTTACTCACTAGATTATAAAATGAGCTATAGTTATATACACATCTATATATCTACATGGATGCCGCTGGTCGCACTACATGACTACATGGGCTTGGGCTTGTTTCGGGTCCAGTCCGGACTAGTTTGGTACAACCCGGTCTTCTACAAGTCAAATCTTAATAATAGATAATTGAATTATTTATAGGATCATGACACAACTTAGCCTGGTTTTCCTAGTTGGGACATACTTATGGTTCGGCCTTCCCTACCATGGCTAAAATACTAGTCAAGGCACGCCATTGCACTATCCGTGCCATGATTTATAGTCATCTTGAACTCCAAAACTAAACCATGACTAAGGCCTTCTATAATAATAATTAATTAATTAATTTAATATTTATAAACATTCCAAAAATTATTATTTAATTTAAATAAATAATTTTGAAAAATATTTTCAATATTTCGGGAAGAGGGGTTACAAATCTACCGACCTTAAAAAGAATTTCGTCCTCGAAATTTAAAGAAAAAAAAGTCAATCAATGATGGTAAAAGAGGGGTCCCACTAGCTTTCAATTATTCTCATGTTCATGGCATTTGACAAGGATTTCTAAGATAACTAGTCTACATTGTAACTAATAAACTAGTATAAGGCCAAATCTTATTTTGTAAAACCCATATACTACTATGACTATCCATGATTGCATCCCATATGTCCTTTTCTTTTTGTCGTATCCTCAACTATGTAAATTCAACATTTTTTTTGAATACATACCTTCCAATATAAGCCCCCTTTTCTACAATCTTCAAAAAAAAATTCAATATTTCATAATATCCTCAATTTCAAATTAATAATATAATATTTAATATTCAAAATTCATATCCTCATAATTTAATAACTATATCCAATCTTAGAATTAAAATTGAAATACCATCCTTAAAATTTTTGAATCCTCTGTTGCAGTCATTTCCCGAATTCTTTCAATAATTTGCCTTATCCTCGTAGCTATTTAGTAACTACAAGTCCTCGAGGACTTCTATCCACCTTTGAATTAACTCATATGACACAAGAACATACTAAGTGGGATCTCCTCAGTATTTGTTTTGAAAAGTAAATCCAATATTCAAATTTTGTCTTTAAAAAGAAATTCCAATACACTTTTTTTTTCATCCAATCATATTATATTATTTATCTTCTTCTTAATTTCTCTCCCCTTTAATTGATTGCTGAATAAACATATTAACCTTCATAAATCCTCGATCTTATCCAATTCTTCTAGCACTAATTCCCATAAATTCTTTATTGTCATTTAAAAATACCATAAGATCATAAAACTTTAAAAAAAAAAATTAACCTTATTTCACTAAAAGTTTTCCCTAATCATTGTCTACTAATATTTTAGCCTCTAGCAATATAATCATCATAATCTCAGTCTACTAACTTCCCTCAATACTCTCAACAAAAATTTTGATCACCAAGAATAAGTTTGCTAGAATCTCTACCCATCCTTGGTCCACTACTCCATTCAAACACATGATATCATAACATTTTATAACCTTGCACACTAGTTGCAAAAATTACTACCAATAGATATCTATGGCATATGACATCTCTAATCCCCTCCTATCTATCAAGGAACCAAATTTCAATAATCAAACTAACTTACACTATAACTTAAGAATCTCTGATAAATTCTAAACAACACGATCATTCGTCACCCCGAAATAGGAAAGGACGAGAATCAATGGTACGGGAAGGCAAGGAAGAATAATCGTGAGCAAATACGAAGTTTCAAGGACGGTAGAGAACTTTCTTAGAGAATTTTCAAGGCAGCGTGGATTGAGATTCCTAACAGTTTAGTCATATTTGCAGGCTCGTATCAGTACAGTTACATGATCGATACGATATGCTCTGACCTGTATGGGCCACCAAAAAAAACTTATCACGACCCGCACCTGCTTTCCGAGATACAAATTCGTGCACAAGCCAGCTACGTATCGAGCGGGCTCCAGCCCAACTCGAATACGTATACGCTATCCAGAATAGGGTATCACGTCTAATATGGTAAGCTAAACTATATCTCAATCCACAAGAAGAATATAAAACAAGAATGAACATTATGGATCATGGTCTGCAGTCCACTCGCATATATATCCGATTTGACTCCAAAAAATAACATGAGTTTATAAACTAGGCTAGCAAGCAGAGTATATCATGATAAGGAATATAAAGCACGAGAGGATAACAAAGTAACATCACTAGCAAATACCTGGATCCTGCAGATGTAAACAACTATCATCATGATCAGCTAACTAACTCCGTGCAATCAACTACCTAAAGAGATCATCAGGTCCTTAGGGGACTAGCAAGATACATAAAATATGTCTACTAATATGACAATAAATAACATATATGGAGGATAAGAATAGTGCAAGAAGAACATCCAAGAAGCGACATGTCATAGGGAAATGTAATAATAGACTTGGCTAATAATCAATCGAATAACTCCTATAGACTGTAGTACAATGTAAGATACTCCCAATCTATAGTATGTTTCGATTGTAGTTCAATGCAAGATACTCCCAATCGAGAATAGCCAATCCTAGTATCAATCACATCTCCTAAAGGAATATAAAGGTCATGTAAAATCCTATAGACAGTAGTACAATACAAGATACTCCTAATATATAATATATCTCAATTGTAGTATAATGCAAGATACTACCAATCGAGAATGGTCAAGTCAGGTCAGGTGTGAGCACCCTGAATTTTGGGTTGATTTTTTTAAATTTTTCTGATTGATTTAGTTTCAATAAATAATTATTCTGTTTAATTATCTTTAAGTGTACTTTCTCGTGCCTTTGACATTTAGAGTGTCAGGGATGTTCAACTCTGGAAATCTTCTTCATGAGTTTTGTAGTGGACAGGATTACCTTCATTTTGGTATATAGTGTCCCACTCAAACTTGTTCCCTTGTACTCTTTTTGCTTCGCAGAACTTCGGGTCGAATTAGACCATTTGATTATTAATTAATTTTTCTACTATTTTCCTTGATCATTATTAGCACATTACCGTGACTTTTAATTTGGGAGCGCAAGGCCAGTCATTTTCTTGAAACTAACTCATCATACATGATCTACTCGAGACGCTCTTCACCCATGACCTTCGTGTCCCACTCAGACACACCATTTTGTGCTCCATTTGCTTCACACAACTTTCCTGACATGTGACCCGATTTTATTTTACCCCACGGTGTCGCATTCATTTTCCAACTTGATTTGTGGGTACCCTGTCGACCAAAACTTGTCAGTCCCAAATATGGACATGGCCCACATTGAGCCTACTACCCGTACGACACTTGTGTCCTATTTATTGGAATTCCCACGTGCTGCTTATTCACCCATGATCATCAACACCTATTTTTATTCGATTATTTTGCCATGTCCGATTTTGATCCAACCCGGCTTGACTGAACCCAGCCCAGCTTCGTGTTACTCTCCATCACCATCACCCTCAGCCTCATTACCCTTAAAAAATACTAAATACTCATTCTACCTATTTTTAATATTTATTGAAAATTTCGTTTATTTAAAATCTCCATAGGAATGGCCAATTTCCCCTACAATTTATTCTAGCCCTTGGATTCTTCTATTAATCCTATCCATTAATTCCTACATGCAAACTTTTTCCTCCACCCTTTCATTCATGGCCGGCCCTAAAATTGAGGAGTGCTTTTTCTCCCACTCTCTCTCTCATTAATTGTACACACAATATTATTATCACCACTTTCTCTCTTTCCCTTTCTAAAATATTTTTCCCACACATAGCACCACCACCAGCCTACATTGCCGAGCCACCCCCTGGACGGAGCTCGACGTGGCCGAGCACGGCCGGCCGCACCACCACCAGCCTACTCTCCTCCTCCTTCCTCCTCACGTCATCTAATCCACCACCACCACATCAACCTTAATCCACCACCAACACCGAGCTTCACCTCCATCTCCACCGTGACCACTACCCTCGTCGAGGCCGCGCAGCCCCCGCCGTCGCCGGACTAGGCCAGGCCAGGTCGCGCAAGCCACCGCGGCTACAACAGCGAGCAGCAGTTGCACGTGGCCGGCCGGAAGTGGCCATTGGCCTCGCGTACAGGGCCGCCGCCGGCCACGCGCCGCCGTGGCCATGCCTCCCTAGGCTGGCTGCCCCTCTGGCGACCCTCCGGGTCCGCCATCTCCTCCTCCAGCTCGACGTATAGGCGATTCATGCATTTCGCACGAATTTCCGCCGTGACGCGCGCGGAATCAAGTCCATTTTGGCATCCCGTCGCAGCAACTTCGCGCACAATTTTCGAGAAATCCGACCGTTGGATCGGAAATTTCTTCACTCCGTCACAATCTCGGTATATCCACCTTCACTCCTGTCAATTTTCATCTGTTGATTTTATCGGTTGATGCCTCAAAACTGGCCACCAATTTGACCATTTAAATTTTATTAATTTTGGACAGTTTTGCGGAGCCAACTTCGTCAGCTTGTACCTCCTCCACCGCAGCTCCATTTGGCGTGCTACTAGTTCCTGTGTGAAGCTGGTATAACCCTCTTACTATCCCTCCAGTTTTTGTTTCATTGTGAGCTTGTTTGATTGGTTGAATTCGACGCCAAAGTTGGTCGTCTGAATTTGTAATTTTCAACTTATAAAATTCTATTTTTGAACATGGGACTCCAGATTTCATTTCTGACACCACCAATAGACTCGTGGCGTCGTTTTGGCATGTTTTCATATAAAATTTGTTAGATTTGGAGGACGTGGGCCCTGGCACGCATTTCGGTGCAAAATAGGTCCCATAGTCCGGGTCAACAGGACTTTTTGACGCCGGCTCATCGAAATCCAATTTTGGATATACCGTTGAGTTCGCATCGTCATTCTGGACTCGTTGACATGTAGTTTGCTGAGTTTTGAGAACATTGGCTCCGGTACGTATTTCGGTGCAAGTCGGATACCAATATCCGGGTCAACATGTCATTTTGAGATCGGCTCATCGGAATCCAATTCCGGATATACCGTTGAGTTTGTATTGTCATTCTGCACTCGTTGACATGTAGTTTGCTGAGTTTTGAGAACATTGGCTCCGGCACGCATTTCCATGCAAACCGAAATTCCAAGTTCTGGTCAACGGACCAAATTGAGATCGGGTCAACGGAATCCAATTCTGGATATACCGTTGGGTTCGTATCATCATTCTGGTTTCGTGGACATATAATTTGTTATGTTTTGTAGACTTATTTTCTTGTACGTTTTTCGGTGCAAAACGGCTCCGACACGGATACCGTTTTTGACCCAAAATTACCTTTTTGCCCTTGTGTCCAAATTGGATTGATGGGTAGGCTATCCTAGCTAATTTGACCATTCTGGATATGTTAGCGATGTTTATTTCATCGTCCGACATTGTTTGTTGATAATTTCTCTGAGTTTATCATTTTTATAAATAATTAATAATTAATTCTTATAATATTCGTATTTCAGGATTAGTACAACGAAACTGAGATCAGTCAATTCCAGTGATCTCACATCGCTGAAATTGACAAGGCGGACACGTGGATCACTATAATAAGATTATTAACCTTACCGTTAATCATCTTATCTCGATTTGCGTGTCGTAAGTTTCGACGTACGAATAACGAAGTACACCTTATATCTTTAATAATTAGACTAGAATTGACCCTGTTTGACCAGAGTTAACCAGTTGATCAAAGTCAACTGTAAGTCAACACTTGACCTAGTTTGACTAGATTATTGAACGAAGTTGACCTAGAGTTGATTTGACTTAGAAAAACCTAGGATAATATAGATTGCTTGTAGAGATTCATTTATTACAACCTGAACACCTTGTAACATGTGTTGCTTTAAATAGGACTCTGTGGCTTCAGTTGGACCTCTATACCTATCAGCTGTTTAGGTTATCAGGCGAGTACATTCTCTGATCATTTCATATCCTGCTTAGAATTATTTTCCTGCTTTAAATTACTTTACTTGATACTGTCACGTTGGTCACACGGATTAGTACTATATGGATCCCTTCTTGAGATGTTATCCCTTCAGGGAGCATCGGGTACTTCAGGTTCTATGCGTTTCACTTACATGGCGTATCACTATGCTCCACGGTTCATTGATCACTTGTGACATGTACTCTCATAATCACAGAGTCTTCCTTGAATCCTTATCCCATTTATTGGGTTTCCTAGAATCCCTATTTATGGGACTACCATGTACCACCCTTCGGGGGCTATTGCATGGAATCATAACATAACCTGGCTGGATCCTTGTGTATTGATTGGGGGTACGGAGGAGTAGAAGTGGACATGTGAATAATATCCAAGTAGTGTAGCATCAGAATCATTCCATAGTGTAGCATCAGAATCATCCTATGCCATTTACATGTCTATATTGTACTCTGACTCACTAGCCAATGTTAGTTCTCTATTGTATAGTAGATATTTCTATTACAGTTCTCTCTCTGTTTACATACTATATTTCCTTCAGTACCTGTATCTTACTTTACTGCATGATCATATTTTCTAACCTGCTATGAACTGTTGAGATGTATTGTGCTCGCTCCTGTCCTGACTGGACCTGTTGGTAAATTTTACAGATAGTCTGGAGGTTGCCTGCTAGCCTAGAGGAGACACAGTAGAGGTTGTATAGATAGCTAGGGTTTTGCTTATAACTTATTTTCAGTTGTCTTGAGTTGTATTTATGGATTACAGTATTTGAGCTTTGAGATGTATTTCTGGGTTTGTGTATCTTAGACACTTAGACTTCTATCTGCTGTATCTCTTTTGGATTTCATGTTTTATCTATCTTCCATTATGCTCTACCTTAGATGTGATTGAGTTTACATTCTGCTATGTCACCCCCATTCGGGGAGTATAAACTGCTTAGCCTTATACTGTTAGATGCATGAGACCTAGGACAGCGTTATACCGCCGACACTGCGGCGTAGGCTGGACGTACCCACATCTCGTGCCCTTACTCTAGGGTGCGGGTCGTGACATCAGGTCATACTCAAGACAAGTCCAAGTCCATCAATCATGACCAGGTCAATTCAATCAAAGAAACATGACATAACTGGTAACTTTATCATAAGACATGGTGAACACTAGGAAGACCAATAAACAATCAATGAAAACAACTAATATCCTATACGTGCACGTAAATCTATAAAACAAGAAGGCAGTTTATAATAACCCAAGTAGAATATGAGAAGCATGTGACAATATGAAAAGAAATACAATAGGAAAGAAAACATGTAAATACTATATAAGTTCGGCAAGGTATACTTGCCTGGTAGTAGCACGTAGAACCAACGCTATTCAGTCAATCGACGAGCCACGAAAGTCATACTCTCACAACAGCCTCCGGAGGCTGAAACAGATATTACCAACGTATTTAGAATAGTCAAATTAGCTAGAATAGCCTATCCATAAGTCCAATTCTGGATATAGAGGTAAAACGATAATTTTGGGCCAAAACGATGTCCGTCGTTGTACCCGCTTTGCACCGAAAAGTGTGCCAGTATCTATGGTCTCTAAAATCGTTAAACTATATGTCTATAGATATGGTTTGACGATATGAACCCAACCGTATATCTAAAGTTGGATTCCGGCGGACCGTACACAAATTCATCCATTGGATCGGGTCATAGGTCCGCCAAAATAGCGTTCAAGTCGACCTTCTCAGAATCAGACCAAACTTGGCATACAGTACCAGAAAAATGACACGGTCCTGTTGGTGCAAGTTTCGTCTGGAGATGACGAATGTGCACAAAGTAATCGACTAGTTTGTAAAGAGATCGATACAGGATATCTCGATAGATACGCATCGATTTTGTCGCGCACGCACAACGAAATTGAGTTCCGTTGAATCCCTCATGTCCGCAACATTCGTATGCGCCTTTCGATGCTTACAGGTTGCGACCACGTCGCCCGGTTTGTCGGGAGGGACGTCGTATCGGAGATTTTCTAATTCTGAAAACTGTTTTTAACATATTTTTCTGTGAATTTCATGCTAAATTCCTTTACTGCATAGTTAAGTATATTAAAACTAATAGTAGGTTTCTATGTCCTATATGTTGTCTAAATTACTGTTCAAGTAGTTTCTAAGAATTCTCACTAGATTGCACTTAATCGGCCTTCCAATTTGGGTGTTTGGCCTGTTCGAATACTCTGTTTCTACGTTGTTTTTGCTCGACTTCACGTTGATTTCGTAGGCAATATGATTCTCTATTACTGAATCTAATTGTTAGGGTTTGTAGAGGGTTAAATAGGCTATCCAAAACATTTTACGGATCGAGTTTTCATGGAGCGATGAGGGAGAAGTTAGGGTCGAAACAGTGGTACCTTATGTTTTTGTTGTTGATGTATTGGGCAGTGCTCTCTTTATAGGTTCTGTTATAATACTTTGGGTCGGATTCACTGTGTAGGGGGTTGGTTGGGCTTTGTATTAATGTTGTTCCTGTATGGGAACAACATTCCTTTTTTTTTTTTTTAATTTTAATTTTCTTTCTCCTTTATATATACATATTTTTTTTTCTTTCTCCTTTATATATATATATATTCTTTATATATATATATATATATATATATATATATATATATATATATATATTTGGAAAAGAGCACTCCATTCTATTCCAATAAGGCTAAAAATGTCGAAGCCAGTACAAGGATACCCCTAGGCACAAAATGCCGACGCCTATACAAGTATACCAACAAAATCGGGAAACCGAAGGTTAGGGGAGAGGAGTAATCCAAGAACTAGTCTGCCCGTGTGAACAGCAGGACCTGATCTTATGGCACGGTCTGATGACCTTTCTGATGATCTGGTCGACATTGTACTGATGGCCCTCATATCTCATTTTGTTGCGATTCTTCCAAATGGTCTATATTGCAGTAGCCGCTACGATTTGGTGCCCGTGGGACGATGAAGCCCAGCCAGTGAGGAGGTCATTGATGCACCCAAATCCCTGTGCCCTTCTCACCTTTGAGATAGCTTTCTCCAAACCCTGGCAGGTAAATCCCCATGACAGAAGATATGGTCGACGGTTTCTGTCTGACGCTCTGAGCAGCAGTTGCACGGAGATGCCAAGCTGAATCCGATGGTGTGCAGATTATCGTTGGTGGACAGCCTCTCCCGACGAGCTCTCCAAATTAGGATAGACCACTTCTTTGGAATGCATGTCTGCCAGAAAGTAGCATGGATCTGAGATGGAGTTTCGCGATCGCAGGCAACTCGCCTGGCCGAGCTCACCAAGAATTCTCCTGAGGCTTCGGCCGACCAGCACAGCTCGTCCGCCTCGCCACCAATTTTCAGGCCGCGATGACGGATATAATCTACAGCCTCATTACCGACCCAATCGCGGATCCTGCCCCAATCCCAGTCGTTCCCATCTGGATCCCACAGGTCCCTGATCGTGGAGATCTCGCGGCCCGCCGTACGGTTAGGGAGCAAGGTGTCCCCAGCCCAATGTTCAAAAAAAAGCAACGATTCACCATTTTCCAGATCAAGTTGAATCATCGATTCGGCTATAGTGCGTCCGATTAGGATGCGCCGCCAGGCTGCAGATGACCTGTTGTTGGGAAAGGCCTGAGATAGGTGGATATGCTTGAAGTATCTGACCTTCATGAATTTAGCCCATAAATTCTGACTCGTTCGAAGCTTCCACCATAGTTTCATAGAGAAGGCGTCAACAATGTGTGAGATTCTGTCAAATCCCATGCCTTCTTCCTCAGTAGGCCTGGCCATGGTGTTCCAACTCACCCAGTGATGTTTAATGTTCCCGCTGCTATGCCCCCAAAAGAAGTCACACAGGATGCTCTCAATCAAGTGGATCACCTTCTTGGGTGGGTTGCACGCAGCAAGGGTATATATGGGAATAGATATGAGCACGTGGTTGATGAGGATCATCTTTTCGCCCGGGGATAGGGTAGCGTTGTGCCATCCCTCCAGTTTTCTCCTAATTTTGTTAACCAGCCCGTCGAATATGCCTGCGTTAGTTCTATCGTACACCAGAGGACATCCAAGGTAAAGGAATGGAGGGTGTTCAATGGAGAAAGAGGTGATATTGGAGATATTGGCCGTGTTGTTTCTTCCAATGTTGTGATGTGCGTAGATAACACTCTTGTCGGAGTTGACCTTCTGCCCGGAGCTGGCAGCATATCTCTGGAGAGTGTTGTGGACCACCTCCACCGACCCGACATCCCCGGATGAGAAGATGAGGATATCGTCAGCATAAGCTAGGTGGGTAATGATCGAACATCTGCTGGCGGTGTGGAAGTGTTGGAAGTTCGGGGTTCTAACCATCTTGTTCAGGTTTCTGCTCAAAGCGTCCATCGTGATGATGAAGATGGTGGAAGATAATAGATCTCCTTGTCTGACGCCCCGGCTGGATTTGAAGAAGCCGTCGGGTTGGCCGTTGATGACTGTAGAGAACCATGAGTTGCTGATCGATCACCACACCATATTATTCCAAGTCTCCGAGAAGCCAAAGGCCCTGAAAACCCAAATCATGAATTGCCAGTCAAGCCTATCATAAGCTTTCTCCATGTCCAGTTTGATCGCAATGTTGTCCCCTCTAGCCGAAAGTTTTATGTAGGTGATAAGCTCCTGAGCTAGCATAATGTTGTCTTGGATGTTTCTACCTCGGACAAAGGCACTTTGCTCCTCAGAGATGATCTTAGGGAGTAAACCAGACATACGGGAAGCGATTATTTTGGAGATGATCTTATTTGTGAAGTTACACAAGCTGATGGGTCGGAAGTCACGAAAGGTCTCCGGGTTATCTTTTTTGGGGATGAGGATCAGATTGGCGGCAAAAATGGCTCTTGGGTAGGTCGCTCTCTGAAAGAAGGCGATGACCACTTCATGGATGTCCTTCTTGATGATGTCCCAACATTGATGAAAGAAAGTCCCGAAGAAGCCGTCGGGTCCAGGCACGCTGTGGGCGTCTAGCGCCCAAACTGCGTCTTTGACCTCAGTCTCGGTTGGAGGTAGTTCCAGATGTGTGTTGTCGTTGTCGTCGATGAGGTGGGGAATCTCAGCCAGAAGGTTGTTGTCTCTGTGGACCCCTTGTTTGGTGAAAAGATGGGAGTAGAAATCAGCAGCAGCCGCTTGGATATCACGCTGGTTACTGATGATGTTACCCGAGTCATTTTTGATCTGGTGAATTGTCAGCTTCTGCTTGTGACCGTTGGCACAGGCATGGAAATAGGCCGAATTTTTGTCCCCCTCGCTGTCCTATTTCAGCCTCGCTTTCTGCTTCCAATATTCTGTTTCCACTTTCAGCCGGAATTTGAGGATGGCTTTGGTGAGGTTAAGGGCGGTCCTGGCTGTCGGAGATCGATCAGTCAAAAACAGCGTCTCTGCGCAGGTGACGTCATCTTCCGCCGTGCGGACTGCCTGGAAATTATCTCCATAAGCCTGTTTGCTCCACGCTACTAGTGCTTTCCGCGTTGCCTTAAGCTTGCTGGCAACTCTGATCAACGGGTCAACTTCGTCTACCGGATTCCATGCTTTCACGATGACCTTCGTGAATTGAGGGTGTTCGTTCCAAAGGTCGAGAAACCGAAAGTTCCTTTTAATCTGGTTGGCTGAGTTATTGATTTCAACTAGCAGGGGAGCATGGTCGGACTCGGTAGCGTTAAGATGAAAAAGTCTGGAGGTGATGCCCATGCCGTGCCAGAAGGAGTTAGTTAGGGCTCTGTCAAGGCGTGAGTATTGCCTACGATCGCCTTCTTGCATATTGCACCAAGTGAACGCATTTCCCGAGAACTGGATCGAGGAAAGGTTGGCATTAAAGATGAAGTTGTTGTAGTCATGCATGGCCGTAGGTGGGGGCGGCCTGCCCCCAGACTTCTCCTCTCTACAAGTGATAGCATTGAAGTCTCTAATACAAAGCCAGGGGATGTTGATATGGTTGTCGTGGGTGTCGAGAAGGTCATCCCAAAGTTGTTTACGTTCAATAATGTTGTAGCTGTCGTGAACAGCGGACAGAATGACGCACTTGGGAAGGAAGGGGTGCTCTATCCAGTACGTGAGTGCCTGCCTGGAATCATGAATAACTCCGATGCAGAGATCAGATGAGATGAGGATCCAAATGTCATGGTTGCCGGCCATGGCGTTATGAAAACCTAATTGATGCTAAATAGATTTTATTTTCTTGGGGAGGATCTTGGGTTCGAGGATGATCAAAATGTCAATCTTGTGGAGTTTTTTGAGGGCAATAATCTGCTTCTTGGTGGGTTTGTTGGCCAGACCTCGAACATTCTAGGATAGGATGTTAAGCATTAATGTTATGGTTGAGGGCATTTTTAATCCGCTTGACTGCGGATCTTGTGCGGATAGTTGTCATCTCGGTGACATCTGCGGGCTTGTCGTTGTCGGGGTCCTGAATGCCAGAGGAGTGGTGGACCTTTGAGGGAACGATCCTTTCTCCCGCGGAGTCCAGAGTGGCCTATCCGTCGGGTAAAATGAGGGTGTCTTCAAAGCATCCCGATGCTTCTCCTGCTGGCTGTAGGGGGAATCCTGCATCTATGACTTGCTTCCCTCGCTGGACCTACTTTGGTCCCAGGATTGCCAGCACCTCGACAACAGTGACGAGGGGTTCGGTGGGGGCAGACTCAAGGAGGGTGTCTGTGCCATCGTACAGGTAGGTATCACTGGGTGTGGCGGGCTCTGGGGTCTCTACCATGTGCCTGGGCGGGTTCTGAAAGGAGACAATTGCCTGCGATGGCTCGATGGTTTTCGGGTCCTCAAAGGTGGCAGTATCCTGAACCGGCTCAGTGGCTTTCGACTCCAGGACGTCGAACTTATTCGATAGGTTTAGGGATGTGGAGGTGCTGTGGTTCGCTTCAGTGGCAGTAGGGGAACCCCTGTCAGACGATCCGCCTTGATGTTCAAACCTAACGTGGGTGTTTGGGAGCAGAAGCAGCGGGGGGTATTTCTTCTGTTTAATGTTGCCTCCCTTACTAGGGGCGTCTTTCCTGGCGGGGTTCCTCTTGAGCTCGAGGTGTAGACGGAAACAATGTTCTGCTAGATGTCCCCGCTGATGGCAGTGTTTGTAGTAAATGATGTGATTGTCGTATACTATTCGCTGGGTGTGCAACTGGTGGCCCAGCTCAAGGACGATGTGATTGGGGAGCTCATTATTCAAGTCCAGTTCCATACAAATCTTGGCATAATGAGCCTTAGTGAGGTTGATGGTTTCCTCTGCAGTTGCTACGTATGTCCCGAACGAGTTGGTGATACGCCGGAGGGCCGCGGGGACGAAGCAGATTAGGGAAAGGTTGGGTAGGGTCATCCATGCTGCGACCTTCGCAGAATCTTCTTTAGTGCTAAAGTCCGTGGACCACCTGATAATCTTCATAAGGTGGGAGTCCACCCTGCATGTGCCCTTGGACCACACGGTCTGGTGATCAGTCGCTGAGGAAAGGTACATCAGTATATGCTTAGGGTCCAGTGGGGCAACCCTGTAATCCGTGGACAGCCGCCAACTGAGGATCACTTCCTTAACCCGATCGAGCTTTGGGCAGCCAATGGAAAATTTAAGGAAGAAAGTGTGGGGGAAGGACAAGGATAGAGAGGACAGTTCCAGATCTGAGAAGGGGACCTGGGGAACCAGGGATTCCGATGGGTACACAACTTCCGGGAGTTGAACGTCGAGGAACAGGCTACCCTTCTTGGCTGCGCGGTCTGGACGTAGCACATCGGCGAAGGAAGGTGACGGGCCATCGAATTTGTATGGGGAGGTCGATGTTCCGCTAATGGGAGGGGGTACGCAGGCAGGCAGGGTAGGCTGAGTAGCAGACGGCCTGGAGCCAGTGGTCGGACCAAGGCCACGGAGGGTAGGGGCAATAGGAGGAGGAGACGGACTGAGTGATGAAGGAGCTTGGGGGGCAGCTGCGACGGCAGGGGGCAGGGGTTCCCCGATGAGGGGACTAAAGATGGGAAGGGCGCCTACTCGGGAGGGTGCAGCCGCTGGTCCCGACTCCCTTGCGCCAGAGGAGAGACCGGCGATCGGAAGATCTGATACCGAGGGGAAGAGGACAGAAACTCGAAGGGGGAGTCCAAGCACCTGCGGAAGGGGCCACCGCAGGAGGGGTGGCCCATGTGCCCACCAGATTGTCGGGGATAAAGTGGGGCCATGCGCCCGCTCCAGATGGAGAGGACCATACGCCCACAGGATGTGCCGTAGGGGGCCATGCGCCCGCAGGAATAGAGTTGTACCATGCGCCCGCATCGTGAAGGAGTGGCCATGCGCCCCCTGAGGGATGGGACCAAGCGCCTGAGAAAATATAGGGTGCCTTGCGCCCGGGGATGCCAACTGGTGTCAACCACCCGCTGGCAAGCATGCGCCCGAGCTGGCATAGGGCTATGCGCCCAACGCTGACCCTCCCTCATGGAGCGCGAAGCTCGAGGCGAGGCCAGATCCAAGCGATTCATAATTCGAAAAGTCATGGGGCGGAGTGCGTGAAAACTGCAGTCCCGAGGGAAGAAAACAAGGCGGACCCCCCACGTGGACCAACGAGCCCGAGTGGGCAGCAGTGGTGCCACCTGATCCGGCGGGCGGGTCGTCGTTCGCGACCACCGAGGACAGGGATCCAGCCGGGGGGAGGAACGGAGCGACGGAGCTGCCATCGACGCGGGGGGGGGACGGCTGGCGTAGTGGAGGAAATAGGCTGGCGGAGGAGGATCGGCGGTGGGGGCGAGCGGAAGGATGCCAGGAGGAAGAAGGGGGTGGGGATGGATGGAGCGGTGAGGTCCGACGAAGCGACCGCCGTAGGGGGCCCGGCGGTGGCCACACGAGCCGGGAGGGGCTGCCATGGTCAGAGGGGGGAGGGAGGAGGGGAGAAGGCCCGCCGGCCGTCGACCAGCGGCGGAGGGGAGGGGGAGTCCGCGAGAGGGTGATGAAGGGGGATTGTAGAGACATCTTTTATATATATATATATATATATATATATATATATATATATATATATATATATATATATATATATATATATATATATATATATATATTTATTTATTTATTTATTTTGGAGCGGTGAGGTCCGACGAAGCGACCGCCGTAGGGGGCCCGGCGGTGGCCACACGAGCCGGGAGGGGCTGCCATGGTCAGAGGGGGGAGGGAGGAGGGGAGAAGGCCCGCCGGCCGTCGACCAGCGGCGGAGGGGAGGGGGAGTCCGCGAGAGGGTGATGAAGGGGGATTGTAGAGACATCTTTTATATATATATATATATATATATATATATATATTTTTATATATATATATATATATATATATATATATATATATATATATATACATATATATATATATATTTATTTATTTATTTATTTATTTATTTATTTATTTATATATATATATATATATATATATATATATATATATATATAGTTGAGAAAACCCTCCCAATTTATTAAAGGCGGCTCAAAAACCGCAGTCAAAATCCGTATACAAGGCGCAAAGTGCCGAAGCCTATACAGGTATACCACAAAAAGAGAGAGGGTGGACAGAGAAACAAAGCAAATACCATGGGCTAGGGGGAGCACCGACCAGAATGCCCTCGAACTGTGGGAACACAGGGTGCTACGTTTACGGCATTGGCGGGCAACTTCCCACAGGAGCTGGTCTGCCGTGTATAGGTGACCTTCGAATCTCTTCTTATTGCGATTCTTCCATATGACCCATGTAGCGGCCGCTGCGACGATCTGGTGGCCGTGGGAGGCAGAGCCCCAGGAAGCCAGAAGATCGTGGAAGCATCCACCGCCCTGCTCGATGCTGAATAGCTGGTTAAGGGTTGTCCAGGTCCTGTCTGGCAACGTCCCCTGGAAGAAGATGTGATCGATGGTCTCCGTCTAACGCTCGGAGCAGCAGGAGCAAGCTGACGCTAAGCTAAACTCGATGGTGTTAAGGATGTCGTCTGTCGGCAGTTTTTTCTGATGACTCTCCATAAGAGGAAGGACCACTTCTTAGGGATGCATGGTGCCAAAAGTGTGCAATGGGGAAGTACGGCTGACCGATGCCCTAGATAGTGATTCTCGTCGACCTCACCGAGAAAGCCCCCGATGCCTCGAGGGACCATCTCAATGCATCCACTTCATCACTGATGCGTAACCCTCTCACGCGGATGCCTTCAGCCGTATCATTACCAGACAGCTGAAGAACCTGGTCCCAGTTCCAGTCGTCGGTAGAGGGCTTCCATAAGTCTCTGATCCTACAATCTCTTGGGGTCTCCGTAAGACTCGGGATCATGCTGTCTCCAGCCCATCTCTCAAGCAATGGGTTTGAGTCGCCCACTCCCAGATGGAGTCACATCGCTGGCTCAGCAAGGTCGCAGCCGATAAGGATGCGACGCCAAGCCGCTGAGGATCTGCAGTTGTATATGGCCATAGAGGGGTGGGTGTGTTTGAAGTATCTGGCTTTCAAAACCCTGTTCCATAAGTTGTTGCTCGTGCGGAGTTTCCACCACAGTTTCATCGAGAATGCTTTAACAATATGAGTGAGTTTGGTGAATCCCAATCCCCTCTCGCCTATCGGGTGAGCCATAGATTCCCAGCTAGCCCAGTGATGTTTATCCTGGCCGTTGCTATGCCCCCAGAAGAAATTACAAAAGATCTGTTCGATCGAATAAAGAACGTTAATGGGCGACGAGCATGCCGCTGGGGTGTGGATGGGGATGGAAGATAGCATGTAATTGATGAGGATCATCTTGCCACCTGGGGATAAGGTAGCATTGTGCCACCCTTCCAGTTTCTTCCTGATTCTGGTGATTAAGTCCTTGAATATGCCGGCATTGGATTTCCCATACACTAAAGGGCACCCGAGATAGTAGAACGGGGGCTTAGCAACTGAGAAGGAAGTTAATTTGGAGAGGTTGTTGGCGTGGTCTCTATTGATATTGTGGTGGGCGTAGATGACGCTCTTGGAATGATTAATTTTCTGGCCGGAGCATCTAGAGTATCTCATCAGGGTATTGTGAACCACCACCACTGTGCCTTCATCCCCGGAAGAGAAGATGAGTAGGTCGTCTGAGAAGGCCAGATGGGTGATGATAGGACAGCCACTGGATGTATGATAGTGTTGAAAGTTAGGAATGTTGACCATATTGTTAAGGTTCCTACTCAGAGCGTCAGCAACTATGATGAAGACTGTGGAGGATAGTGGGTCGCCTAGTCTCACCCCACGGTAGGATTTAAAAAATCCTTTAGCGTGGCCATTGATGACCGTGGAGAACCACGAGTTGCTGATAGATCTTCGGACGATATTGGTCCAAGTTTCTGAAAATTCGAAAGCTCTGAAAACCCAGATAATGAATTGCTAATCCAGTCTGTCATAAGCTTTCTCCATGTCGATTTTAACGGCAATGTTGCCTCCCCTTACCCAGAATTTCATGCAGGTGATTAACTCTTGGGCTAGCATAATATTGTCCTGGATGTTCCTCCCATGAACAAATACGCATTGCTCCTCCGAGATGATCTTGGAAAGAATACCAGCCATTCTGGTCGCGATAACCTTGGATATGATCTTGTTCGTGAAGTTGAAAAGATTGATAGGTCAAAAGTAACAGAAGGACTCTGGGTTGTCTTTTTTTGGGATTAGGATCAGGTTGGCGCTAGAAATGGCTTTAGGGAATATAGCGCCTTCGAAGAAAGCGATCGCCGCTTTGGTGATGTCGTGCTTGACAACATCCCAGAATGAATGGAAGAATACCCCCGAAAACCCGTCCGAATCTGGCGCACTGTGCTCGTTCAGGGCCCACACTGCATCTTTAACTTCCTGAACTGAGGGAAGGCGGTTCAACTGGGCATTGTCGGTGTCGTTGATGAGGAGGGGGATTTGGTCAAGGAATGATCTATCTTTGTGAACCGTCTCTTTGGAGAAAAGTTTGGAATAGAAATCCATGGCTGCCTCGTGGATGCTCTTTTGGTCGGTAACGATTTTCCCATTGTCATCGGTTGTCCTGTGAATCGAGAGCTTCTGTCTGCGCCCGTTAATGCAGGCATGAAAGTACTTTAAGTTTTTGTCCCCCTCGCTGTCCTATTTCAACCTCGCTTTCTGTTTCCAGAAATCGGTCTCCACTTTGATCCTAAATTTAAGCATAGCCTTGGTGAGGTTGAGGGCTCTTCTAGGCGCTAAGGAGCGATCCGTGACGACCAGGGCTTCAGCGCGGGTGACATTATCCTCGGCGACGCGAACAGCTTAAAAGATATCTCCGTAGGCTAGCTTGCTCCAGACGGACAAGGATTTCCTGGTGGCTTTAAGCTTGTTGCTCACCCGAACAAGGGGGTTGGGGGAGTCCTCGCGGTTCCATGCTTCCGCTACGATATCCAAAAAATCTGGATGCCCGGTCCAGAAGTCGAGGAATTGGAAGTTCTTTTTGGATGAGTTAGTCTTGTTTTTGATCTCCACCAACAGGGGTGTGTGGTCTGATTCTGTGGAGTTGAGGTGGGACAGATTGGTAGTGATCCCCATTCCGTGCCAGAAGGCGTTCGTGAGGGCCCTGTCTAGCCTAGAGTATTGACGACGGTCGCCATCCTGCATGTTGCACCAGGTGAATGCATTGCCAGTGAACTGGAGAGTGGTTAAGTGGGTATTGAAGATGAAGTTGTTGAAGTCAAGCATGGCTGGGACGGAGGGGGCGGCCTCCGGTTTTCTCCGCGCTACAGGTGATCGCATTGAAGTCCCCGATACAAAGCCAAGGGGAGTTGGTGTGGAGGAGATGGATGTCAAGGAGGTCATCCCAGAGTTGTTTCCTCTCCGCAACATCGCAGCTGCCGTCAACCGCTGAGAGGATGGCGTGGTTAGGAAGTTTAGGGTGTTCGAACCAACAGGAGAGGACCTACCGGGAGTCCTGGATGACTCCTAATTTGACATCCTTCGTGCAGAGGATCCAAATATCGTGTCTGCCAGCTATGGCCAAAGGAAGGCCCAGTTGCAGTTGGATGGATTTTAATCTTTGGGGGGGATTTTGGGTTCAAGAATGATTAGTATGTCTATCTTGTGGATTTTTTACAGATTGGTTATTCTCCTTAACGTCGGTTTGTTCGCCAGACCGCGGATATTCCAGGATAGGATGTTAAGCATTAAGGATATTGTGGGAGGGTTTTTTGTTTCACTTGACGGCGGACCTGGTTTGGATGGTAGTGGTTACAGTGGGTCCGTAGTTTGTATTGGCCCCACTCGAGGAAGAAGGTCCTACCTCCGTTGAGGGGGGTGATTGTTACATGATTGCTCTTGCGAGGTCTGTTGCTGATTGATCGATTCTCCGATAGAGACCAGGATAGGATTCTCTAGTGGGATGATTATGGAGTCACTGGTCCTCCCTGTCAGAAGATTAGTTTGCTGAAGAGGGACCCCCGCGACAAGGACCTGGAGCCCTCTCCGAACTAGGTCTGGCCCTAGAATAGCTAGGGCCTCTACCACGGGGACTTCGATGGTGAGCTGTTGATTAGCTTCGGTGATGTCGGTGAACTGTTCTACGCCTTCCGGATTGGAAAGAATCTCGGTCAGCGCACGATCGGCTGGATGAGAGGCTTAGGATAGCCTATTTTCCAGTACGACTCGGTGTACACTGTATTCCTAGACTCAATAAAATTAAAAATTATAATGAATAAAGAAAATACATACACGAGTGGCAAACACAGCTTCGATCTTGAACAGATCGGATAGCTATTCTCTGGCAGTGTCCAAGAGTCCAAAACATCTTTAAGTAGCCCTTATATCGTGACAGAGTTTGATCAATTATTAAAATCAGGTTTGACCATGACCAATGGGCCAACAATCTTCCCTATTTTGATAATTGACAAACCTTGACCGATATAACATCTTTGATTGATAAGATTTGGAAGATAATCAAATTTTGTAAAATATACTGTATCTTAAAAAAAAAAGGTTCCTGTATCCTGTATAAGATGTTAGAACCTATTTCTCCTCCGTTGTCACTTAGCAAAATGATTGCAAAGAGAGAAGCTCCCCCGCAATATATGCATAAGAACAATCGTTGAAGAAATATAAACATAATAATAAAAAATATTTCACAGGCAGTTAATATTGAAGCATAAAGAGATAGTGCTATGAGAAATATGGAACAATGCTAAACTGAATAAAAATATGCTAAAGAAAGTATAAAATATGTTTACAAAATATTATCTCAAACAAACACAATCTCAGAGCAAAAGAAACTAAAGGATATAGTACTAATAATATCTTGGAATGTCGGAGCATTTCCAAGTAACAAAGACATAATCAGAGTCTCAAAAAATGATCATCTAGACAAAATGCAGCGTCTAGATCATAAATTATCATCATCATCATCTGCAGTGCCAGTACGTCCACCATGTCCGGATGGACCAGCTCCAGAGGTGTATGGAGTAGCACTCGAACCACGGTACCAATCATAAGCGTTTCCAGGCTGGAAGAGAGTATGTGCCGCCTCATCCTCATAGCGATAATCGGAGACAGCTGGATCTCGGGGAAGAGAACTAGCAAAATGTCCAGTCTGAGCAAATCGAAGATCGACGAAGGAGTTGGCTAGTGCATGAAACCGTATCACATCACGAAACTCGCATTCCCTGGATGTATCAGTAATGAATGTCCGAAGATCAAAAAGGTGCTGATGGATACCCTCAAAAGACATAGGATAGGCCTGAAAAAGTAGAGTAGGTACAGTAGGAGGTACAGGAGGTGCGGCAGTGCTGCGACGGGATAACTAGAGGTATTTGGGCTCAGGGTCCAGAGCACAAGTAGACAGATCGATATCAAATCGCTGAAAGATGCGTAGAATAAATATCGCATAAGAGAGATTTTGATCTCTTGCGTGACATTGTTCCATCATCTGGATAATAGTCTTGGGAACTGAAAATGGAATTCCCTTGATGATATGGTAGAGGGCAGATAGTTCAAGATTTGTAACATCATCTTTTGAAGTGGATTTTGGAAAAATAGTGGAATAGATGATGCGATGTAATTCATAGTTAAACAAGTTAAAGTTTGCAGCCTTGAACTTTTCAGAAAGAATACGTACATGTGCCCAAAGTTCGTTCTTGAAGCTGAGAAGAGTCGTGCCATCGGGAAAATTGAAATCAGTGATATCATCGAGCGGGACACCTTCGTTAGGGACACCAAGGATTTTCGCTAACAAGACATCATTGAATTCGATGTTAATACCTCCGACACGAGTCTTAATATCAAAAGTGTCTAACACAAAGTTGCAGTAAAACAATCTAATGGCATTAGTAGCTATAAAAAAAATTTCGGTAACAAGTCGATGTAACCCTAATGCCTCAAAGTAAGGACGGTGGTCAGAAAACGCAGTCCACTTAATTGGGGCGCTAGTGCATATGTTGTGCATGATGAAATCACCATACCAAAGCAATGATTGGTCATGAGTTACAAAGTAGAACTCATTGTATGCACCGTCGGCCGATTAGACGGAGGAAAGAGGAAATCAGCTGGTGGATTCGATGACGATGCCTCTTCACCGGCATTGGTCTTCTTCCTCTTGGAAGGAGTGAATCCCTTAGGCATTTCTCCCAAAAATTGAATTAAAACTAATAAAATTGAAGGAGATGGAAGGAGAGAGTTATACCTTCCAGAAATCGAGTATGTTGTAGAGACAGAAATTCTCCGCACGAATCTAAAATTTGGATGAAAATCTCCAAGTGGATTAGGAGCAAAGGATTGGAGAATTTCTAGGGTTTGGAGGAGCTCTCGGACGGCAGCAACAGTATGGAGAGGATTTTGGAAGAGATGAAGAGGAGGGGCCTCTGGTTCTGACTTAAAAATATATACCACCAACAGAACTCGGGCCGAATTCGGACCGAATTCGGACCGAACTCGGGCCGAATTCTCCTAGGGTTCTTTTGGCGAATTTTTTTAAAAAAATTATGGGCCACATCTTTTTCATCTTCCTCTTTCAATTATTTAATTATAAGTTTAGTAATTTTTAAATATCAATTAATATTATTTTACAAATTAAATTTTTTTACACATCGACTATTTCAGATCACTACTAAAATAACTCATTTTAGCGACGTTCGGAAACGTCGCTAAATAAGGAAATTACGTCGCTAAAATCAATTAGCGACGTATTTAGCGACGAAAAAGGGACGTCGCTTAAAGGCAAGTCGCAGATGGCACTTTAGTCGCCGAACGTCGCTAATGGCGACGCCTAATCTATTGTCGCTAGCCGTCGTAAAAATTGCGACATATAGCGACGTCGAATTACGTCGCCAAAATGACGACGTAAAGCGACCACTAGCGACGGTCTGTTATTTATATATGATGACATGGCATGACAGCCACGTGGGCAAGGTAGCGACGCATACCGACATTTAGCGACGTCCTCCCTAGCGACGTCGAGCGACGTAACGTCGCTAGTTAGCGACGTATAGCGACGTCTATTTGCCGTCGCAGTACGTCGTAGAACGTCGCTATACGTCGCTAATGTTAAAAAAAAAATTTTTAAAAATATAATTGATATTTTTGTTATGCTGTGTTTCTGTGTTTACAGTGTGTGTGAAGTGCAGTGTTCGAACCATCGACAGTTTCGCTTACTGTTCTATGTTTTATCTTGGATAGAAAGAGCAACAGTTTAGGGTGCACTTCTCAGAGCTTCCTCTTCACGTCCTTCACCTTCTCGGGAACCTTTACGACATCCGAGAAAGTGAAGGACGTGAAAATGAAGCTCTCAGAAGTGCACCCTGAACTGTTGCTATTTCTATCCAAAATAAAACATACAACAGTAATCGAAACTGTCGATGGTTTCCGAACACTGTATTTCACATTCAGTAAACACAGACACACATCATAACAAAAATACACAATATATTTTTTTAAAATTTTGGTAGCACCTCCTTTGTATATCAGATCATCGCTTATAACCCAGCGTAGGTATATTTGTCATCCCCATCGCAGATATCACAAAGTAAATATCACAATATAAATATGACAATTAAAATACCAATAAAGTAAATATCACAAAGTAAATATCCAACTAACATACATGTCCACAATGGAGGGCAAATAAGAATGAAAATCAGTGTACAGAACGGTCAATAGGCCCATAGGGCCAATACATACAAAGATGATAAAAAATATCTACTGGATCACTGAGGACTCCTGCCGCGCATCTGGGATAGCATGTACTCATACTGCTCCTGGGTGAGCTGCACCATAGGGGCAGTAGGAGGCAGTAGAATGTCTGGAGTCGGCACCGTCGATGGACCGAGAGGACGTACCTGCTCCAGCTCTCGCAGTCGCTCACCATGCGCAGCAAGGGTACTCACTACCTTCTCAGTATACTGAGCGAGTGAGGCAGATATGCTCCTCTGCGATCCCTCCAGCTCGACCTGTCTATGCTCTGTGCGATGCGTAGACTCGGAGAGCGTTTGCAAGCTGGCAGCTGTAGTCTGATGCAGAGTCATCAACTCATGTATACTGTGCTCGACCGCATCAAATCGTCCGGTGACGATCGGAGGGTCGGATCGTCGCTCGACCGCATCAGAAATCTGCTGCTGCAACTCGCGACGCAGCTCCTCGATCTGACGACGAACATCCTCAGCTCGTGACGACGCCTGCGTAGCCGGAGACTGCGTACTTACAGAGGGGGCCCGGGATGACTCCGAAGCCAAATACGCGCCGTAGGATCCCGTACCGTAGTACGTACCCTTCTGAAGACCGCCAACAGCGGTCATCCAGAGCTCGTCCGACGATGGCTCTGCAGGCGGCTGGGAGGAAGTACCAGCCCCTCCCTCTGCTTGCGCACTAGCAGCAGCAGCAGCATCAGCCGCCTCCTTCTGTAGCCGAACAAACTCGACCTAGAACATGTTTGCTAACGTGTAAGTGTTTACTAAAGTCTATATTGATATCTATTTTCCTGTTTTCTAAATTATAGTCAGTTAATATAAAGAATAGAACGTACATATGCCTGCGTCGCCCTCTCGTCAATGAAGTCCCCAGCCCTCCGATGGGTGACCAGGAAGACGGTCACCATGTTCGGGTCCTCACCCTTCTTTACCTGTTAAAATATATTATCTATTATTAGTATTAAACATTATATCGAACTATATATAAATTAATGTCCGTCATAGGAAACGTACCAGACGACAAAAATGCTCCGTCATCGGAATGGAGCCACCACACCACTTACCGGCGCTCGACCGCGCCACCTTGGCCTTCTCAGACCGCTCCTGGTACTTGGGCTCGCTGAATCTAGCCTTCATCGCAGTCTACTGCTCTGGCGTAATCCAACCCTGGATCGGCTGTCCGGAGCGATCACGACGCTTCTGGTCGTCGATCGCATCACGGATGATCTTGGCTATGACGGCAGTAAATTGGCCTTCGATCCTCGCCGCCCGGTGTGGTGGATAGAAATAGGTCCTCTACAAGAAGTAAAATACAAAAGTTGTATAATATACACAAATGATTATTAAAATTTAAAAATAAACAAATTTTTTACCTTGAAGTGGGCGAACCAAAAGGCCTTCCTATCTGCGGGAGCATCTGAGTAGTTGAGCCAAGGCCCACCATAGTTCTGCCTCACAAAAGTCCCCAGCTGTCTCTGTACTGCAGAAGGCCGATATCTATACAATAATATTTTTTCATGAATATATATGTACATATAATCATTTGAGAAATATATAATAATTAATTAACTTACTTCATAAGCCCGTCCGTCCAAATCTCCATACGCGTCTCGCCCGGGGGAGCGCATGGAGGGTCGCTCTCACCTCCTGCCTGGGCAGGATCAGTCTGATCGCCGTCCTCCATATGCTCGGCGTGGGCTCCCTCCATAGAGCCGTCGACCGTAGGAATGCTGGACGGGGGATCAGGGATGCTGGACGCGGGATCAGAAAGGCTGGACGACAAGGGAGGAGTCGCCAACCTGCTAGAACTGCCCTGTCCCGGTAATGGACCGGGAACAGAACGGTACACTGGCGTACTCGGAGATGAGGATGAGGGTACGGAACTGCCCTCTCCATCCCCAGCCCGAGGCTGACGGGACTGCCTAATATATAATCCTCCGCGTCGTCCAGATGGTCTAGTCATACCTGACAATAAAACATATGACAATAAAACAAAAAAACATATTTGTATGATAGACATCATAGATTTTTAAAAAATATCATAGTCATAAAGTGTCACTGAAGTGTCAATAAAAGTGTCAATAAAGTGTCACTGAAGTGTCACAGATTTATATGATAGAAGTGTCACTAAAGTGTCAAATATGATGATAAAACAAACGTACAGATTTAATCCTCTTCTGAAAATTCGTCTAGTTCGTTTAGCTCATCTACTTCTTCTTCTTCTTCTTCTTCTTCTTCTTCTTCTTCTTCTTCTTCTTCTTCTTCTTCCTCTACATCTTCATTTTCATCTGCATCTTCCTCTTCAGATAATTCTACTTCTTCTACACAATTAGATGTGTAATACGGAACTTCCGTCGTGTCCACTTCTATAATATTTGTTACAAGAGGTAGTTCATCCTGTTGATAAGCTATATCGTCAACCTCAAAGGTATTTCTAGCTTTGGTCTTGCATACTGCCCACCAGTCCGACCTTGTTGTTCCCCGTTTAGGATAACTTGTGAAGTATACGAGCTGAGCCTGACTTGATAGGACAAATGGTTCATAGGCTTGATATCGACGCCGATAGTTTATATCAACAAGACCGTGCTTGTCTACTTTCCAACCTTGACCTTCAATCGGATCGAACCAATCACACATGAATAACACAATCTTAGCAGGCTCTATTCCATAACTATATGTCAGCTCCACGATCTCCCGTAGCACGCCATAGAAATCGTTGCCCGCATCAACATCTTTGTAGTTCGAAGATCTGATACACAAACAGTTGTTTTTGGTGGAATCGAGATCCACAAAGTTGTCTCTGATCGGGCAAGTTGTTGACTTGAACCTAAACCCATTAACACAGTAGCTTGGCCATATTTTTGCAGCATAAATTGGTCCCTTGGCTAGCGTTCTAATAGACTCATTCTCAAGTCTTGCGTATGGACGATCGACCTAAATACCACGAAAGAAGCAATTAAGCTCATTCTCAATCAAGTGCAGATACAAAAAGGTAATTACAGAGTTCTCAAGTCTTACATATGCACTCAACCATGATGGAAAATAATGCCTCATTTCTTGTTCTAGTTCTTCTTCTGTTATGTGTGGCCTACCCGACCTCACATCGTCATTAAATATGCTGAAAACAACATCGTTCAATTAATGTAATAGTATAATAATTAACACTATTAAAATAATATAGACGTATTAGTTACTTACTCCTCCAGTTTCTCTACTTTCTCCTCGTCGTAGTTGAGTAATACATACACCTGAGCAGCCTTTAGCTCATCATCGTTCAGATATCTCTTTTTCATCTTACCCGATGGCTTTCCTGGAGCATTGAATACCTTCAGTATTGTATCATTACTTTCATGATCTCCCTCGTCGTTTCTGGAAGCTCTCGTTCTATTAGTTGCAACATGAGGCTTGAAATACATCGAACAAAAGTTTGTAATCTCCTCGAGAACATAGGCTTCACAAATAGAACCCTCGACCCGTGCCTTATTTTTCACCTTTCTTTTTAGGTGATTCAAATGTCGCTCGAACGGGTACATCTATCGATATTCGACGGGTCCACCAACACGTGCCTCATAGGATAGATGAATCGGCAAATGCTCCATAGAGTCAAAGAATCCAGGAGGAAACACCCTCTCTAGCTTGCATAGTGTTACCGCAATGTCCTTCTCTTGCTTTTCTAGACGATCAACGAGCAATTTCTTAGAACAAAGATCCCTGAAGAATATGCTAAGCTCCGTCAATGGATCCCAAACTGCCTGCGAAAAGAATTTCTGAAATACAATCGGAATTAACCTCTCCATGAATACGTGACAATCGTGGCTCTTCATACCCGTCAATTTGTTTTCCTTCGGATCGACACATCTTCTCATATTTGACACATATCCGTCTGGAAATTTTAGGCCCTGGATCCACCGACAAAGTCTCACTTTATCCTCCTTGTCCAGCGAGAAAATTGACTTCGGCAGGAACTGTTTTCCATTCTGCTGTATCAAATGCAACGCGGGGCGTTTGCATATTTCTTCTAAGTCCAACCTGGCCTTGGGATTGTCTTTCGTTTTTCCCTTTACGTCCATCACAGTATTAATTATGTTATCAAACACATTCTTCTCAATATGCATGACATCAAGATTATGTCTGATCAGATTGGTACTCCAGTATGGCAGATTCCAGAATATGCTCCTCTTTGTCCAGTTATGAACTCTACCAAATCCATCGCACTTGTACCCAGTTGTAGGATCTTCGATAGCACTTGGAAAATCTTTAACCTCCTTCCATATCGTGGCTCCGCACTACCTTGGCGGTGGATCACCCTTCTCTACAATGCCGGCACGGAAAGCATTCCTGTTCCTTCTGAACGGATGATCTTTTGGCAGAAATTACCGATGACAATCAAAGAAGCACGATTTTCCGTCGTATTTCAAGCGGAAAGCCTTACTACGGTCCATTCAATATGGACATGAGAGACGGCCATGAGTGCTCCATCCAGATAACATTCCATAGGCCGGAAAGTCGTTGATGGTCCACATAAGGGTTGCCTTCATCTGAAAATTTTGCTTCCTGGAAACATCGTACGTGTTAGCGCCTACTTCCCATAACTGATTCAACTCATCTATCAAAGGCTGTAAGTACACGTCAATGTTCCTCTTGGGATTGTTCGGACCAGGAATTATAACGGTTAGAAACATGTACTGAGTCTTCATGCACGTCCAAGGCGGTAGGTTATACGGAGTGACAATCACAGGCCAGCACGAATACTGGGATCCCGAAAGACCAAAAGGAGTAAAATCGTCAGAAGATAGTCCCAACCTGACATTTCGCGGATCTGAAGCAAAATCTGGATACACTCGATCAAAGTACTTCCATGCTTCTCCATCGGATGGGTGATCCAACACTCCTTCAATCTGTTCTCGTATGTGCCAACTCATATTTTTGGCCGTCTCTTTCACCATAAATAATCTTTGCAACCACGGCGTTAAAGGCAAGTAGTGTATTGAATCGGTCGGTCTTCTTGCACCGGTAGATCTTCTTGTACTAGTTGTCTTATAGCGATCAGCACCACAAAATCTGCACACATCTGCGTCCTTGTCGTCTTTGTAGTACAGCATGCACCCATTGCGATAGGAATCGATTTTCTTGTATCCCATCCAGAGCGATCTCACCATCCTCTTAGACCGGTAGAAGTCTTTAGGCAACTTAGCACCCGCCGGCAAGATCTTTATAATCAACTCCAACACTCGGTTGTAGCATTCTTGCGACATGTTAAAATCTGACTTAATGCTCAACAGTCTTGTAACCACCTCCAACGGTGAATGATCCTCACAACCAGGATACAATGGAGTCCTTGCATTCTCCAACAACTCCATAAACTGTGCAGCATCGGCGTTCGGTGCCTCCTCAGGTGCATCATGAACGAAACTAGGCCCCGCAGCGTCGAAAACCATGTTCACGCACCCGTCGTCGTATGCATGATTATCTGAAACAAAATTAGGTCCCGCATGTATATACGGCTCAACATAAGGCTCCGGCTCTGATGCTAAAGACACAAGTTCTCCATGTGCGGTCCACTGATAGTAATTAGGCGTGAAACCCCTCGAGTACAAATGATATGTCACTTCCACTTCTGGATAATATTTCACGTTATGACATTTTACACACGGACACTTAATTTTGGTGCCGTCCTTGTACTGAGGGAACGCCTTAGCAAACTGCAGGAACTGCTCTACTCCCGCTATGTATTCATCCCGCACACCACACATATCATCAGGACGACAATTGTACATCCATGAACGATTCCGCAAGTAGTAATTCATATCCATTTGGAAATAATTCTGCAAAGATGGACACACATTATCCAACAGGCACAAATTCGTATATTATGTCTTATTATGGGACACACATTAGTAGCGGATAGTTACTAATAACAATGATATGCAATCTAGGTCAAACTAGGTTGTACTAAGTCAAACAAGGTCAAGCTAAGTCAAACAAAGTCAAATAAGGTCAAACTAGGTCAAACTAGGTTGTACTAAGTCAAACAAGGTCAAGCTAAGTCAAACAAAGTCAAACAAGGTCAAACTAGGTCAAATAGTCAACCTTGGTCAAACAAGGTCAAATCTAAGTCAAATATCCTATTTCTAGTCATGACCTACCAATGTACCCTTTACCTTATCGCTATTGGTATCCCAATACTAGCTAGCACACACCATTCAAGGCTATACAAGCCTAACCTATAATTCAAGTACCAATAATGACCAGAGTCAACTCAAGCTACCTCATACACACAAGTAATATCTGGGTGTCATTTGTTTAGTCTTAAAAAACACAATCAACTAAAACTAGTACCAAGTAATGAGCAATAGTGAGTTTCCAAAGCAAACTGAAACTAAAACTAGTATCTGGGTGTCATTTAAACAACTAAAACTAGTATCTGGGTGTCATTTAACAAACATGAAGACAACAAAGTCAAACAAGGTAAAGCTAAGTCAAACAAAGTCAAACTAGGTCAAGGGTTGACCTATAGTTGACTTTGTCAACTCTTAGTCCAATCTAGGTCAGATGTTTACTCTACTTTGACTTTCAGTAAAAATAGTCAACCTTGGGGGTGACTACTATTTCATATAATTTTAAAGTATCGGCCGATACCGATCCGATACGGCCGATACCGATACGGTTTGGCATGTTCCGATCCGATACCGACCGATACCAAATATTGACCGATACCGACATTGGGGGTCTTTGTTCCGATTAATTCAAGTACCAATAATGACCAAAGTCAACTCAAGCTATCTCATACACACAAGTAATATCTATATAGATATATACATATAATATATATATATAGGCATGTATATACTATATGCCTATATTACAAGACAAGGCAACTTTTATGCATTCATATATTTAGACACTCTAACATAGGCTATATGCCTATATCACATATGAGTTACATGATATAGTTATGTATATATGTATACAATACCATCTATCAAACATATATATATAGAGAGAGAGAAGTAGAGAGTGGGTGGTGTGTGTACATGCACATGTGAATGGGGGGTGAGTGTGTTGACTGTTACATGTGACAGTCACATATACGTATATATGAGGGAGGCTAACATGCTTGTATTAGGCTATATGCGTGTGTGTACCTAGGCAAGAGTGAGTGAGTGAGTGAGTGATATGAACTATAGGTCAGTCCAATCTGGATAGTAAGGGGATTTACTGTGTTCAGTCAAATAGGAAAGGAAAAGAAAGGAAATCAGTTCATTTCACACAACATTACATACTCCTATAACATATTTCAGATCCATTCACCTCAAACCCAAATCGAGAACCAAAACTCTAACCAAATCACCCCAAACTTGAAACTCAGTCAGCACACATATAGATACACTACACTAGGGTTTTAAGCATCTAAATTAAAGCATTAAACTAGGTTAAAATGGTTGTCAAAACTGGGTTTTCAAAATTAGAAAATATAATAAATTAACAAGGTATCAGTCAACATAGGGTATTTAGAAAGTGATATATAAAAACATGTTAAAATGGAAAAGAAATGGTTGGTAAAGGATCTAGGCTATGTGTACGTATCCAACACAGTGTCTCGTGTCCACCACAACATGACACAGTGTGTGTGTGTGTGTGTGTGTCCATCTGTGTGTGTGTCCGTGTGTCCGTGTGTGTGTGTGTGTGTCTCTGTGTGTGTGTGCGTGTGTGTCCGTGTGTGTGTGTGTCTCTGTGTGTGTGTGCGTGTGTGTCCGTGTGTGTGTGTGTGTGTCCGTGGGAGAGGAGGAGGAGGAGGAGGAGGAGTTAGGTTAGGGTTTACCTAAGCTCGAGGAGGAGGAGCTCGACGGGGGGGTACGGGTCGCCGGAGAGGGAGGGAGTCGCCGGGGGAGAGGGAGTCGCCGGGGGGGGGGAAGGGGTCGCCGAAGGAATCGCCGGAGGGGGGGAAGGAGTAGTGGGAAAAATTGGAAATTTCGAGTGAGTGGGAAAAACGAAACGCTGTGCCCTAAGTAAAAATATTAGCGACGTCACATGAGAACGTCGCTAAACGTCGTAAAATGGTGACATATTTTAATAATCCAGCGACGTAACGTCGCTATTCAGCGACGTAATTTTATACCTGTCGCTGAACGTCGCTATTCAGCGACGTTTTGCGATGTTTATATAAAGGAGTCGCTGAATTCCATATATAGCGACGTAATTTTACGTTGTCGCTAAATTACGTCGCTAATAGATCATATTTTAGTAGTGGATTAGTTGTAGGGGTTCTGTCCCAGCTAACGAGAGTTCACCGGAGAACAATTAAATACCGCTTTGCTTCGAACGTAGTCGTGGTGACAGACAGACCCTTTGTAGGCTTGTCTAAAAACAGTTTTTGAGTATTGAAAAATAATTATATAAAACAAATTTAATTAATATTATTGACATCTAAAATTCCAAATTTCTGACGTAAATAATTGAAACAAACTTTTGCTAGAGGTTTTGTGAAGATGTCAGCTAATTGATTCTCCATGTCTATGTATACAAGGTTTATATCTCTATTTTGCAGATGATCTCTAAGAAAATGATGTTGAATCTCGATATATTTAGTACGAGAGTGACATACTGGATTCTTAGTCAAATTGATAGTGCTAGTGTTGTCACAGAAAATGGGTATGTGTGTATATAGTAGGCCAAAGTCTTCTAAAGTTTGTTTCATCCACAAAATTTGTGCATAACAATGTCCTGTGGCGATATACTCAGCCTCAGTTGTTGATAATGCGAAAGAATTTTATTTTTTGCTAAACCAAGAGACTAAAGCTTTGTCTAGGAAATGACATGTGCCACTGGTACTTTTTCTATCTACTTTGCATCCAGAAAAATCAGCATCCGAATAATCGGTTAGGTCAAACGACGTAATTTTGGGATATCATAAGCCGACAGAAGAAGTGCCTTTAAGGTATCGAAAGATACACTTAACCGCGCACAAATGTGATTCCTTAGGATTGGCTTAAAAACGTGCACACAAGCAAATACTAAATATTATATCAGGTCGACTAGCAGTTAAGTAAAGTAAACTACCAATCATACCTCGATACTTACGTATGTCGACAGGTTTGCCTTGTTCATCAATATCAAGCTTGGTTGAAGTTGCTATAGGAGTGCCAAGTGGTTTGACTGCTTCCCGATCAAACTTTATTAATAAATTTTTTGTGTACTTGGCTTGATTGATGAACGTCCCATTGTTGGTTTGTTTGATTTGTAGTCCGAGAAAAAATTTCAGCTCTCCCATCATGCTCATCTCAAACTCATTCTGCATACACTTTAAAAATTCTTGACAAAGAGATTCATCAGTAGATCCAAAAATAATATCATCTACATAAATTTGAATCAAAAGAAGAATGCTATTAAAAGGCTTTATAAACAGTGTAGTATTAACCTTCCCTTTTGAAAAGCCGTTGTCAAGTAAAAAAGCGCTTAGACGATCATACCAAGTACGAGGGGCTTGTTTCAAACTATATAATGCCTTCTTTAACTTGAAAACGTAATCATGATTTTTGAAATCAGTAAAACCTGGAGGTTGAGATACATAAACTTCTTCTTTTATAAAACTATTCAAAAATGCACTTCTAACATCCATTTGAAATAACTTAAAATTATAAAAATATGCAAATGCATATAACATGCGAATGGATTCTAATCTCGCAACTGGGGTATAAGTCTCATCGTAGTCGATACCTTCTTCCTGATTATATCCTTGAACTACGAGTCGAGCCTTGTTACGAGTCACTAAGCCATTCTCATTCAGTTTATTTTGGAATACCCAGCGGGTGCCAATTATCGGATGATCAATGGGCTTGGAAACAAGTTCCCAAACTTGATTCCGTTCGAATTGGTTCAATTCCTCTTGCATAGCATTTCATAAAAAATTATCACTACATGCTTCTTTAATAGTTTTGGGTTCAAGCTGTGAAATAAAAGCAACAAAGGAAGCTATATCTTTACTAGAAGAATGAGTACTTACACCCCTGATAATCTCACCAATTACCAAGTCTATTGGATGGTCTGCCAAGAATCTCATTTCTTTTGGCATATCCTCTGGATTGCTGGTTTTGACTCCTTGTTCTGTACGTGATTTGCTTGAAGACTCAGCTGGTGCTTTGTGTGAGGGTTCTGCAGGAGCAGTACTAGGTTGTAATGTCTGTTGTTCATATTACGTATTTTAGAATACGTGTACGTATTTTATCTTGTATTGCATGATTCCCTGCTTGGCTTATCATGGCATTTCATGACTTGGCTTGTTTTGGTTTGGTTCGGCTGGCTTGGTTTGCTTTGGTTCATCATGAACCAAAGGTGAACCCCCACATACCACTTCCTCACCATTTATTAACCCACTCCCTTCTCTCTCTTCTCATTAATTCCCTCCATTACTTCTTCTTCTCCACCATTACATCTTCAACCACCAGGAGAGTAAGAGAGAGCTTAGACAAGTGTATCTTGCTTCATGGAGGAACTTCGTTTTTATTGTTCCATTCTCTTTCTCTTGAGATTCTAACACACTTTAGTACTTAGCATTTCCAATTTCCATGGTTCAATTTGGGTAGATCTAAGTTTATAGTATTTTCGGATTTCTTGGATTTTGATCTACTTAGCATTATTATTTCCAAGTTTTGTTGGTTTCATGTTGTAGAGTATTTCGTTCTGCCCCATTTTGACCAATGGAAGTCTAGATTTGGGCTTAGAATGAAGAAATTATGGAGCCTTGAAGTCAAGGACTTCATGGCTATTCTTCTCGGATCAGTGGAGAAGAAGATCAATTTTCGCAGCCGCATGGTAGCCTTAGCCGTATGACTTTCATGCGGCAAGTCTCCATAGCCGTATGGCCTTGTTGGTCTCCCAGCCGCATAAGCTAATCACCCCCGCAGCCGCATGAACTTTTATCGCATGAGACTCCATGATTCAGCCGCATGAACTTTGCCTTTAGCCGCATGAACTCATTCATTCCCAGCCGCATGAGAGGTTTTTCGCCCGCATAAGGCCTAGGCTATCTCCAGCCGCATATACCTATTGATCCTCCAGCCGCATAAGGCTTGCTTCCCGCGAGCCGCATAAGCTGCCCTTGGATCTCAGCCGTATAAGACTCATATCTTTACAGCCGCGTAAGGCTCGGGCAAATCCCCTACCGCATGGACCTGCCCTTAGCGCAGCCGCATAAGTTTCTACTTGGCCCAGCTGCATAGGCGCAGCCGCATAGACTGCGTCCTCCCGCAGCCGCATACCCTTGCTGAATCTCGTGCCGCATGAGTCCATATTTTCCTCCAGCCGCATGGCACTGGTCCTTCATTAACCGCATATGCTTCCTTCTTCCCAGCCGTATGGCTTTTGCCAGTGCAGCCGCATGAGACCCTTCATCTCTAGCCGCATATGTCCAGTTTTCCTCCAGAGCCGCATATGCTTATCCTTTGTCAGCCGTGTGACTCGGGCTGGCCTGAGCCGCATGAGCCCGATTCTCACTAGCCGCATATACCTAGTTCCTTCCTGGCTGCTTGGCCTTCCGTAGCTGTGGTCCTCTTTATTTTATTATTATTATTATTCTCGTCCATATATATTGGGATATTACACTTATGCTTATATAACTTAGGTTTCTTGATTGAAGGCTGGTACTATATAGATTTGTACATATTCTCCGAATACGATAGTGGCCCGTCGTGGTGCACTCTCGACAAGCAAACTGACATGATATATCATGACATACTGTTACGACAGCTAGCCTAACACGACAAGTATGAATGACTTGGACACCGTGGACGATTGTGTTTGTACAAATAAATCAGTACTGTCTTGCATCATGTCTAGGGTGGGGATCCCTGAGTACCACGGTGTCACGACCCGCACCCTAGAGTAAGGGCACGAGAAGTGGGTACGTCCAGCCTACGCCACAGTGTCGGCGGTAGAACGCTGTCCTAGGTCACAACATCTAACAATATAAAGCTAAACAGTTTATACTCCCCGAATGGGGGTGACATAGCAGATACAGTCTCAATCACATCTAAGGTAGAGCATAATGGAAGATAGATAAAACATAAAATCCAAAAGGGATACAGCAGATGGAAGTCTAAGTGTCTAAGATACACAACCCAAAAATACATTTCAAAGCTCAAATAGAGTAATCTATAAATACAACTCAAGACAACTGAAAATAAACTATGAGCAAAACCCTAGCTATCTATACAACCTCTACTGTGTCTCCTCTAGGCTAGCAGGCAACCTCCAGGCTATCTGTAAAATTTATCAACAGGTCCAGTCAGGACATGAGCGAGCACAGTACATCTCAACAGTTCATAGCAGGTTAGAAAATATAATCATACAGTAAAGTAAGATACATGAACTGAAGAAATACAGTATGTAAACAGAGAGAGAACTGTAATAGAAATATCTACTATACATAGAGAACTAATAGTGACTAGTGAGTCAGAGTAAAATAGAAACATGTGAATGGCATAGGAGATTCATGACTACAGCTAAGAGAGTAATTCATGACTATAGCTACTTGGATAATATTCACATGTCTATTTCTACTCCCCCATCCCCAATCAATACACAAAGATCTGTTCAAGTTATGTTAAGATTCGTGAAACTTCACATGGCTCATAAAATGAGTGATACGTGAAGGTGATTCATGATGGCTCTGTGAACATGAGAGTACATGTGTCACAAGCGATTCGTGAATCAGAGGAAGCATAGAGATATGTGATGATTCGTGAAACGCACAAAACATGCTGTATCCGATGCTCCCGAGGGGGATAACATCTCATAAAAAGATCTATATAGTACCAATCCGTGTGACCAACGTGACAGTATCAAGTAAAGTAATTTAAAGCAGGAAAATAATTCTAAACAGGATATAAAATGATCAGAGAATGTACTCGCCTGCTATCTGAATGTCCAAAGGAAATGTACTGTCCGAGGAGAGGTGTCTGGCTCCTATTTAGAATAGCACAAGTCACAACAAGTCCAAAATGGTAAAATAAAGCTCTACTATGCATTCTACATGATTCTAGGTCATTCTAGGTCAAAGTCAACTCTTGGTCAACTCTGGTCAACCGTACTAGTCAAATTAGGTTAACTAGGCAGTACTAGGTCTAAACCTAGACTAACAAGTCTCATTAGGCCTAACCAAGCCTAGACTAACACTCACACAAAATCACAAAGCTACACAAGTTATCAAACACACATTACATATATATTCATATATATTTTTATTACAAACAAGGTGCATAAAGATAAGGAATGAGTGGGAATGAGTGATACATGAATGTGGATATGGCAATGTGTACATAGCAGTACAATGTGTTCAAGTGTGAGGGTATTATGTTAGAAGGATAACATTTAGCAACGGTTCATTGTGTCACATAGAAGAAATAACATGTAAAGCATAGGTTTAGCATGTGTGTGTGGGGGTTAATCATAACAAAAGGGTTTATTTATACATCAAAGGGTTTACTCATAACAGTAAGTAGGTTTTATGTGTATTCATGCTTGGGGTTACTGTCAACATGTAGAAGGGAGTTTTAACATATGAACATGGTGCTAAGTGCTAATATGGCATCATACATTCCTATTATGTTGGCATTCATATCTATCATTACATATATATCTTCATGCATATATTGTATATCATTCTTTCATTCATGCATTGCTTATATGCATTATATTAATTGCATTCCTATATGCTTGCATTCAACCATATATATACATTAATGTAAAGAGAATATATATCATATATATATCATTTCATTCATCTAACATATCATGTATTACATACTCTATATTCATTTAATATCCATACTACATAGGCTCATAGGTTACACAAAATGCATATATTGTATAGTCACTCTTCTACTTAAAACCAATACTGTACCAATTGGGCATTCACTAAATTCTAGGATTAAAGTATGTTATAGATCTTTGTGTTAGCTTTCCGAAACTTTAAACGGATCCCATTTTCGTGTCTGGAAGCTCCCGGAATCGCAAAAACACCGAAACGCGTTCGTCTTTCGTACAGCTGACACTCAAATAATTTTACAGAAAGTTTTAGAACAAATTTGGCTTATTAAAATATATATTTGAAAAGCTAACTTCGATACGGTTCTTTTAAAAAAAACGGAAGATAAATCAGAGTTTTAAGCTAAAAGTTATGACATTTCTAAGTTGCTATTGCTACTAAAAACGTGGATAAATATTATGACGAATTTAGGTAGTTTGAGACAAAAGAAACACAAGTATATAACATAATATATCAAGAACTCACTCTCTACACTAATATATATATATGAGATACTATAGAACACATCTCCAATACAAAAATAAGAGATTAAACATGTAATAATTCATTCATACATAACAACAACACATATTGTGTCCAAATTTGGGGTTTTCCCACATGGACACATCCACAACACAAAGGACACTCCTATGACCTCCAAATGGACACGAAATGGACACAAATGGAGATACAACCATGGGGGTCATTCCTATGGGTTCAAAATATTTCTATATGTATGTAGGGATAGATTAGAGGAGAGATTATACCTTCCGGGAGAGAGAATCAAAGGAAAATCCTTCCGACACGACATCGACACTCTAAAAGGACACGAACGAGCTCCGAATCCTCCCAAACTTGGCTAGCACCCTCTAACCATGGAGTAGAGAAGAAATAAAGAAGATTTGGTGGAAGAAAGGATTAATTTGGAGATGAAACTCCATTAACGGTCAGGGATACCTACAGTAATTGACTAAGGCTAATAAACTAGAATAATTCAGTAGACATGAAGAGATTCCCAGCTACAAGCAATTTCGTTATCTGGACACATTAAGTGGACTTGTAGCCTACCAACGAATAGGGCACATTTCCAGCACACAGTCATGTGGTGCACCCTTCATAAATGGACATTCGAATCGGATAACCGGATAGTCTGCAGGGCTTGTGGCTGTTGGAATAATCTCATTGCATCTTGACAGTAACTGTAGGATCGTTGAGCACCTCTAGAGGGGGGGTGAATAGAGTGCGTGTGTGCAGCGGAAATATAATCACCAATTAAAAAAATTAAACTATGGCAGATATGTAAGAGACAGTAAATAAAGATAGGAGAATCAAACTCAGTGACACAGCGATGTATACTGGTATCCCTCTGAGAGGACTAATCCAGTCTCGAGTACTCTTGCTCGATGTTAATCCACTATGGCACAAGCTTTAACTGAGAGCTTGCAATCTCTTACAATACCGTGCTTGGTGACAAGCGCACGACCGGCTTCACAACACCGTGCTTGGAGGCGAGCGCACGACCAGCTCCACAACCGAAAAGTTGTTGAAACTTGAACGACCTCTTACAACTCTTGAGTAACCAAAAGACTCTAAATCAACTCTGATAGTACTGGCTTTTGGCTAAGAGATGTGTAGGTGAGATTTGAAAATCTTAGATCGTTTAGAAAACACTTGAATAGTAGAGAAGAGAAGATGAAGAATGAATTGATGATTTGAAGTGAAAAGTTCTTCTCTATTTATAGGTGTTTTCACCAACCGAACTCGGGCAGAACTCGGGCCGAGTTCGGGTGCAAATATCTCGCAAAATAGACGTTGCTCGCAGATTTGAAGGCAACTGAAGTTTGAATACAAACTGACCGAACTCGGTCAGAGTTCGGACCGAACTCGGGCCGAACTCGGCTGGGAGTTCTGTCAGGAGATATTTTAAAAATCTTTTGTAAAAATAGTTTTCAAACTGGTTTTTGGTTATTTGTAAAATCATTTAAAAAGAATATTTTCGAAATATGTTTTTGAAATATTTGTAACCGAAAATAGGAAAGGGTAAAAATAGGATTCTAGAAAGGAGGACAATTTTAACCCTAAGCCAGTATGACCATAATTGATTTCACAAAGTAATTCCTAGACTCAATAAAATGTAAAATACAGAATAAAAGTAGAAAAGAGTCTTCAGAAGATTTTGATGACTTTGACGCTTTGATTTATGCAGTACATCGTCTGTTGAATATGATTTCATACATCCTGAAATAGTTAGCAGCATTTTCTATATTTTGTGTATTGACTAAAGTATATGTTGATTATCGAAATCGGGTGTGACCGTGGAATGGGCCAACAATCTCCCTCATTTTGATAATTGACAAACTTGAGTCTATACCAAAATATATTTATAACAAATAGAACAAAATAACAAAAATACCTGAAAAATTGAATTGTTTTTGTTCGTTTGGTATACTCTTTTTCTCCCCCTTTGTCAAGTAGTAAAATGAATAGGCTCCCCCGTAAATCATGAAGCCAACAATAGAATAGACACGACAAAGTGAAGTAAAAAGAAGTAATTACAGCATAGACAACTGGAATAAAATGAACTATAATAAACTGAAATATCATAGAGGTTCCACTAATAATCCAAAAAGTACAACTAAAAAGTCTAACTGAAACAGTTTAGACATGAAATAAAAATAAAACTACTACATAAACTGCATCAACTAAATCAAAACTAAATCCACTATCCCATGGCTGAATCCATATCACAACGCTGGGCCGTCCGCACCGGGAGGATCATGAGGGAAATAGGCAGTGGTCGGATCGAAATACTGAAAAGTGACCTCATCAGTAAAACGAGGACCAGGGAAAGCCGGGTGTGGAAGGATAGTGAGTGGACGGACTGGATCCTGAACTAGGCTGTAGTGGAGATCGGCAATACTGTTTCTCAGCACCTGGGCCTGAGAAATGTGCCGGAACTCGGAGTCCTGATAACGTTGCATGGAAACGGCAACGAAATCATCAAACCGCTGGTAGAATGCCTGATCAAGTCCTGGGGCAGGGGCCGGAGCAGGATGAGCATCAGCTGGAGGGGCCTCAGCATCAGCAGCTGGGACAGCAGGAGCAGCACCAGGAGGTTGAGGAAACCGACGAGAGCGGGTCAACTCAACAGGTGGAGAAGAAATGGCACACGTTTCAAGATCAATCTCAAAACGTCGAAAAATACTAGCAAGGTGCATAGGAAAGACTAAGTTCCTACCTGCATTCTTGCAGCTGAGCATCCAAGACATCATGGTTTTTGGAACGGAGAAAGGAATTCCAAAATGAATATGATAAAGAGCAGAAAGTTCCAAAAATGTAACTTCATCGGTAGAGCCTTTCTTCGGAAGAAGGGCCGAGAAAATCATACGATGAAGCTCGTAAAAAGTTTGGTTTAGATGTCTAGAAAAGATTCTCCGAGAAAGAGGAGTAGGGTGACAAATCAATTCCCTAAAGGAAGCTAAAGTGACATCGGCAGGGAATTGAACATGGTGGATGTCAACAAGTGCATCACCAAGATCAGGAATGTGAAAATATTCACTGATATCGGTGGCGCTAAATTCTAGTTCCTGTCCAGCAATACAGGAATAGAAATTCCCGTTTTGTTTTACTTGCAAATTGCAGTAAAACATACGGACTGCATTGTCGTAAATGCTATCTTGGACCTCGAAAAAGTCACGGAATCCAAGTTGATCAAAAATAGGAGCATATTCAAAGAAAGTTGTAAAATTGACGAAGGCTCCAGCACAAATACGACGAAGAGAGAAAGAATCAAACCAGAGATCGGAGAAGTCTTTGTCGGAAAACAAAGTGCTATCATATTCCTCGGGATCTCGAGGTTTGGCTGGACTGAAGAGACTTGCCGGAGTGTAGTCGGATGAGGAGGAAGCACCTTGAGAAGAATTTCCTCGTTGACGTTTCGGAGCCATGAGGAAGAAGATCGCCCACTTGAACTTGTCGATTCCTTGCAAAGAGGAGGAGGAAGGATTTCTAGTAGGAGATGGAAGTATTCCACGTTTTGGTGTGGAGAAAAAGTGGAAGAAAGGATAAAATAAATAGGTGCTAGGGCCGGCTGTTCGGTTCTGGAACCATCACAGCGCCGACCGAACTCGGTCCGAATTCGGTCCGAACTCGGTCAGAGTTCGGGCCGAGTTCGGCCACTTGCATTCCCGAGACAGTCAAAGCAGTCAGGTAAATAAAGACTGTAAAAAGTAATATTTGACTGGTTTATTAAATAACTGCTATTATTTTTGGGTTAACTATAGGGGTTGTCCCAGCTAACGGTGGTTCACCGGGGAACTCTTAAGTACCGCTTCGCTTCGACCGTAGCCGTGGTGACAGACATACCCTTTGTAAGTTTGTCCCCAAAAATAATTTTCATTAAATAATAAATTGTCAAGTTATAAATGCAGTTTTAATTACCATATGTTTTAAGAATCCGAGAATTCAAGAATGCCGAGCTCACGCCTCAAGATGTTAAAACGGTCTTCAGCCAATGGTTTAGTGAAAATATCAGCTAGTTGATGTTCAGTATCAATAAATTCTAAGCAAATATCCCCGTGTTGTTGATGATCACGTAAAAAATGATGTCTAACTTCTATGTGCTTTGTGCGTGAATGACAGATAGGGTTCTTAGTCAAATTAATTGCACTAGTGTTATCACAATAAATAGGAACATTTGTATAGTGCAGATTGTAGTCCTCTAAGGTTTGCTTCATCCACAAAATTTGAGCACAACAACGTCCTGCGGCGATATACTCAGCCTCAGTTGTTGATAATGCTACTGAATTTTATTTCTTGCTAAACCAAGAGACTAAGGCCTTTCCTAAGAAATAACATGTGCCACTGGTACTTTTACGGTCCACTTTGCATCCAACAAAATCCGCATCCAAGTAACCTATAAGGTCAAAGGATTTGGTTTTGGGATACCATAAGCCAACTGTAGAAGTTCCTTTAAGGTATCGAAAGATACGTTTAACGGCACTAAGATGTGATTCCTTAGGGTTTGCCTGATATCGTACACATATGCAAACACTAAACATAATATCAGGGCGACTAGCAGTTAAATATAATAAACTACCAATCATACCTCGATAGTTACGCTGATCAAAAGGTTTGCCACTTTCATCAGCATCAAGCTTTGTAGATGTAGCCATAGGAGTCCCAATTGGCTTTACATTCTCGAAGTCGTACTTCTTCAGTATGTCCTTCGTGTACTTGGCTTGGTTGATGAATGTTCCGTTCGAGTGTTGTTTGATTTGCAATCCTAGGAAGAAGTTCAGCTCTCCCATCATGCTCATCTCAAATTCACTCTGCATACACTTGGCAAATTCTTGACAGAGTTGTTCATTAGTAGAACCAAAGATAATGTCATCTACATAAATTTGCACTAGAAGTATATCATTATTCATGGATTTAATAAAAAGAGTAGTATCAATCTTGCCTTTTGAAAAACCATTTTCAAGTAAGAAGGCGCTTAGGCGTTCATACCAAGCACGAGGTGCTTGTTTGAGTCCATAAAGTGCTTTCTTAAGCTTGAAAACATGATCAGGTTTTTGAAAATCTTCAAAACCAGGGGGTTGTTTCATGAAAATCTCTTCTTTCAAATAACCATTTAAAAATGCGCTTTTTACGTCCATTTGAAAAAGTTTGAAATCATTAAAACAAGCAAAAGCGCAAAACATGCGGATGGCTTCTAGTCTAGCAACAGGAGCATAGGTCTCATCATAATCAATTCCTTCTTCTTGATTATAACCTTGTGCAACTAGACGTGCTTTGTTGCGTAGAACTTGTCCATCTTCACTAAGTTTATTTCGGAACACCCATTTGGTACCAATTATCGATTGACCAATAGGTTTAGGAACAAGTTCCCAAACTTGGTTTCTCTCAAATTGATTAAGTTCCTCTTGCATGGCAGAAATCCAAAATTCATCAGAAAAAGCCTCATCAACATTCTTAGGTTCTATTTGTGAAAAAAATGCTACATTAGCTGCTACTTCAGAATCTCTAAGAGATGAACGAGTACTTACACCTTTGGATACATCACCTATTATGAGAGTTTCTGGATGATCTGGTTTGAATCTCAATGATTCGAATCTTTGGGCCATACCTTTCACAAGGCTCTTCTCAGTTCCTGCATCTTCGGAACTTTTATCAGTTCTTGCCTCTTGGGTAGGATCTTTCTCAGAACTCTTCTTTGTCTTTGTAGGTGCATCTTCATCATCACTGTCGCTAGATCTATGACTATTCAACTCATCAAAGGTAACATTAATACTTTCTTCAACAATCAAAGATCTTTTATTAAAAATTCTATATCCCTTACTCTTAGCAGCATATCCGAGAAATATTCCGTCATCTGCTTTGGAGTCGAACTTACCCAAGTTATCCTTGGTGTTCAGGATGAAACAGCGGCAACCAAAAACTTTAAAATAAGAAATGTTTGGAATTCTTCCAAACCAAAGCTCATATGGTGTTTTCTTCGAGATAGGTCGAATTAACACCCTATTTAAAATATGACAGGCTGTACTAACAGCTTCTGCCCAAAAATATTTAGGAAGATTATGCTGATTAAGCATGACTCTAGCCATTTCGCTTAGAGTACGGTTCTTCCGCTCCACAACACCATTCTGTTGGGGAGTTCTAGGACAAAAAAATTCGTGGTAATATCCACTATCATCACAAAACTTTTTGAAATCAGAATTTTCGAATTCGCCACCATGATCACTTCGGATACGAGTAATCATGAAGCCTTTTTCGTTTTGTACCTTTTTACAAAATATCTGAAATTCAAAAATAGCATCACTTTTGTTTGATAAAAAGTAAACCCATGTAAAACGAGAGAAATCATCAACAATGACAAAAGTATAGAGTTTACCGCCAAGACTAGCGACTCTACTTGGACCAAATAAATCCATATGAATCAACTGCAAAGGTCTCAAAGTACTTACAGCGTTGATGGATTTAAAAGAAGATCTATGTGCTTTGTTCTTTTCACAGTCAGCACATACCATGTCTCTCTTGAATGGAATTTCTGGGAGTCCTTTTACCAACTTCTTTGTGTTCAGACGTGAGATAGTATCCATGTTTGCATGTCCTAGTCTCATGTGCCATAGCCAGCTTTCATCTTGATTGGCTACTAGGCACCTTCCTGCATTATTAGTATTCTCCAAAAAGAAAACATAAATATTGTCTTCTCTAATCCCTTTATATACGGGATCACCAGATGACATATCATATATGGTACATTTATCTTTCACAAAATTGATACCATAACCATTATCTGCCAAATGACTTATGCTCAATAGGTTATGTTTCAATTCAGTTACTAGACAAACATCCTTTATTATTGGATAAGGAGAAATACCTACAGTACCATTACCTATAATATCACCTCTCAAGTTATTTTCGAAGGAGACGTATCCTTCTTTCTTCATCGATAGCGTAGCGAATAAAGATGCATCACCAGTCATGTGTCGCGAACATCCGCTATCGAGGATCCATTTGTTTCTAGCATGAGAGGGTTGAGGGTCCACCTACAAAACAAGTAGATGAATCCTTTGGTACCCATTTTTTGAAGGGTCCATGCTGATTAGCTTTAGGTCTCCAGACTAAAGTATGATTATCAACAAGCTTTCTTGCAAGACAATACTGTGATATGTGTCCGTGTGTACCACAATAAGTGCAAGTCAGTTTAGAACCAGATGTGGTTGAAACTGTGTTCACATGCTTGTTTGGTTTCTTGGAGAACCTATAAGTGAAAGCATGATGATAATCGTGTTTCTTCTGTGCTTTCTTGTTTTTAGTCCTCTTAGGTGTATGCTTTGCATTAGGACTAAAATTAGGCTGTGTCACAGGCATTTCCTGTTTGCCTAACTTGATTTCTAACTTTTTAGAAATCGCAATAGACTCTTCATATTTAGCAGTCATAACTGAGAGTCTCTGTTCTGTTACTAAGTGCATCCTCTTCTCTGTGTCATACAGTTTTTGCATCTTACCATAATCTCTTTCTTTCTTTTGAATAGTGAGGATAGCCTCATGATAGTCTACCTTGAGTTTGGCTATCTCTTCCGTGTTACCGGTAGTAGACGTCTCTTTAATATCTTGAATAAGATTAGACAGTCTAGCTAACTCGGTTGTGTATGCCTTAATCTCTTTTCGAGATTGCTTATACTTGTCAAGCATATTTTTGTGTTCTTCAAGTAAATCGCTAAAGGCATTTTCTAACTCATCGAAAGTAAAATCATCATATAGAGGGTTTGAAGATACCTTGTCAAATGCCATAAGACAGACATTTGCATTTCTGCAGGGTCTATCCTCTTCTTCAAAATCACTGGCGTCGCTTTCATGCCAGATACTTGTGTTGGCATACTTTCGACCAGTTGTAGCTTTTCTGCTTGATCTTGATCTGTCATATGGACTGCTCTTCTTGGTAGCTGGACAGTCCTTCTTTATGTGCCCTGATTTCTTACATCCAAAGCATATGTTTTCATCTTCATTGCTTTCTTGGACGTCTTTCTTCTTTCTGCTTGTAAACTTTAGGTACTTTCTGAAGTTCTTCACAAGTAGGGCTTGTTCATCACCACTTGAGGATTCTTTATCGGAATCATTGTATGTCGGCTTTCTTGCATGAGCTTTGAAGGCAATGGTTTTCTCCTTTGGTGTTGCTTCTTCAAAATCTTGCAAGTCGAGTTCATGGGTCATGAGCTTGCCCATCAAAGTTTCCAACGACATTGTGGTGAGGTTGTTTCCTTCAATAATTGCTGTGGCCTTTGGATTCCAATTCTTTGTTAGAGCCCGCAGCACCTTTCTAATCTTCTCGTGATTACTGTAATCTTTACCAAGAGATTGCAGAGGATTAGTTATATCAAGGAAACGAGTAAACATCTGTGTAATTGACTCACCGGGTTTCATCTTAAAAGATTCATATTCCTGAGTCAGTCTACTAATTTTGGATTCTTTCACTTGGGAAGTCCCTTCATGGGTTACCTCAAGAAGTTTCCAAATTTCGTGAGACGTCTTACAAGTTGAAACTCTGTTGAACTCGGTTTTATCAATTGCACAGAATAGTGCATTGATGGCTCGAGCATCAAGACTAGGCTTTGCTTTTTCAGCATCGGTGTACTTGTCATGCGGCTTTTCCATAAGAATACCTTCAACCACTGTAGGTGGTGGTTTCTTATACCCATCAATGACTATTGACCAAAGATCAAAATCTAGAGACTTAAGAAAGAAAGTCATACGTGTTTTCCAGTAAGTGTAATTTGTTCCATCAAATAGGGGAGGTCTATTTGTGGATTGCCCTTCACCGTTGAATATAGATTTCACGGCTGCCATATATATATACTCTCTAGGGTATGTTATATAAGAATATAACCTGCTCTGATACCAATTGTAGGATCGTTGAGCACCTCTAGAGGGGGGGTGAATAGAGTGCGTGTGTGCAGCGGAAATATAATCACCAATTAAAAAATTAAACTATGGCAGATATGTAAGAGACAGTAAATAAAGATAGGAGAATCAAACTCAGTGACACAGCGATGTATACTGGTATCCCTCTGAGAGGACTAATCCAGTCTCGAGTACTCTTGCTCGATGTTAATCCACTATGGCACAAGCTTTAACTGAGAGCTTACAATCTCTTACAATACCGTGCTTGGTGACAAGCGCACGACCGGCTTCACAACACCGTGCTTGGAGGCGAGCGCACGACCAGCTCCACAACAAAAAGTTGTTGAAACTTGAACGACCTCTTACAACTCTTGAGTAACCAAAAGACTCTAAATCAACTCTGATAGTACTAGCTTTTGGCTAAGAGATGTGTAGGTGAGATTTGAAAATCTTAGATCGTTTAGAAAACACTTGAATAGTAGAGAAGAGAAGATGAAGAATGAATTGATGATTTGAAGTGAAAAGTTCTTCTCTATTTATAGGTGTTTTCACCAACCGAACTCGGGCAGAACTCGGGCCGAGTTCGGGTGCAAATATCTCGCAAAATAGACGTTGCTCGCAGATTTGAAGGCAACTGAAGTTTGAATACAAACTGACCGAACTCGGTCAGAGTTCGGACCGAACTCGGGCCGAACTCGGCTGGGAGTTCTGTCAGGAGATATTTTAAAAATCTTTTGTAAAAACAGTTTTCAAACTGGTTTTTGGTTATTTGTAAAATCATTTAAAAAGAATATTTTCGAAATATGTTTTTGAAATATTTGTAACCAAAAATAGGAAAGGGTAAAAATAGGATTCTAGAAAGGAGGACAATTTTAACCCTAAGCCAGTATGACCATAATTGATTTCACAAAGTAATTCCTAGACTCAATAAAATGTAAAATACAGAATAAAAGTAGAAAAGAGTCTTCAGAAGATTTTGATGACTTTGACGCTTTGATTTATGCAGTACATCGTCCGTTGAATATGATTTCATGCATCCTGAAATAGTTAGCAGCATTTTCTATATTTTGTGTATTGACTAAAGTATATGTTGATTATCGAAATCGGGTGTGACCGTGGAATGGGCCAACAGTAACTAGGCCTGTGATAACCTTAGTTAGTTAAAGTATCAAGTCGTACTTATTGCTTGGCCGTGATTGATTGGATGGAGTCCAGCCCAGTCTAGTTTATCGTGATCCGGTATAAGATTGTATCATGACATGATTTCTTGTATCGATAAATGATGGGATACCAAGTTCTGTTCAGATGAAGGGTTACAACCCCGATCCTTGTTTGGTTTAAAGGTTGTAACTTGGCTATCTGAATAGTTCCATGGTTATCTTATCATATATCGTCCTGCTTATTGAGCCTACCTTAACAATAAAGATTGGGGGTCCAGTTCTGTTCAGGCGAAGGTTACAACCCCGGTCCTTATTTGGTTTAAGGGTTGTAGCCTGGCTCCCGGAGCAGTTCTGTCTCCTCTCTTTGTTTATTGTCTTATTGTACCCCATGCCATGCTCGTCATGTTTTACTTCCCTTTAACAGTATGATTAATTATTCATACTGGCCTTAGCAATAAAGATCAGTGGTCCAGTTTTGTTCAGGCGAAGGGTTACAACCTCGGTCCTTGTTTGGTTTAAGGATTGTAACCTGGCTCCCGGAGCAGTTCTGTGTCCTCTCTTCGTTTATTGTCTTGTTACTTTACCAATAGTATTTGAGACGGGTTTCTATTCAGGTGAAGGGTTACAACCTCGGTTCTTGTTTGATTTATGGGTTGTAACCTGGCTACTTGAATGGTTTCTTCGTACTCATTTTACTGTTGATTATCTCTATTGTTATCAGTTCTTTATTTATTATTTATCTTAATATTCTATTGTGATATGCTGGTTTTAGTTCCTAAGTGAAGCCTCCTTTGTGGCACTTGCTCTTTCTGGGGTCTGACCCAGCTGGTTTTGTATGGCCAGATATTGGAGTAGCTCCAGAGGATCTACCTACCTTCCAGCCAGATGGTGACCACCAGGCATAACCCTGGCAACGAGTGGATTTCTTTTGTTCTCCCACCTTATTGTAAAAAATATTCTGTTGAGGCGTTTAGCCGACGAGCACTTGTTAGCTCGATTGTACCTTTATTTACTGTCTGCCTATGGGCTGTAACATGATTAACAGATCCTAGGGTTGATCATGTATGACTAAACTCTTGCTAGTCCTGACATTTTGTAACGACTAGCTTCATGATCAGCTGAATATGTAATCTTTAGGACGCCTTACTATTATATATTTGGCAATCTTACATCTTGTAACACTTACTTACTTGCTTGTGATTGAGACAGTAGGCTTGTTCTAGACCATAGGAGACTGATGGCTTGTAGTTAAACCCTCATGTATCTAGACAGCCGTGACCGTATAGCGAGGTAGGTTGCACTTCAATATACGTAGATGGCTATGTCTGCCCCCGCTCTCCAGTATTTTGGTTCTCGGGCGTGACATGATTTAAGTGGTGGCCCATGCAGGTCTTGTAAATCAAGATATGTGAGGGTTTACCGAATAGATGTCTCAATCAGTACTCGCCCTTGATCTCTGCTCGTATCTTCTGAATCCCTGTATTCTTGACCTGATCACATGCTTGTATCGTTGATCTATTCTGGTCCTTCCTTATTGTTTCCTATGTCGTCTTCTTCAGCGATATTGTTCCTGAACCTACCGATCAGCAAGACGGAGCACCTCCTGCGGACCAGTAGCAACCTGGAGATCAAGCCCAACATTCAGGAGTAGCCTCCAAAGTCATGCCTACTGGAGGAGAGTCACCAGTTCAGCCCGTCCAGCCTGCGGAGCCTGATGATGGCACTTTGGTGGGTCTCATCAGGTCCCTATTAGCTTCCCAAGATCGTCGCGGAGATGCCTTGCACCAGGCGGTGGCAGATGCTTTGACCAGAGGAGGTTATCAGGGTAATAGCGCGGCCAACAGCTTCAAGCGCTTGAACCCTCCCTTCTTCGACGACAGTGAAGATGCGATTGCTGCAGATGCATGGTTTCAGGACACCGAGGTGATTCTAGAAGCAGCCAGGACTCCAGAGAACGAGAAGGTGGCCGTAGTGCGCCTGCAGTTACTAGATCTTGTCCGCAGCTGGTAGGCTGCACAGGCCGATGGATTAGTGGCCCCTATTTCATGGGCAGTATTCAGAGAGAGATTCCAGACCAAGTATTTTGATGCTGTAGCTTGGTACGATCTACAGACGAGGTTCACCAATCTGAAGCAAATGGGTAGGACGGTCGATGGATATGCGATCGAGTTCTCCAGGCTTAGTCGATTTGCTCCCACCTTGGTGGCGACCGAGTTCGATAGAGCCCAGCGGTTCCAGCAGGGGCTCTACCTAGAAATTTTGTTGACGGTGGAGCAGTTTGAGCATCAGACTTTTGATGCAGTATCGAGAGCGGCCCGGAGGCATGAATATACCTTCCAGAGGATCGTGGATAGGACCGGAGGTCGGAAGTGATCTCACGGCCAGATGAATCAGTCATCAGTACCGGCAGCCTGGGCTTTGACCATTGGAGCTCCGAGGCGGGCGGCCTCAGTGACGTCGGTTTAACATTCTACCCCGATGCACCCTCAACAGCAGAAGCAGAAGTAGTCTTCCGCAGTGGGATGTTCACACTGCAGGAAGCTAGGGCATATGATATCAGAGTGTCGCAGAGCATAGGGTTTGTGCTTGGTTTGTGGTGTCCCAGACCACAGGGTTGGAAACTGCCCGAACAGGGGGAGTTCATCAGCATTCTCTAGTCCTTCATTTAGAAGACCCGCACCAGTCCAGCATCAGCAGCAGCAGCAGCTACAGTACCCTCTCCCGAGGCCATTGTCGATGCAGGCCCAGGCATTCCAGTAGCAGAGACCGCAGCAGTATGCCCATGCCCAAGTCCTGATCCAGAACAGGCAGAGGAATTTTCAGTAGAGGGGACCCGCACCAAGAGGACATAGTCAAGTACTGGCTTTGACCATGGGAGAAGAAGAAATAGCACCAGGTGAGGTAGTGGCAGGTACTATTCTCGTCAACACCTTTCCAGCTTCAGTATTATTTGACTCGGGTGCATCCCATTTATTTATGTCTACACGATTCGCGACATGGATAGGATTGGAGCCCGAGTCATTATCAGTAAGGCTCAATATACTTACTGGTAACGGACTTGTGGAAGTAGATAGGGTGTTTTCCTCGTATCGGATCGTAGTTAGCAGTAGAGAGTTTCCCGCTAGATTGATAGAGTTTCCGATGGCCGATTATGATGTGGTCTTAGGGATGGATTGGTTGAGGGACCAGTATGCTAGGATAGACTGCCATATTGGCAGGGTTATTTTTAGCAGTCCAGGCAAGCCAGAGTTTTCCTTCTCCCGAGGCGAAGTTGAACCTTCTCCTTCCGTATTGCGAATGGCAGTAGCAACAGTACAGTTACCTCGGATAGTCGAAGAGTTTCCAGATGTTTTCCCAGAAGAGCTTCCAGGGATGCCTCCAGAGAGAGAGATAGAGTTCACCATCGACTTGATTCCCGGAACAGCCCCAGTATCAGAGAGAGTCTACAGAATGGCGCCGTCAGAATTGAAGATATTGTACAAGATGATTGAAGAACTCAGAACCAAGGGATTCATTCGTGCTAGTGGATCGCCTTAGGGAGCCCTGATGCTTCTTGTGAAAAAGAAGGATGGTATGTCCAGATTATGTGTAGATTATCGTACCTTGAACTCAGTGACAATCAAGAACAGATACCCTCTTTCGAGGATAGATGACTTATTTGATCAACTCAAGGGGGCAGCAGTATTCTCGAAGATCGACTTGCGGTCAGGATACCATCAGATCAGAGTCAGGGAGCAGGACATCCCGAAGACAGCTTTCAGATCTAGATATGGGCATTGGGAGTTCCTTGTGATGCCATTTGGAGCAACCAATGTGCCGACAGTATTCATGGACCTCATGAATCGTATCTTTATGCCTTATTTGGATCAGTTCGTGATTGTGTTCCTAGACGATATTTTGGTCTACAGTAAGAGTGAGGCAGAGCATGAGCAGCATCTCCGTGTGGTTCTTCAGATTCTCATAGAGCACCAGTTGTATGCCAAGTTTAGTAAATGCGAGTTCTGGCTCGATCGTATTTTATACTTGGGTCATATCATCACCAGAGGAGGAGTAGAAGTGGATCCCCAGAAGATCGTGGCTATTGAGTCGTGGCCAGTGCCTAGCACAGTGGCAGAAATTTGTAGTTTTCTTGGCTTGGCCGGCTACTACCGGCAATTTGTTTCAGACTCTGCTCGAATTTTAGCGCCATTGACCCAGTTGACCCGTAAGGATGTGCAGTTTGCTTGGACAGTAGAGTGCCAGGATTCTTTTGAGTGGTTGAAGCGAGGCTTGATAAAGGCTCCTATTCTTACGCTTCCAGATGGAACCGGAGGATTCTCAGTGTATTGTGATACTTCGGACAGAGATTTAGGATGTGTTCTGATGCAGCATGGAAAGGTAATAGCTTATGCGTCACGGCAACTTCGTGATCATGAGAGGAATTCTCCAACCCATGACTTGGAGCGGGCAGCAATAGTGTTTGCACTTAAGCTCTGGAGGCACTACTTGTATGGAGATAGGGTGGAGATTTTCACCGACCACAAGAGTCTGAAGTATGTGTTCACCCAGAAGGATCTCAACATGCGTCAGAGGAGATGGCTAGAGCTGCTAGTAGATTATGATGTCAACCTGCAGTATCACCCAGGGAAGGCCAACATTGTTGCAGATGCATTGAACAGGAGAGCCGAAGTTTATTTTCTAACAGCGTAACCAGAGCTGTTAACAGATCTTTAGAAGATGGGTATAAAAGTTGTTCTCCCTTCCAGTATGGCATTGATGGCCAGTATGTAAGTTTAGTCCACTATAGTCGAGAGAATCCGGATGGTGCAGTCAGCTGATTCCAAGCTTAAGCAACTCAAAGCAGAGTTGAGGCAGAACGAAGACCAGAGTTATGCATTCATGAAGACAGTACACTTTGACATGGTAAGCATCTTTGTGTACCAGTGGAGATATCAGACAGAAGATAATGGCAGAGGCTCACAGTTCACAGTATTCTATTAATCCCGGCGGTACGAAGATGTACCGTAATATCCGTCAGCACTTTTGGTGGAATATCATAAAGAGAGAGATAGCCCGGTTTGTCTCTCGGTGTTTGGTTTGCCAACAAGTTAAAGCTGAACATCAGAGGCCAGCTGGACTACTTCAGCCCTTGCCGATTCTAGAATGAAAATGGGAGCATGTGACCATAGATTTCGTGACTGGCTTGCCTAGATCGCCGGCTAGCAGAGATGCTATTTGGGTTGTAGTCGACCGGCTCACGAAGGTGGCTCACTTCCTCCCGTTCAGAGTTGGTCAGTCGACGGCTCAGCTAGCAGAGATGTATCTTCGGCAGATCGTCAGGCTTCATGGTGTTCCAGTCAGTATCACCTCGGACAGAGATTCCAGATTTACGTTGCACTTTTGGCGTAGCCTGCAAGAGAGTTTGGGGACTCGTCTCCAGTTCAGCTCAGCATATCACCCACAAAAATATGGCCAGTCAGAACGTACGATCCAGACTCTTGAGGATATGTTGAGGTCTTGTACACTCGACTTCGGTGGTTCATGGGAAGATCACCTGCACCTGGTGGAGTTCTTGTACAACAACAGTTTTCAGGCCAGCATCCAGATGGCACCATTCGAGACATTGTATAGTAGGAAGTACTGATCCCCGCTAGCATGGGATGATGTTGGAGAGAGGCAGATGCTTGGTCCAGAAATGATTGCTCAGACCATTGAAGTGGTCAGGAGAGTCAGAGATCATCTTCAAGTTGTCCAAGATCGCCAGCGTCATTGGGCCGATTCTCATCGGCGTCCCCTTGAATTCTCAGTCGGCGATCATGTATTCCTGAGGATTTTGCCTAACCGTGGCGTCATTCGTTTCAACGTACGGGGAAAGCTTAGTCCTAGGTATATAGGGTCATTTAACATTCTGGAGCGAGTAGGAGATGTATCCTATCGTCTCGCCCTTCCGCCGTCATTGCGTGAGGTACATGACGTATTTCATGTGTCCCAACTGCGACGGTATATTCTGGACCCGAACCGCATCCTGAATCATTCGGAATTGGTTTTTGGTACCAACCTTTCGTATGAGGAGAGGCCCGTGTCTATATTGGACCGAAGAGAGAAGATACTCAAGAACAAGACTATTAAGTTAGTCCGTGTTGCTTGGGGTCATCACTCTTTGGGTGAGTCAACGTGGGAGCGTGAGGATGATATCCGATCACGATATCCTGACCTGTTTGACTCGTGAGGTATAATATCTTTCTTATGCCTCATGCCTTTAATTCCTTGCTTGCATGAATAATTACTTGGTTGCTTGATTAGTATAGCTTGCCTGTGAATAGTATAGCTTGTTCTTGTCCCTCTAGCCTCTTAATTAAATTTCGAGGACGGAATTCTTTTAAGGTGGATAGAGTTGTAATACCAGTTGTTCGTATTACGTATTTTGGAATACGTGTACGTATTTTATCTTGTATTGCATGATTCCCTGCTTGGCTTATCATGGCATTTTATGACTTGGCTTGTTTTGGTTTGGTTCGGCTGGCTTGGTTTGCTTTGGTTCATCATGAACCAAAGGTGAACCCCCACCTACCACTTCCTCACCATTTATTAACCCACTCCCTTCTCTCTCTTCTCATTAATTCTCTCCATTACTTCTTCTTCTCCACCATTACTTCTTCGACCACCAGAAGAGTAAGAGAGAGAGCTTAGGCAAGTATAGCTTGCTTCATGGAGGAACTTCGTTTTTATTGTTCCATTATCTTCCTCTTGAGATTCTAACACACTTTAGTACTTAGCATTTTCAATTTCCATGGTTCAATTTGGGTAGATCTAAGTTTATAGTATTTTCAGATTTCTTAGATTTTGATCTACTTAGCATTATTATTTCCAAGTTTTGTTGGTTCCATGTTGTAGAGCATTTCGTTCTGCCCCATTTTGACCTATGGAAGTCTAGATTTGGGCTTAGAATGAGGAAATTATGGAGCCTTGAAGTCAAGGACTTCATGGCTATTCTTCTCGGATCAGTGGAGAAGAAGATCAGTATTCACAGCCGCATGGTAGCCTTAGCTGCATGACTTTCATGCGGCAAGTCTCCATAGCCGCATGGCCTTGTTGGTCTCCCAGCCGCATAAGCTAATCACCCCCGCAGCCGCATGAACTTTTGTCGCATGAGACTCCATGATTCAGCCATATGAACTTTACCTTCAGCCGCATGAACTCATTCATTCCCAGCCGCATGAGAGGTTCTTCGCAGCCGCATAAGGCCTAGGCTATCTCCAACCACATATACCTATTGATCCTCCAGTCGCATAAGGCTCTCTTCCCGCGAGCCGCATAAGCTGCCCTTGGATCTCAGCCTCATAAGACTCCTTTCTTTACAGCCGCGTAAGGCACGGGCAAATCCCCTGCCGCATGGACCTGCCCTTAGCGTAGCCGCATAAGTTTCTACTTGGTCCAGCCGTATAGGCACAGCCGCATAGACTGCGTCCTCCCGCAGCCGCATACCCTTGCTGAATCCCGTGCCGCATGAGTCCACATTTCTCTCCAGTCGCATGACACTGGTCCTTCACCAGCCGCATATGCTCCCCTCTTCCCAGCCGTATGGCTTTTGCCAGCGCTGCCGCATGAGACCCTTCATCTCTAGCCACATATGTCCAGTTTTCCTCCAGAGCCACATATGCTTATCCTTTTTCTGCCGCGTGACTCAGGCTGGCCTGAGCCGCATGAGCCCGATTCTCACTAGCCGCATATACCTAGTTCCTTTCTGGCTGCTTGGCCTTCCGTAGCTGTGGTCCTCTTTATTTTATTATTATTATTATTCTTGTCCATATATATTGGTATATTACATTTATGCTTATATAACTTGGGTTTCTTGATAGGAGACTGGTACTATGTAGATTTGCACATATTCTCCGAACACGATAGTGGCCCGCCGTGGTGCACTCTCGACAAGCAAACTGACATAATATATCATGACATACTGTTACGACAGCTAGCCTGACACGACAAGTATGAATGACGAATGACTTGGACACCGTGGACGATTGTGTTTGTACAAATAAATCAGTACTGTCTTGTATCATGTTTAGGGTGGAGATCCCTGAGTACCACGGTCAGGGATACCTACAATAATTGACTAAGGCTAATAAACTAGAATAATTCAGTAGACATGAAGAGATTCACAGCTACAGGCAATCCCGTTATCTGGGCGCATTAAGTGGACTTGTAGCCTACCGACGAATAGGGCACATTTCCAGCACACAGTCATGTGGTGCACCCTTCATAAATAGACATTCGACCCGGATAACCGGATGGTCTGCAGGGCTTGTGGCTGTTGGGATAATCTTATTGCATCTTACTAGTAACTAGGCCTGTGATAACCATAGTTAGTTAAAGTATCACGCCATACTTATTGCTTGGCTGTGATTGATTGGATGGAGTCCAGCCCAGTCTAGTTTATCGTGATCCGGTACAAGATTGTATCATAACATGATTTCTTGTATCGATAAATGATGGGATACCAAGTTCTGTTCAGATGAAGGGTTACAACCCCGATCCTTGTTTGGTTTAAGGGTTGTAACTTGGCTATCTGAATAGTTCCATGGTTATCTTATCATATATCGTCCTGCTTATTGAGCCTACCTTAATAATAAAGATCGGGGGTCCAGTTTTGTTCAGGCGAAGGGTTACAATCCCGGTCCTTGTTTGGTTTAAGGGTTGTAACCTGGCTCCCGGAGCAGTTCTGTGTCATCTCTTCGTTTATTGTCTTATTGTACCCCATGGCATGCTCGTCATGTTTTACTTCCCTTTAACAGTATGATTAATTATTCATACTGGCCTTAGCAATAAAGATCAGTGGTCTAGTTCTGTTCAGGCGAAGGGTTACAACCTCGGTCCTTGTTTAGTTTAAGGATTGTAACCTGGCTCCCAGAGCAGTTCTGTGTCCTCTCTTCGTTTATTGTCTTGTTACCTTACCAATAGTATTTGAGACGGGTTTCTATTCAGGTGAAGGGTTACAACCTCGGTCCTTGTTTGGTTTAAGGGTTGTAACATGGCTACTTGAATGATTTCTTTGTACTCAGTTTACTGTTGATTATCTCTATTGTTATCAGTTCTTTATTTATTATTTATCTTAATATTCTATTGCGATATGCTGGTTTTAGTTCCTAAGTGAAGCCTCCTTTGTGGCACTTGCTCTTTCTGGGGTCTGACCCAGCTGGTTTTGTATGGCCAGATATCGGAGTAGCTCCAGAGGATCTACCTACCTTCCAGCCAGATGGTGACCACTAGGCGTAACTCTGGCAACGAGTGGATTTCTTTTGTTCTCCCACCTTATTGTAAAAATTATTTTGTTGAGGCATTTAGCCGACGAGCACTTGTTAGCTCGGTTATACCTTTATTTACTATCTGCCTACTGGCTGTAACATGATTAACAGATCCTAGGGTTGATCATGTATGACTAAACTCTTGCTAGTCCTGACATTTTGTAACGACTAGCTTCATGATCAGCTGAATATGTAATGTTTGGGATGCCTTACTATTGTATATTTGGCAATCTTACATCTTGTAACACTTACTTACGTACTTGTGATTGAGACGGTAGGCTTGTTCTAGACCATAGGAGACTGATGGCTTGTAGTTAAACCCTCATGTATCTAGACACTCGTGACCGTATAGCGAGGTGGGTTGCACTTCAATATACGTAGCTGGCTATGTCTGCCCCCACTCTCTAGTATTCTGGTTCTGGGGCGTGACATAGGTGTACTTATGTCTTCATTATTATCATTGAGATAATGTTGATTGAGTTTGTCAAATTTAACATTTATTAATTCTTCAATGATCATCATTCTCTTGTTGAAGACTCTGTACCCTTTGCTCTTCGTCGCATAACCTAAAAATATACCTTCATTGGCCTTTTCGTCAAATTTTCCCAAATTATCTTTAGTATTAAGAATAAAGCATTTACAACCAAATACTTTGAAATAAGAAATAGAGGGAGTTCTATCACCATAATTCATAGGGAGTCTTCTTTGATATAGGTCGAATTAGAACCCTATTGAGAACATAGCATAATGTATTACAGCTTCAGTCCATAGGTATTTAGGTAGACTAAACTAGGTTAACATTACTCTAGCCATTTCGGATATAAGAGTCCTGTTCTTATGTTCCACAACTCCATTTTGTTGTGGAGTCCTACGGCAAGAGAAATACAAATAACCATGTGTGTCACAAAATTGCTTGAACTCTACATTCTCAAATTTGCCGCCATGATCGCTTCGAATACGAGTGATCATGAAATCCTTTTCATTTTGAACCTTCTTGCAAAAGGTGACGAATTCTGATAATGCATCGTTCTTGCGTGCAAGAAAATATACCCACGTGTATCTAGATAAATCATCTACTATTACAAATGCATATAACTTACCACCTAGGCTAGCAATTCTACTAGGTCCAAATAAATCTATATGCAGCAATTGTAGACATCTAGTGGTACTTACAGCATTCTTGGACTTAAAAGTGGATCGTGTAGCTTTGTTCTTTTCACATTCACTACATACCATATCCTTCTTGAAAGAAATATCCGGTAAGCCTCGTACCAGCTTCTTTGTGGATAGACTTGAAATTGTGTCCATGTTTGCATGATCGAGTCTCATATGCCATAATTGACTCTCATCACTTTTGGCCATCAAGCATCTACCTGCTTTGTTAGCATCTTCTAACAGATAGAAATATATATATTGTCTTTTCTGATACCTTCAAAGATAGTACTACCAGTTGAGCTATCAACTATAGTATATTTGTCTTTGACAAAGTTAATGCCATAACCGATCAGCTAAATGGCTTATGTTGAGCAGATTATGTTTTAACTCGGTAACTAGATAGATATCTTTAATCACTGGGTAGGGAGCCTTACCAATATTACCAATACCAATTATGTAACCTTTCAAATTATTACCGAAGGAGGCGTATCCTTCTTTCTTCTTCGACAGTATTGCAAATAATGAAGCATCACCGGTCATATGCCGTGAGCAACCGTTGTCAAGGATCCATTTGCTTCTAGCATGTGAAGGGCGTTTCACCTACAAAAGAATTTGCAGATAAAAACTTTGGTACCCATTTCTTATAGTGTCCTGGAATGTTAGTTTTTGGTGTCCATGCATATTTTCAAATCAACAAGCTTTCTAACTCTACATAAAGAAGAAATATGACCAATATTGGCATAATAGTGACATCTAGCATGCTGAGTGTTGAAAGCAGAGTGTTGTGCATTATTGGTAGGTCTAGGTTTTCTAGTGTAAAAGAATGCATGTCTATTTGTCTTCTTGGGCAATGGTTTGATTTGATTAGGTCTGATAGTATGGGTTTGACCGTGTTCCGATGATTCGATAAGTGATACGTGTTAGGGTAGGAAGCAGCAACTTCAGGCTATTTTCCTATCCTAATTTCCAACTTTTTGGAGGTATCATATAACAAGCTATATTTAGCAGTGAGTATATCATTTCTAACAGTAGCTTGCTGGAGACTTTTTTCTCTTTGATTAAGTCTTCCTCTAATTGGGTAATGGTATTGTCCTTCTCTTCGGATAGTTTGCGTGTCGTAATAATAGTTTAACAGAAAAGCTCACCTTCTTACTAGAATAATTACTACTTCTAATCTCAGCTAGTAGGTCGGTAAGTTTCCCAAGTCACATTTGTACTCTTTGAGTACCTTCTTAGAGGTTTGATATTTACTACGCAGTCTTGTGTAATCCCCAAAGAGGTCAGAAAGGCTTCTCCTAGTTGCTCAAAGGTAAATCATCATAAGTATCAAACAGGGGATTAGTGGTTACCTGATCGTACAAAATCAAACATACATTTATAGCATCATCTAATTGCTCGTCTTCTGGGTCGCTAGCTTCACTTTCATGCCATATGCTTGAATTGGCATATCTTCGGGACGTAGACTTCTTCAGGTAGCCTTGTCATATTTAATGTTCCTGGTTGATGATGATTCTGTTAGATAGTCCTTCTTCATGTCCTTTCTACTTACAGCCATAGCAAATAGGATCTTCATCATTGTATTGATGTTGCTGTTGTGTCCTTTGTTTTTCTATTGAATCTCATGAACTTCTTAAATTTTCTTACCATAAGAACTTGATCCTCAGTGTCAGAGTCACTGTCGTCGGAATCATCTTCTACAGTTCTTCATGTTGAGCCTTGAAAGCGATCGACTTTCTGACTTCTCCTTTGGTGTAGCATCTTCAAAGTCTTGAAGTTCCAGCTCGTGAGTGAGTAGCTTACCCATGAGTGTTTCAAGAGACATTGTTGAGAGGTCATTCCCTTCAATAATTGTTGTAGCCTTTGGAATCCAATTCTTCGTAAGAGCTCGCAACAGTTTATGAATCTCTATGGTTACTTTAATCATTGCCTAATGATGACAGAGGATTTACAATATCTAAGAATCTCGTAAACATCTGGGTGACAGATTCATTTGGTTTCATCTTGAACGCCTCATACTCCTGAGTAAGTCTACTGATCTTTGACTCCTGACTTGCGTCGTGCCTTCGTGGGTACTTCAAAAAGTTTTCACACTTTATTTGATGTGTGCAAGTAGACACCCTATTAAATTCAGTTATGTCTAAGGCACAAAATAAAGCGTTAATAGCATGTGCGTCAAGACTGGCCTTTTTTTCCTCGTTAGTATACTTATCATGCAGTTTTTCAACCAAAACATCTTTAATAAGAATACGAGAAGGCTTTTGTAGACATCAACAACTATAGACAATAAGTCAAAGTCTAGAGATTTCAAGAAGAAAACTCATCCGTATTTTCTAATAGGTATAAGTGTACCGTCAAACAGGGAAGTCTATTTGTGGCTTGGTCTTCACTTGTGAACTTCACAGTTGCCATGTGTTGTGGTGCTATATGTAATAGTTAAGAATAGTAAAATATAACTGCAATGACCTACTTTACCTGTATAACCCGCTCTGATACCAATTGTAGGA